>OX451740.1:761465210-761809041 GCA_948472305.1 Vicia faba | reverse complement strand
GAGAGAGAGAGAGAGAGAGAGAGAGAGAATGAAAATTATATTTTTAAAGGGAATTTCTCTATACACTTAGTAGTGGTGATTTTCACCACTGAAAACCCATAAATACCCTTCGCATGTGCACTTGCGAATTCACATATCAGGATGTTTCACAAGTGCATATGCGGAGACACCCCTTTTTTTGCATGTTTTAATATTTAAACATTGGATTTTAAAATATTGAGGGGGTTTTGCATGTGCACATGCGAAACATCCTGAGAGGTGAATTCGGATGTGCACATGCGAAACGTTCTTTTCCATATTAGAATGGTGCATGGTCACCTATTTCAACTATTTCATTCATTTTCTTTTTCTCTAACAAAAACCCTCAACAAAGTTCAATCATTCTCAATGAATTTTTTGTCTCTAAATCAAGTTTCAAGTGTTTTAGTTTAGAAAAGTGAGCATTGAAAGCTGCAATTTGAGGTAATATTTCATCCCTTCATCATACATTAGTTGCATTGAAGTTGTTTTATTGAAAAAGAAAACAACGTCACTTCACATATGCACATGCGAAGGTCACCTACCAAAATTCACAAATGCACATCCGAATAAATGTCTGTTACAGAATCAAAATTATGTTTTAACAGAATTCATGTTTTTTTAACATGTTAGGTATGGTGCACTCCGACAACGTTGTCAAAGCTACCGTAAAGGTTCCGAACAAGGTAAATGAAGACAATAAGTCGAATGAGGTGAAGGAGTTTGATAAAACGATCGATGTTGTGATAGATCATGGACAAAAAATTCCAAATGATAAAACTTTCACCACTCGTCAACATATGCTTGAATGAGTTCGAATGGAAGCTAGCAAACTTGGGTTTGGCATTGTGATTGAAAGGTGCGACAATGAGACTAGTAATCGGCAACCATTTGTTGTGACGATATGCAAGAGAAGTGGAAAATATGTTCCAAAATTTCGCCAAATAAAACATGATGACACGGGATCGAGGAAACATGGGTGTTTGTTTAAATTACGCACATATTGTAGGGTGGATGATTTATGCCGTTTTAATGTGATGTCCGGTATGCATAATCACGCGTTGGACACCAAGTTACACGGATATCCAATTGTATGTTGGCTTAAGCCGATAGAGAAGGAATTTATTTCGAAATTATCGTTGATCAAAGTTGCGTCAAGAAACATACTTTCCGGTTTGAAACGGAATA
Source organism: Vicia faba (assembly GCA_948472305.1). NCBI lineage: Eukaryota > Viridiplantae > Streptophyta > Magnoliopsida > Fabales > Fabaceae > Vicia > Vicia faba. Next base: position 761,807,835 of record OX451740.1, on the reverse strand, counting down.
GAGTGGAATGTGTTGCAACGTCCTCAACTTCCCATTTATAACAATATATAATTTTAATTTTCTGCATAACTAATTATGTAATTTCTTTTAATTATGTTGAATGAATGCTATGAATTATGTTGAATAATGTTGATTGATCTTCCCAGACATAAATTCACAGATACATATCCGAAAAAACCTAACAGATAACTTCGCAGTACACATACAAAGTAAATCTACGAAATCACATTGATGATGCGTTCGCATGTGCACTTGCGAATTTTAAAAATATTTTAGATTTTTCACAATAAATTTTGAAAAATAATATTAGATGTGAAAAGAAATTCTCTTTTTATAAGGAAAAGAGATAGAGGAACCATTGTAATTGGAAAATAGTTGCCACTTGGCAAAACATTTGCTTTTCATTGCCATTAAATGGTTTATTTAGTCAATTACCATAAACAATATTATTTAGTGTAAATTAATTGAGTTGAAGGGCAATTTAGGGTGTTATTAAGTATGTTCTAGTCTTATGTAGGTAGTTGACTAGTTTGAGAAAATATTGGTATCCTACAGAAGTGTTCCAAAAGTAATTGGACAAGTGTCTATACATTTGACAATTAATAAATTCTATAATATTTTTATTTTTCACATTTTAAGTTTCTCACATTATGTTTTTCTAGTTTTTACACATTATGTTTCTCTAGTTTTTTTTACACCTGTCTTTATTTTTTTTTCATACGTTATGTTTCAGACTAATGTCTTTGTCAACAGAATAATTACAATTCTTGTAAATAATTTGAATATTATAATTATATAATAATTTATTATTTCAGGAGTAGAATTTAATTTAAAAAGGTGATTTTCTTACCTAAACTTCTCTATAAATAAATAAATTTAAAAAGCAGAAAGATCTCATATTATAATTATTTTAAATTATCGTTTACTTAATGCATGAATAAAGTGTAGGGAACATCTTTGTGTATTTGATTATTAAAAGATAATTTTAGTATTATTTGTGTAGTTCATATTAAGACAAGTATTTTGAAGGAAATATGTCCTTAATCCCAATAGCATCCAATATATAATAATTGATGGGCTGAATTGAACATAAAGGTTTGTATTACACCATAGATAAGCTCATGCACGTAACTTATTACATAAATTTGATGGAAGAAACTTTGTTAGTTGATAGAAAAAGATGAAATTCTTGCTTACAACTTTTGAAGTGGTGTATGTTATGAATACTACAAGACCATTAGAAAAGAAAGAAGAAACAATTGTTGAAACAAGATAGAAACAAAAATGGGACAATGATGATTATATTTTCATGAGACATATTCTCAACGGTTTGTCAAAATCCTTATTTGATATCTATCAAACTAGTCAATTCACAAAAGATCTACAAGATAACCTAGAGCTAAGATACATGCAAGAAGATGCTATAAGAAATATTTTTTGGTTTTCTATTTCAATTATTATAAAATGGTAGATAATAGACATGTTATGGAACAATTATATGAAATTGAACGTATTGTCAATAATTTCAAACAACACAAAATGCACATGGATGAAACCATGTATTCCATAATAGACAAACCCTGCTTGGGAATACTTCCCTAAAGAAAGTCAAACATATCCTTTTAGTTTTAGGGTTATATATTTATGTTTGTTTGCATGTCTTCATTATCATTTCTTGTTTTTATTTATTTATTTTCTTGTTTTATTCTTTATCATTCTGTTTATTTATTAATATCATATTGTTGGTTTGGATTATGTGAGAAAAAAAAAGTTCTACACCCGAGGAGAAAAAATAAGTCAAAAAGGATGTAACATAGTATCAGCTTATGAGATGCACATCCTAATGAGTCTTTTACGAAGACTCTGCCCAGAGTATATATGTTGGATGATTTCATCATGAGATGGCCAATTCATTCTTGTGACGAGGCTTGCACATGGTGCATGACTCTAGGGACCTTTTAGGATCTTTATTCCAAAATTTGAACTTGGAAAACTAGTATGGCCTATGAGGTAAACCTCTCGCTAGGTAAATACCATTATTCCTCCTAAGGGAGGCCCTTTGGGATTTTACTATGAATTGGATATTCCATACTCGTGGTGAAATGTCAAATGTGGTCTATAACCTTAGGAATATTCTCAAAACCAATAAAAACCTATAGCTCACTCTGGGAAGATGTTGGGTAGAAAAAATATAGAGTTATCCTTCGTAAGGAACTTTCCCACATAGGTTTCACTATTCCTAAACCCGTTTGGTTTTTCTTATATATGTCATTATCCTTTAATCCATTTAGGTTCTCTCATATTTGTAACTATTCCCAAACCCGTTTGGGTTGTGTCTCCATGAAAAAACTTTTAGCATATCTTGAAAAAAGTATTTTTGCTTACCCATGCATTTTCATGCATTCATATACATGCACATACATTTGTACAAAACTTATACCTCTCCCCCGTAGAACCTCCAACCATCATGCAACTAGCATATTCCCCGATACTCACAAATAAACTCAAAGCATGTCTCAAAAAGCCATGGAGGAATTCAAAAGAGGACAAGAATTATTGAAGGACGGGGTCAATCAGTTGAAGACTATGAACTTGGCTATACAAGTGCCAATGAGGAAAGAAGGACACCCTTCGTCATGCCAGCCACATGCCCACCCAATGTCTTAGATACCATAACCATAGGTGACTCCTTTGCATCAACAACAACAACGACCCTGTAAGAAAAATAGGTATGCCATGAAAAAGGAAAGACAAAGGTCATCCCTTACTTAGACAAGTTCAATAACGTCAAGAAGCATCTCTTAAAGTCATTGGACCAACAATGAAGCTCATCCCTAGGATATTAGGATTTTTATTTCCATTTGTAATTTCTTTGTTGCTAAGTTTTATTTTTTCTAAACTTATACTTTTTGATTAGTAACTTCAATAAAATGAGCATGAATGTTTTTAGAATCAATTCATTCATATTCACTCTTTCTAGCGCCATCACTTACCATGTACGTAAATATCAACGTTTTCTCATTTTCTCTTTTCACTTGTTAACAAACTTGGAGGGAGAACGAAGTAAACAAAATAATAGAATTTGATGAAGTATGCTTAATAGTTAGACCTGATTGATGATGTAAGGCATTGTTCCCAAACGCATGAGAAATAAGGAGTTAATTTGTAGTCAACCCCTTCGAGTTTGAAGTCGGTGTTTTTTCTATTATTCTGGGGAAAAAAACCTTAATCTTAACCAGTGGCAGGGTAGATTTCAACTAATTTGTGATGCATCCTAATGCAAAAGAATCAATCCATCTAAAACACCCCCATTAAGAGGTTTAAGTACACCCTCTTCCTTGCACACATCATCCAACATCGAGGAAGCATGGATAAGATAAAACTCATAGTAGACAACATGGTAGTCACAACCTTCACGAATTAAAAGCAAAATCTCACAAGAATTGCTCCAAAAAGAGCTCGCTACACCAAAAAGAAAAGTAAAAAAACCTGAAAAAAGATGACTTAGATGAAACTTGGGGCATCCCGATGGACCGCAAATTCAAAAGAATCGATCAATACAAAAATAGGTATTAAAAACAAAAAAATGGAAGAAAAAAAGCTTGACTGTCATCTTTAGAATCTCATCAGGGCTTCTATACCTATCTTTATCATCATGACTACCAAAATTATCTTGTAGACTGAATGCACTCGTTGAGTTAATTGGACTTAGGAATGGAGAACATCAAAGGAGAATGGGTGGGTTAAAATTAAATGTTGAGTATTATATCCTTTGTTTCTTAAACCGTGAACTAGGCCATGTTATAACCCTTAAAAGATATGATTGAAGCTAGGTTCACTATGAAAGCATACTCAGTAAAATTATTGTTAAACTGACTTCAAATGTTTATTAAATAATCCCTGACCATAAAACACCTTCATCTGTACTCATCCATTGTACGCACCATATCTGCTCCCCGTAAAAATGTTTCGATTTCAAAACTTACATGAACATTGTGTTAGAATTAGTTTTTAAAAGGAACAATTTTATTTGCAAATACTTAGCATCAGGGAAATCTCAAGAATGGTCTGATCAGAGGAAAACTGTCTCAAGACGCTCCTAACTCGGGGAAACTCACCAAAAGATTCTACAAATAAGGGGAAAATCCTAAGGATCATAGGGAGACCATCTAAAGATCTTATTAACCAAGGGAAATTATTCCAAGAATTGATCAACCTGGTTCACACCTATGAGAAGTAGTTAATCAGGGGAATACCTTTCAAGAGCTAGGGCAGACCATTGTAAGGTTTGATCAAAAGAAACCATTTAAAAATGATTCGCCAGAGGCTAATCATTCTGAGAGTCTGTTAATCAGATCAAAGTGCTTCAATGTACAAAATAGTAGGGTCATCCATATCAAGTTCTTAGTATGGCCAAACTACTTCAAAACTCATATTAAGACGAACCTCTTCAAAGACCCAATAAATTGGGGGCAAGATAGACCACAAAGGGACAAGTTCTCTCCATACTTTCAAGTAGCTCAAGAAAACTCTGCCATACATCAACAATCTTCGAGTTCTAACTGAGTATCAAGAATTCATGCTGGTATAACACCCAACCACCTTTTGACAAACAACCTTGTTACATAGAAACTTCTCTAAGCCTTAATTGCCCATGACCCACCACAAGGGAACTTGTTGAGCATTCAAGTCATTGCATAGATCATCATCATGCATTAGTCGTATCGCTCTGCTCTAAGATCAAACCACATTTATAATCTCATTCATCTGGTGAATTCCCATAATATGAATCCTACATCATCAAAAACCTTGTAAGCCAATCATGAAAAGTGAAAAATACCAACCTCACTTGTCATTTATCTAAAATAACAACCTTGATTGGTATCTCACAAAGCCTAAACTTGCCTGGAACCTAACACCTACAGCAAAAAAACTAATCTTCTTTTGCACTTAAAAGCCCAATAACGCTTGGCAACTCAAAACCAAGTCACTTCGAAGCCTGATTTTTAATTGATAACTTCATTCTCAAGCCCAATACTCTCCTAGAAAATCATCTCAAAGGCCAGTTCTCTCCTGACAAATCATCTTAAAAGAAAAATTCTTGTTTAGCAAACCATCAAAGTCCAATTTATCTCTTGGTAATTAGATTATCCATTAGCCTATTACATGCATTGAGCGTATCATTTCACGCATATCACATGACATGCATCAACAAATGCATTGACCCAGAACATACCATGAAATTTCAAATAACACAAAATGCACATGGATGAAACCATCATTGTAAATTCTATAATAGACAAACTCTCACCATAATGGAAGGATATAAAAAGGAATATGAGACATAGAAAGGAGGACTTATCTCTTGAGTCATTGGGTAATCACCTTAAGTTAGAAGAAAAATATCGAGAAAAAAGAATATATTAAGGGCCAATTTACTCATGAGAAAATTTAACAAATCAAATGATAATATGGACATAAATGATGAATAAGTATGAGACAATAATGGAAATAGACAAAGGAAAATAAACAAAGGAAATTGCTTTCATCATGGAAAATCAATATATTTTAAAAGTGAACGTAGGTTCTGAGATAACATATTCTATAGAAGTAACTTCTAAAGATTACTCACTTTTAAGAATGTGTATTCAGTGTTGAAAAAATTATAATTAAGTGTGTGTTGTGTAAGTGCACTTTCCCGTTAGATGTTTTGTATGATGTCAAAAGTAGGATAACTTTAGCATTTTGTATATTTGATGATATCTCTGAGTCATTATGTGCACCATTGCATTAGGCTACTTAGAATGCATTTAGAACATGTTTGGAAAAGGTATCATGCATCAAAAATCAGTTTGTGCGCGGAAAATATGTCTATGTGTTGACACATACGAGGTACGAGTGGACACATGTGGGTTAATATTAAAGTCGGTAGCCTCGGTTTCTATGTATCGACACACACAGCCTTTCAGGTCAACACATACTGAAAAATCTCATCTATGTGTCGACACATATGATATACATGTCAATAAGTGTAACCCATTTTTAAAGCATGTAGCTTCTATTTCTATGTGTCAACACTTGACCTTGAACAGGTCGACTCATGTTATAACATGTGTCGACACATGACTTATATGTGTCTACACATGCTGTATTTTTTCTGAAAAATTTCATTCTTTTTCAAAGTTCTAGATTTCTCTTTTGCCTCCAACTTGCACACATATAAATACTTCATACATACATCATTTCCAAATTGATGAAACTATATAACATACAAATATTTCTCTTCATATTCAACCTTTCATCTATTCACACACACACAAACAAACTACACATAATCATTTTTATTTGGGTGTGCCATCTAGACTTGTGTTGATAATGTCCAATTTAGATTGGTGTACCAGTATATTGGGTTGAAAATATTTGGGGGTTTCATCTGGAAAAATCTTAGGGGTTGTCTTCTAAGATGATAATGTTTATTTAGGGATTCATACAAGATTTTTCAAATACAATATTCGATCGAGGGAAAGCTTTAAAGAACTATGGGTTCGGTTGAAGGAGTCGCGTGAGACGGGGAATAGTTTGAGAAACTTGGGACACGATAATTCACAATTGGATTCGGTCGAGTGAAAGCGTTGAAGAACATGGTTTTGTTCAAAGGAGTAGTGTGAGACGGTGAATCAATTGGTGTTATCGGGATACTTGGTTGAGCTCAAGATCAAGGGAAGAGAAATTGTTAGAATCAACATCAAACACTGGGTTTGTAGAGTTGTATTTCTACACTTCTCTTGTAATCAAATTTTTTTAAAGTAAGATTACTATATCAATTCCATTTGGAATTGCAGGAATACGTAGAATAGAAAGGATGATTGGTGAACTACATAAACAATTCCTTGTATCCTCTCTCTCTCATTTACTTTCTATAGAAAATTGATAAATTTATAGATTGTGTAATCGATACATATAAAAAAATCCTATGACTGTTTAACTTGAAATGTATTTATTGATTACATTACAATAAATTATATTTTAAGTAGTATTTCATATCAACAAAGTCGAAGGAAAATCTTAAAAATCAATTGCACACCAAGTGTTCGATAATTTGCTAGTTTTTGTTTTTATCAATAATTTCATTGGAAATAGGTTAACATTGTGATCATAGTAAAACGCTTGAGTTGATAAATTATTGTATTAAATTCTTATCATTGTCTTGTATTTCATTCAGTATATTACGCATACCTGAGTCTCCAATAATTGGTTCGGTTTAGACGACTTGTTTGAGCTAGGCTTAAACTTCCGCTTGCCATAGTTTTTCATTCGCTTTTAAAATAGAATTTTGAAAAGGTATTTTTACTTTGGGGATCTATTCACCCCCTATAGATAAGTTGGCATCATCGAAAAAGTGGTATCACGAGCTCTAGTTCTTTTTGTTCTTCGAAAACGCTTATTAGAGAATGGCTACCGAACCTAAAGGAGCGTACAATAGAGCGCTTATTTATACTGGTGAAAAATATGGTTATTTGAAAGCTTTTATATGTATTCATATCAATTCATATGACAAGGGAGTGTGGTATGCCATTATCAACGGTCCAACTCAAATTACCATGACCGATGCTAATGGTGTTGTCATACCTAAACGGAATGCACAATGGAATGATGGTGATAAGTAAAAGTGGGGTTACGATTGGAAAGCACAAAATATTCTCATATTCGCTCTTAGTGTTAATGAATTTTATCGTGTTTCCCATTGTGAAATCGCTAAAGCTATGTGAGACGCATTACAAGTTGTCCATGAAGGAACTAATGAAGTCAAACTAGCTAGAATTAATACATTAAATCAAGAGTTTGAACTATTTCGCATGAAGCATGGTGAAACCATTGCGGAAATGCAAAATAGGTTATCTCATCTCATTAATAGTTTGAATGCACTTGTAAAACCGAATTCCAATGAAATTTATACTAATAAAGTTTTGAGGTGTCTTACTAGAGATTGGTATCCAAAGGTTACCACGATCAACTAAGCTAATGATCTTACGTTATTAGACCTTACTATATTGTTTGGTAAGCTTGAAGAACATGATCAAGAACTCACTTGCTTAGAGAAACATGAGAAAAATCTTGATAAGAAGCTAAATAGGGAGAAAGGCAAAGAAAAGGAGGTTGAAAAGAAGTCCATTACTCTAAAGGCTTCTAGTTCGAGGTCCTTAACAAATGAGCAAAGTGATAGTGAAACAAGTGACAACGAGAATTCAGATGATGAATAAATGAGGCTTTTTGTGAAGTGGTACTATAGGTACATCAAAAGAAATTATATAAAGCACTCAGACAAAAACCTCATCAAACTTAGAAGATAATCAAACTCCTCGAACGAAAATTATAACAAGAAAGGAAAATCAAGAGGTCCATGTTACAATTGGGGAAAAACCGGTCATTATAAGTTGGATTGTCCATTGCTTGACAAAGACAGGGAAATGAGTCAACATAAGAAATCTAGCAAGTCTAGAAGAGCTTATATTGCTTGGGAAAATGATAGTGATTTCTCAAGTGGTGAAAGCTCAAGTGAAGGTGTAGTAGAGGAAAATATTTTTCTCTCGACCTATCAACGTCAAAATAAGAAAAATAATGTAAGTCATTCTAAACACGAACACATTAATAAATTGTCTTATTCTGATTTACAAGTAGCTTTTTCAAAATCTACATAGAGAAGCGGTAGATGCTTTTAAAAAGTTAGCTTCACGTAAAAAGATATTTTCATGTTTAGAAGCTAAGGTTTTAGAAACTAAAAAGCAAATGGAAGCTCTAAAGTAATCTATGGTAGATGTTCAAAAGGTTAAGATTAAGGATAAACAACCATCATGGTTAGGTTGTGAAACTTTTCACATTCGTCAAAAAATAGACTAATATTGTTAAGTCTCTATTTTCATGAATGACGTTAAATTTGGTAAAACTATTTTAACAAGAAAACATGTTAAAAAGATGTTCTAAACTTGTAGTATAAACATATCGGATACGATGTCCTATCCAAGTCATGTGACATATTGTCTGTTACAACTGTTTTCTTGGAGTTATCATGTTACTAACAGATCCTAAATATTCTGGGAATATTAGGATAGTATATGTGTCATCCAAGACAAAAGAATCTATAGTTTCGTTTTGCTTTTATAAGATTAAATTGTTTCATTAAATGTTGGGACATTTTAGGAAACAAATCATTGGAGCCCTAATTTCCATGCAGAAGTTGTCTGCTGATTTTCTGCTACAGATCAGTTGGGTTTTTGAAGCCTAGATCTAATCTATTCCAGATTATAAAAAGAAGGCTTCAACCATTATTTATGTGTGAATCATATTGTGTTTTTAGAAGTTTTTAGAAGGTTTTTAGGGTTTTGTTCGTTTGAGTTGTGATCTACTCTTGTGTTGTTATGATACATGAGTTGGACAGTCAGTTGAGTTGTAAATATTGTTAGTCACTCTAAAGGTTTTAAGAAGTGAATGATTGTGTGTCTTTGAAGTGTGACTTCAGTTATTTTTCTAAGTGTTTATAAGTGTTAAGTTATTGTTCTATGATTGGAAGGGATTTGAGAAGGGTCTCATACCTAGGTGAGTCTTAGGTAGAAGTTAAGCATGGGTAGTGATTAAGTGAGTAGATTGTAAACTAGGTGAAAGTTTGTTGTGGGTCTACAAATTGATAATATCTAGTTAACTTGGTCCCTGGCTTGGTAGTCCCTAGAGTAGGTGTTATTGTACACCAAACTGGGTTAAAGATTCTGTGTGTTATTTACGTTTTTATGATGTGTTTATCGTTTACCTTGTCATTGTGTGCAAATTCAGAGATTGGTGTCTCGACATCTCTTAGGACACCTGTGATTTGAATACCAAAATTTCAATTGGTATCAGATCAGGCATCCTGCTTTAACTCTGGGTGAGATTCAGGGAAGTTACATTCTTGTATAATACACAAGGAAGGAGGATTTGGGAACAGACCACCAGTTCTTGATGGGACCAACTATGTTTATTGGAAAGCTCGTATGGTGGCTTTCATCAAGTTCATAGACAACAAGGCTTGGAAAGCTGTGGTTAAGGGATGGGATCAACTAATGGTTATAGGTAAGGATGGGAAGGTGACTGATGTTTTGAAGGATAAGGAAGGTTGGAATGATACTGATGAAGAATCATCAGAGGGAAAATCCAAAGCATTGAATGCACTATTCAATTGAGTGGACAATAACATTTTCAATCTGGTCATGAATTGTACTATGGCTAAAGAAGCTTGTGATATCTTAAATACTGCTCATGAAGGAACTCCTAAGGTTAAGATGTCTTGACTCCAGATTCTTACCACCAAATTTAAGAGTCTAAGAATGAAGGAGGATGAGAGTATTCATGACTTTCATATGAATATTATTGAGATAGCCAATGCCTCAAGTGCCCTAGGGGAGAAGATGCCTGAAGCTAAATTGGTGAGAAAGATTCTCAAATATCTTCCAAAGAGGTTTGACATGAAAGTGACAGTCATTGAAGAAGCTCAAGATATAAATAACATGAAGGTTGATGAGAGGATGAGGTCTCTACAGACCTTTGAACTAGGGGTCTGTGAAAAGTATGAAAAGAAGAAGAGCATTACCTTTATCTCCAGTACTGATGACCTAGAAGGTGATTGTGATCTGGATACGAAAGAAGGGACATCCAATGCTATTGTATTTCTTGGAAGACAATTCAACATAGTGATAAGGAAGGAGTATTGGAAGTCAATGTCAAATGTGAATAATAAGTCAGTTGACTAGTCCTTCGACAACAACGAAAACCATAATATTGAAAGAAGGTATGAAACTAATGACAAATACAATCAAGGAAGAGGAGTTCGATTTCATGAGTGGGAATGTTTTGGACACATAAGGGCTGAATGTCCAACTTATCTCAAGAATCAGAAGAGGAGTTTATCTTCATCTTGGTCAAAAGAAGACTCTGAAAGTGATCCTGAAGAACAAGTTACCAAAAAACTCACTGCGCTGACTGGAACCTGCGACTTTGATGAAGACTCGGACTATAAGGAACTGACCTTTGAAGAACTTGCTACTTTCTACAAGGATTTGTCTCTCAAAAGTGAAGAGGTATGTCAATTAGGAGAAAATCAAAGAAAAACAGTAGCTTAACTACAAGCTGAAAAAGTTGACCATCTATCTACCATCTCTGGCTAGGAAGGTGAGGTTATATTACTCAAATCTCAACTTGATAATATGACTAAATCTGTGAGAATGCTCAACAAAAGTTCTGATGTGTTGGATGAAATTATTCAAACTGGAAAGAGTGCTGAAAATGTTAGAGGTATTGTGTATGATAACCAAGTTGTGAAGAACAAAGGGAAAGAGCACGAACTAAGGTTTGTAAAAGAAAATGGAAGCAGGAACCGAATATGTCGAATCAAATGTTCCAACATCAACATGGACATCTGGAATATCACTCAGGAAGAAAGATTCAACGTTGGAGATGTCATTATTGTGGAAGTTTTGGTCACATAAAACCCTATTGTTATATGTTATATGGTTATCCAAAACCTATTGCTCAACCTAGAAGAGAGCATACCTTTGTTAAAGCTAAGAGGGAGTGGATACCTAAGAAGGATATCTTGGGGCTCATAGCGCACACCCCTGTTAGAGCCTCTACCAGAGAAGATTAGTACTTTGATAGTGGTTGTTCTAGACAAGAGATTGGCTTCAAGAAATTCTTAGTGGACATTAAACCTCTGTCCACTAGCTATGTAACTTTTGGAGATGGATCAACAAGTGAAATAAAAGGTGTTGGAAAGCTAGAATATATAGGACAACCCAGTCTTGATGATGTGCTATGTGTTAAGGGGTTGACTTCTAATTTGATCAATATTAGTCAACTATGTGACCAAGGCCTCATAGTTAACTTTACTAAATCTGAATGTCTTATAACAAATGAGAAGAATGAGGTGGTGATGAAGGGAGCTAGATTAGAAAACAATTGTTATCTATGGTCATCTCAAGAATCAAACCTTTTCCCAAATTGTCTAATGACTGAGGATTATGATGTCAATGTCAATACTGAAGAAATAAAGAAGGACAATGATAAAATCCTAGGGGTCAGAAAGAAAAAGGGAAATCTCAAGAGTCTTGATGGTGCTGTGATTGGGAAGATGTCAGAAGAAATTATACAACATCTTGATGAAAAGATGCTGACTAAATATAATGTTACCCAATAAATGTTGACACCATTGTGTACCTACCTGGGTGGTGAAGCTATTACTAAGGACATGGGGGAGGTAAAGTTTAAGAGTTTAGGACAAATGCGTGGTATTGGTAGTTATGAGAATTTATAGAAATTACTTCTATTTATGTGGGCTAAGAAAAATATCAAGTCTTATAATACCCACTCTCACACTTTCCTAAGCCCTTCAAATCAAAGTGTGACTAAAACCTGTTACCTCTACAATACCCTTCGCTGCAACATTTTTTCCCGCTGCCTCTCTTTCAAAAGTTTGCGCTCTCGATTTTTCGTTTGTGCTCCTACATATCATCAGATCAATTCAAAGTCAAATATGTCTTAACATCTACCCTCCAATCAAATGCATGAATCCTATGATGAACAACGGTTGTCTTCGCCAAATGTTAGGGCTGGAGATCCCTTTCAAATGATCAAACTCTCTGATCTCGTGCTAGAAGTTGTGCCCTTATCTACTGTTCCTCCATCATCCCATCATGAAGGAAGGGTTTTTGCATCCAAGGATGTCAAGACTTATGGTAAAACTTTTATGTCTCCCATTAAGTTCGATAGGGAACCTAGGTTAAATAAGCATGAGAAGAGGAATCCATCTGGCTCATCTAGTGTGAATGAAAATGTACCTAAACCTAGAAATAATATTGTTGACAAAGAGCTTAGCGATTTTGTTGCAACTGTGTTAGAAGAAGTTGGAGCTGATATTCAAATATATTTTCCAAAAGATGTTAGTCCTAATAGAGGTACTAGAGGAAGGACTATGGATTCTGGGTTTGAGCATGTGGATCGTGAGAGAAGAAGTAAGAGGAAAGCATATATGGTCATCAATGTTGATGAATTAACATCTGATGAGGAACCAATTATCAAGAATTTGGCTCCTAGTATTGCTAACAGGCTGCAGAAAAGAAAGGAAAGGAGGTAGTAGTAGAGAACTCACCTGCTAAGGAAATAAAGGTAAAGAGTGGTGAATTTAGAAGGAAACCTCAGTATGGTCCTCTTAAGCAATGGAGTAAAGGGGTTGTTCCTAAAAGGAAGAGGAAAGTGGTTGTTTTGAGTGACCCTGACTTTGATGTTGAAGACGATGTATAGGACATCATATCTGTCAAAAGGCTTGTGTCCAAGAAGAGATGTGCAGATACTCACAATATTTCTGTTGACAAAGTGATTTTTCACTCTAGAGAGAATGCTGAAAAATGGAATTTTGTTGTGCAAAGAAGGTTGGAATTGGAAATGGAATTGGGTAAGAACTTCCAAAAATGTAAGGAAGTTGTAAAGCTTATGAAGGTGGTCGGTCTTATGAAAACTATCTCAAAGTTTAGCCCTTGCTATGAACACCTGGTCAAGGAGTTTATGGTAAATGTGTCGGATGATTGTGATGTTGTGGGGAGTGATGATTACATGAAAGTATATGTTAGGGGAAACATTGTGTCATTTCTCCTACTATGATTAACAAGTTTCTTGTGAGATCTGAAGAGCCTCAAGCTTAATTTGAGGCGTCAAATAATGAAGTATGCAAGGAGATAACTGGTGGCCATGTAAAGCACTGGCCTAAAGAAGGAAAGGTGTCCTCTGGTAAGCTTAGTGTAAAGTATACAATTCTTCATAAGGTGGCTAGTATTAACTGGGTTCCCACAAACCATACCTCCATTATTTTTGCTGCACTTGGGAAATTTATTTTTTCTACTAGGAAGGAAAGAGTATTTGACTTTGGCAAATACATTTTTGATCAAGTTTTGAAGCAAGCATCTTCAAATGTTGTGAAATTTCCCATCTGTTTCCCCTCCCTGATCTGTGGAAATATCCTGGAACAACACCCTAAGATCTTATTGCCTTTTAATAATGTGAAGAAAAGGGAATCTCCTTTGACTCTACACTATAATTTGTTTGGAGGTGAACATGTCCAAGACATTGTTGAACATCTTCTCAGGTAAATGATCCTGATACTTCCAAATCAAGAATGATTGCTCATTTAAAGGAAACTTGCAGGGAACTAGATGAAATCATAAAGACTAGCACTATTAGGAATAATAAGCTTGAGCAGATGATGAAGACCTTGATGGAGAAAGAAGACAAGATGTATGGATCTATTGCTGCTACTGAGGCCGTCAATAGTTCATCAGATGAAGAGGAAATTGAAGATGACAGTACTGATGAGAAGACTGCATTAGATGGTGATTATGTTGCTAGTGATAAAAGTGACTTTGATGATGATGTGATTGGTGATATTGCATTTAGTGGTGATAAGGTTGTTGGAGAAGGAGAGGCATATGAGACTACTGATGAAGAAGATGTTGATACATGACTGTCTCCTCGTGCCTTATGATAGATTGTTTTTTTTTTGTATTTTTGTTTATGGATCTGTAAGGGTTATCATGCCCAGACTTATTTTGTGCATCTTGTGTGCTTATTTACATTATGTGCTACAGTGGGTTTCTGTTGGGTCTTATACTTACCTTTGTCATATTCTGGCTAAAAAGGGGCAGTAGTATACTAACAGCTAACTGAGTGACTGCACTCTTGAGGGGGAGAATTCTTCAATTCTATGATTAATTCTGAGCTACTGCTATTGAGGGGGATATTCTGTTGATTATCTGGTTTGGCCTATCTTGAAGGGATGACAGACAAAATGTCTTGAAATCATGAGAATTTACTTTTCTCATTGATTGGCCTTGAATGCAAAATTCACTAATTTTTTCTACTGTGTCTCTGATGTGTGTGTTTGATTTATTTTTAAACTGTTATTCTGTTGTTTTCTTTGTTATGTAATAAAATTGTTTTAGCCAAAATTTACCAAAGGGGGAGATTGTTAAGTCTCTATTTTCATGATTCACATTAATTTTTGTAAAACTATTTTAACAAGCAAACATGTTAAAATGATGTTCTAAACTTGAAGTATAAACATGTCAGACACGATGTCCTATCCAAGGCATGTGACATCTTGTCTGTTACAACTGTTTTCTTAGACTTATTATGTTATTAACAGATACTGAATATTCTGGGAATATTAGGATAGTATATGTGTCGTCCAAGACAAAAGAATCTATAGTTTTAGTTTGCTTTTAGAAGATTAATTTGTTTCATTAAATGTTGGGACATTTTAGGAAACAAATCATTAGAGTCATATTTCCATGCAGAAGTTGTCTACTGATTTTCTACTACATATCATTTGGGTTTTTGAAGCCCATATCCAGTCTATTCCAGGTTATAAAAGAAGGCTTCAACCCTTATTTATGTGTGGATTGTATTGTGTTTTTAGAAGGTTTTTAGGGTTTTGTTTGTGTGAATTGTGAGTCAGTCTTGTGTTATTATGATACATGAGTTGTACTGTCTTTATTGAGTTGTAAATATTATCAGTCATTCTAAAGATTTTAAGCAGGGAATGATTGTGTGTCTTTGAAGTGTGACTTCTGTTATTTATCTAAGTGTTTATAGTTGTTCAGTCACTGTTCTGTTATTGGAAGGGATTTTAGAAGGGTCTCATACCTAGGTGATTCTTAGGTAGAAATTAAGCACATGTGGTGATTAAGTGATTAGATTGTAAACTAGGTGAAAGTTTGTTTTGGGTCTACAAGTTGATACTATCTAGTTAACTTGGAACCTGGCTTGGTAGCCTCCAGATTAGGTGTTGTTGTACACCAAATTAGGTTAACAATTATGTGTGTTGTTTACGTTTTTGCACTGTGTTTATCATTTACCTTGTGACTATGTGCAAACTCGGAGATCAATTTCTCGACATCTTTTAGGACATATGTGATCTGAATACCAGAATTTCAAATACTCTTAAAGCTAAATTGGATAAGGCATTACAACCAAAGGTTACATTTGCTATTGATCCCTCAAAATTTAAAAAGTATTTGAATAAACCATACAAAACATATAGCTTTGTTGAAAAGGGTCAAAATAGCGAAAGAAATCTCTTCATAATTTGAATTATCTCTATTGTTGCAAGAAAGGTCATACTATTGAAAAATGAAAAATTAGGAGTTTTTTTGGTTCCTAAAGGGGTTTTTCAATGGTTGACTAAATGCAACCATGTTTTCACTAAACCTCAAGGACCCAATGAAGATTGGGTACCTAACATTTCTTGTTGATCTTGCAGGATAAATGTCTTGAATATATGAAGAGAATATGGGTTCTCATTTGTAGATGCTCAAGACATATGACAAGTGACATCTCTCTATTTTCATTGACTTTGTGGAAATGAAGAAGAGCTATGTGACCTTGGAAGATAAAAACTAGTGTTCTTCAATTGATAAAAGATGTGTATATTACTTTTAATGTTTCTTATATGAGAAATGTTATAAAAGATATTTCATTTCATGATGTAGGTGTATCTTCAAGAGACATACTCAAGGACACCGAATAATGGATTGATCAACCTAATACTATGAAACCTGAGGAGGAGCAATATAACAATCATGAAAATGATAAGGATAAAAGTCTAACCAAAATGGGTGATCATCAAATCAATAACTTTATTGGATACATTACAAATCACACTATCGGGTACTTTGACAAAGAGAAAAGTGATAATAAAGTTGATGTCTAAAGATATAGTAGCACATTTTGCATTTGTTTCAACTTTTTTTTCGAGATTTCCTTGTGAAATTCATGTGGATCCTCCATCATTCGTACGGTGATGTAATATCGTTTTAGTTTTTTCTTTGTAAGTAAGTCCTTTCTTTTACCTGTTTATGCTTTAAATGTATATGATATATTGGGTGTATGATACATCTCACTTTTGCATGCTCTAAGAATTTCAAGTTATTTCAGATGGACGTGAAAAGTTCTTTCCTTAACTGATACATTAATAAGGAAGTGTATGTTTCACAACCTCACGGTTTTGAAAATCATGAGTATCCTAATCATATTTATAAGCTAAAATGAGCTTTTTATGGTCTCAAACAAGCCCCTAAGACTTGGTATGAGCGACTTAGCAAGTTCTTACTTGACCAAGGATACTCTAGAGGGAAGGTAGATACAACACTCTTCATTAAATGTCAAGGAAAAAACATACTTCTAGTTCAAATTTATGTTGATGATATCATATTTGGCTCTAATAACATGCAATTGGTCAAGGAGTTTTCTAAGATAATGCAGGGGGAATTTGAGATGAGTCTAATTGGGGAGTTGAACTATTTTCTCGGATTTCAAATCAAGCAACTCAATAAAGTAATGTTTGTGTGTCAAACAAAGTAGTGTTACGAATTGCTGAAACGATTCGATATGGATGAGGTAAAATCAATTGACACTCTAATGCCAACAAATGATAACTTGGATAAATATTTAAATGGTAAGGATATGGATGTCAAGAAATATAGAGTTATGATTGGATCTCTTCTATATCTTACTGCATCTAGGCCTGCTATTATGTTTAGCATTTTTATGTGCGCCCAATATCATTGGATCCTAAGGAATCTCATCAAAAAGCCGTCAAGCATATGCTTAGATACCTTCATGGTACATCTAAGTATTGGATTTGGTATTCCAAATGAAGCGATTGTAGTTTGGTTGGTTATTTCGATTCCAATTTTGCCGGTTGCAAGTTAGATAGGAAAATTACTAGGCATATTGAGATATGTCACCACTTCCTATGTGACCATGTTGAAAAAGGAGATATTGTATTTGAGCAAGTTGATAGTAAAAATCAAATTGTATATATCTTTACGAAACCTCTTGCAACTGAACCATTTTTCAACATTTGAAGGGAATTGGGGATTCTTGATATCTCAAATGTTTCCTAAATACGTTTGTTGCATGAACTTTATATATATTTGCTCAAACTTTCATTTTAAAGTTTCATACTATGCGAGTGCATCCTCCATTTCATTCATCTATGAGGTAATTTCGTTCCATTTCTCCTTGAAAGTAAGCATTTTACCATTGCAATGTTTTTTATGTTCAAAATGCTTGATATGCTCAATATATGATATATTTCATGAATGTTCACTTCAAAAAACTTCAATTGACAACCATTGTGTATTTTCAATTTATATGATTATAGTGACTTCGTGCTATTGATTCTTTCTAATTTGAAGTATAAGTTCTTCGTGTACAAGCATGTTTTTTATTATTATTCCTAGCATTTCATATAAGTTTGTTATCTATTCATTCTTAAAAATTCTATTCTTGATCAAGTTATATCACATATTATGAGAGCATCCTTGATTAAGGTTTTAATGGTGATATACTTTTTACCAAGCTAGGTACATGTGTGTGTAGCATCAGGAGCACCATTGTGAAGTGTTGTGTAATCGTGATGTTTTTGAAGTGACACAAGAGTTTTCTCTTGCATTTCATTCATAATCTTTCATGCATTTTTATTTTTTATTGTGGTAATTTGTATTGTCTATTATTTAAGTTTAAGCATTGCGTCACTCCATGTATATGGCTATATGTGAGTGCACATTCTTTATTTAAAAAAATGTGTTTGTGTGATATATTAGTATTTGTTTGTTAAATGATACTTCTCATGGATTTATTTGTCTCTTTTTGATATTTTCAAAGGGGGGGAAGCATATGCGAGATGAAGTTGGGATGCACATATTCAGGAGGAGCATTCATAAAGACACGAAATGCATCGTCGCAAGTTTTGACATCGTAAAAAAGGGGAAGTATGTGAGTGCAGTTGCCCATTAGATGTTTTGCATGATGTCAAAACTAGGATAACTTTAATATTTCTGTATATTGGATGGTATATCGGTATCATTATGTGCACCATTGTATTAGGGTACTTAGAATGCATTTAGAACATGCTTGGAAAATGTATCGTGCATTAAAAAAAATCATTTTTGCACGAAAAATAGGTCTATATGTTGACACATACGAGGTATGAGTTGACACATGTAGGATAGTATTAAATCCAATAGCCTTTATTTCTCTGTGTTGACACACACAACCTTTCAGGTCAATACACACTAAAAAAATCTCATTTATGTGTCGACACATATAATATACATGTCCATACATGTAACCCATTTTTAAAGCTTGTAACTTCTGTTTCTATGTGTCGACACATGACCTTGAATAGGTCCATGTATGTTATAAAATGTGTCGACACATGACTTATATGTGTCGACACATGTTGTATCTTTTTTGAAAAATTGCATTCTTTTTCAATCTTCTAGGTTTCCCTTTTGCCTTTAACTTGCACACATATAAATACTTCATACATGCATCATTTCCAACTTGATGAAACTATAAACACAAACAAATATTGCTCTTTATCTTCAACCTCTCATCTATACATACACATAAACAAACTAAACATAATATTTTTTTTGTTTGGGTGTAATCTAGAGTTGTGTTCATAATGTCAAATTTAGGTTGGTGTATCAGTATATTGGATTGAGAGTCTTTGGGGGTTTCATCCAGAAAAACCTTAGAGTTTGTCCTCTAAGATCATAATGTTGATTTGGAAGTTTACGCAAGACTTCACAAATATTGGATTCGATTGAGTGAAAACTATGAACAATGGTGGGTTCGGTCGAAGGAGTAGCTTGAGAGGCTGAATCATTTGGAAATTTCGAGACACGATAAATCAGAATTGGATTTGATCGAGTGAAAACTTTGAATAACAGGGGTTCTTGCAAAGGAGTAGTGTGAGATGGTGAATCAATTGGTGTTATCAGGATACTTGGTTGAGGTCAAGATCAAGAGAAGAGACAGGGTTAGAATCAACATCAAACATTGGGTTTGTGGGGTTGTATTGCTACATTTCTCTTGTAATCAGTTGTTTGCAAAGTAAGATTGATATATCAATTCCATTTAGAATTGGGGGCATATGTAGCCATAGCAAGTATGATTGGTGAACTGTCTAAACAAATCCTTGTTTCCTCTCTCTCTCATTTACTTTCTATAGAAAATTTTTAAATTCATTGATTATGTAACTGATATGTATAGAAAAATCCTTTGATTATTTAACTTGAAATTGTTTTGTTGATTATATTACAATTAATTAGATTATAAGTAGGATTTCATATAAACAAAGTCAAAAGGAAAATTTGAAAAATCGATTGCATACCAAGTGTTCGATAATTTTCTAAATTTTGTTTTTATCAACAATTTCATTGAAAATAGGTTAACATTGTGATCATAACAAAATTATTGATTGAGAAATTATTGTATTAAGTTATTATCATTGTCTTGTATTACATTCAGTATATGCATATTCGAGTCTACAATAATCGGTTCGGTTTAGACAACTTGTTTGATATAGGCTAAAGCTTTTGCTTGCCATAGTTTTTCATTCGCTTTTAAAATAAAATTTTTAAAATGTATTTTTACTTTAGGGGTCTATTCACCCCCTCTAGATATGTTGTCTCCGTCTAACATATTGTATGTAACAAAGTGTGATTTTTATCTGGTTTGTATAATTTTTCGTGTATTACATTTATATGAGGGTGAAATTTATTTTTATTTACAAAAAAAATTAATTTATAATTTAGGTGTTAATATCTTCATAAATATTGATCATAAAGTATTAAATTTTCTATAACAAATTTGGTTATATATATATATATATATATATATATATATATATATATATATATATATATATATATATATATATATATATATATATATATATATATATATATATATATATATATATATATATATATATATATATATATATATATATATATATATTTTATATGTTTTACACTAATGTAATTTGGTTTATTTTTAAATTAAAAAACACTGTTTTCTTTATATTATTTAATCCTTTCAAGTGTTGTGACTTAAGGTTTAATTTTATGTCATTTAAGATCTAATATAAATATAACGGTTAATAATTGTATGAAAATGTTCAAGTCCATACATGTATCTTGTATGTCGTAAATGATAAGATTCACTTTAAGAGAAAATAAATTTTGATGTATAGTGTTTATATGTAACATATTTGTTTGGTATGTGATTTTATGATTGACAGCAATTTTGTTAAAACATGTATCACAGTATCACCACAAGATGTTGAGCAAGATGTCATGACATATTGATCAGACATTATTGTAGGCTCAATTTTACTTCCTGGAAGATTTGGTTTATTTATTGTGAGATTCTCTTCTATTCTATCTCACATATTTTCGCAGTTCAAGAAGGGTTAATTTTAGAACAATTGTTTCTATTCCATCTTTACACTTGTTTCATGAAATAGGATGTTGAGACATTTTATGAAACATGTGATGTTGTTCCTTATTTTACGAAGAAATTTCTGGAAAAATTATGCAGTAACCAGTTTTTCAATTTGCATTACAATGATTGAGGAGCCCGAAGCCCGTGCTTGCCAAAGACTATTTAAAGCACATTATAAACCTAATTCTATCAACTAATTAAGCCGTGCATGTGAGAGTATTATTTTAGGATTTAGTTTGTTCTTTGTTCTTTGTGATCCACTCTATATTAGAGTTGAATTGTGTTTATTATGAGCCATTCATGTATCTCTTGGATGCTTGAATTGGACTTTATTTGAGTTGTAATTGTAAATCACTCATAAGCTTTTAAGCAAGAGTAAATTTTATGTCTTTGGAAAAATGTCTTCTATTTTCATTGTTTAGTTTGTTATCATTGTTGTGTGATTGAAGGGAAGTGAGAGAGGTCTCATATCTAAGAGTGTCTTATACAGAAATAACACGGGTAATGATTATATGCGAATATTATAAACTATATGTTGTTTACTTGGACTTCAAACTAATACTATTATAGTGGATTTCCTTCCTAACTTGGATGCCCCCAAATGTTGATGATGTTGCACCGAACTGGGTTAACAATTATCTGTGTTATTTACTTTCAGTTGTCTACTTTAACTACATGATTGCTCTCAGGTGTGTGACAGATCTGATATTAGTGTCGTGACATCTGGTTCGACATCTGATATATGTATACTAGAATTACAATTGGCATCAGAGCAGGAAAACTATGTAACACCCTAATTTTCCCCCGAATACTTTTAAATAAAAATCAGAGTAAATAAAAAACATTCAAACAATTAGGATGCTAACTTCATCAAATATAAACATGCCCATAATAAATGACATGTAACACATACAACTCTTTTAAATTATAAACAATAATAACAACGAATAATGAACATATTCAAGTTCAACTTGTTTTATTGCAGTAGAAAAACATCAACAAGGTATTCAAGTATTTATTCAACATAAAACATGTTTTCCAAAACAACTCTTGTTATAACGTAACTATAAAGAAAGTTGCATCAAAGAGATATTACAAAATCTCTAAATAACATACCATAACAATCAAGCGTTTCGCCCCCCAGTGTTACATATCAGAGCAGACACCCACACCAACAAAAAGTAAATAAAGAAGAGCATCTTCTTCTAACTCATCCACACCTTCACTATGGATCACCTATGTTATCCACATGGAGGCAACATTCAAATAGAAGGGACGGGATATCACAATAATATAAAGGAATGTATAATAATAAGTAAATAGCAGATCTATTCATGCATACTCACACACTCCCCATCTCATGCTTTCAAACAATCTACAATAATCATTTTACATGTCAATTATATAATCACACACACTATCAACATGTATCATTGAACTGTATAATACATACTCCAACCAAACAACTCAATATTTATGATAATAACAATGTAATGTAATGAGACTGGCTCACAGACTTAATGCATGTGGTACCTTCCATGAAAAAATAGGTTCACCTCACTCCCGATACCCATCATAGGACAAAGCCCATGAATATCGTGAACATTTAGGTTCACATTGCTCCCGGTCCCCACCATAGGACCAAAACCCACCAATATTGTGAACAATTAGGTTTACATTGCTCCCGATCCCCACCATAGGACCAGAGCCCCCCAATATCATGAGCACTTAGGTTCACATCGCTCCCGATCTCCAACATAGGACAGGAGCCCACCAATATCATGAACAATTAGGTTCACATCACTCCTGATCCCCATCATAGGACCAGAGCACACCAACAGCACTCAGGTCCTCACCATGAATACATGCGACATAAACATAAAACAATACAACACATTGATATTCATATCCATAAATAAAACACGCCATTACATGCCACCAATCATTCACCCATGTAGCATGCAGTCCGTAATACTCAAACAATATCATATAACATCATCACACATATTTCCATGCATACATCTCAAACATATTAGACAAATTTCATACAAAAAGGCATAACTCACCCAACAAATACTCACCCACTGTTTAAGATATGAATTTTTAAACTTTTAAGAAAATGCAAACACCGGCAACTTACCGCAACATACACTGACACCACAAAACCTATTTACATACCAATTAAATTTAGTTCCATAAACTTGAAACCATTTTTACAAAAAATTACACCGTATTACCTTTTTACAAGTTCAAACGACGCGTCAAACGGACACCCGAAGCACAAGTTATGAGTTTTTTAAGTTTTACAAAAATGCTACCAAAATTGATGGAAATTGATTACCCCTTTTCATGAAATTTATTTCCTCCACTCCAAAAGCCAATTTTCCCAAATTTTGAACTGGAAATCGACTTCCCAAAAGGGGGTAATCTATTTCCACTACCAAGAAGCAGTTTTCTGCTATTTCAAAATATGAAAATCAGTTCCTAAACCCTTACAAAACCCCTAAATCATGTCTTTCAATTCCATAACTCATACATACATACTACACAACTATGACTATTAGAAGGCTCTTATGGTGGCATTCCGAAAATCTATGGATTGCAAAACTTGGAAAGTTGTCATAAAAGGTTGGGACCATCTTGTAGTGAAGGACAAAGATGGGAAGGAGACTTTGAAGCCAGAAGAGGTCTGGTCTAAAGATGAAGATGAACTAGCTCTTGGAAATTACAAAGCTTTGATTGCCTTATTCAATGGAGTTGACAAAAATGTATTCAGGTTAATAAACACATATAATGTGGCCAAAGATGTTTGGGAAATTCTCAGAACAACTCATGAAGGCACATCTAAAGTGAAGATGTCTAGACTTTAACTTCTCACTACCAGATTTGAGAATCTAAAAATGAAAGATGATGAAAGCATTCATAACTTCACATTAATATTATTGAAATAAAAAATCATCTAGTGCCTTAGGGGAGAAGATGTTAGAAGAAAAGTTGGTTAGAAAAATTCTACAGTCTCTACCTAAGAGATTTGACATGAAGGTGACAACCATTGAAGAAGCCCAAGACATCAACAATATGAGAGTGGATGAACTTGTTGGGTATCTTCAAACATTTGAATTGGATATTAGTGAAATATCTAAAAATAAGAACAAGAGCATAGCTTATGTATCTAACACTGGAGATGAAAAGGATCAATGTGACCTAGATACTGGTGAAGGAATGTCAAATGCCATTGTACTACTTGGGAGGTAATTCAACAAAGTGCTGAAGAGAATGAACAAGAAGTTAATACCTAATGTTAAGAACATCTCATCTAACATCAGGGAGGAATATGACTTTCGGAGAAAAACCAAAACATAAGAGAAGTCCAATCAAAGTAAAGGTATTCAATGTCATGAATGTGAAGGCTTTGGGAAAATTAGAGTAGAGTGTCCTATATATCTCAATAAATAACATAAGGGGTTAACTATTTATTGGTCAAATGATGATACCTCTGAAAGTGAACCTGGGAGTGAATCTACTAAACTTGTAACTGCTTCAACTGGAAGGTGGGACTCTGATGAAGACTTCTATGTTGAAGTAATATCCTATGATGAACTGAGTGATTCTTACAAAGAATTATGCATTAAAAGTGAGTAAGTATGTCAACTAAGAGAAAAACTGAAGGAAATCATAGCTAAACTACAATCTGAAAAGGAAGAATGCTTAGCCGATATCTCCGATCTATGGAGTTCTAATTTATTCATTGCACTATGAAGATATGTAGGCACATGGTTACAAAAACCTTGACGAACTCAATAATAAAAACCTTTTCTTTTTCCCAATAATTCATGCATGCATTATTAGCAAGTAAGCTTTAGATATACACACCTTTAGAAACAAATAAACAAATTATACCTCATTGAGTACAACGGATGTGAGGGGGTGCTAATACCTTCCCCTTGCGTAACCGACTTTCAAACTCGTATCTTGGTCACAAGACCATATTATCCTTCTATTTTGGGTTTTCTCGATATTTTCCCTTCCTTTGGGATAAATAAAGTTCGATGGAGACTCTATTTTTTTCGCGGTGCGACAACTTGTTGATAAACATCATTGTGCATTACTCATAGTGCCTTATAAATTGTTCCAAAATAAATGACAGTAAAATTATTTTCTAGAAAATAAAGGATTCCATATTTAAGCAAAACGTTAGTGGCATAATGCCATACAAGTAGTTCCAAAATTAGTACATATTACGCATTACAATTGTTGTTCCAAACACAACATGAAAGTACAAAATACTTATGGTTCCAAAGACAACATGGTATTACAAGATACATAGTGTTCTAAAGACATCAAGTGGTATAAAATACTTAGTGTTACAAATTAAGGATACAAATGCTTAGAAATATCATCCCATGACATCATCACACGCACACAAATCCCAAGTTTAGGCTTTACATGGGTAGTAGTAGGAGGATCCTCAAGTGTGTTATCAAATTCCAAAGGTGTATCCGCAGTTGAACTTGGGCGAACACATTTGTTGGCCTGAAGATAGTTTTCAACTTATTAGTACTCCTCAAAGCTGCTTGCGGTTTCTTCGTCTTTATAGGTTACTTCTTCTTTCCAAGTTGCTTATTATTTGTTGTAGGATTAATTACTTGAGACTATTGAGCATCTTGAGTAGCTTGTGACTGAGAAGCATCTTGAGTAGATTGTGATTGAGAAGCATCTTGAGTATGTTGTGACAGAGCCTCTTGAGTCAGAGTAACATCTTGAGTAGATTGATCATAAGAGGAGACCATGTCTTCAATTATTGCATCAATTTCTGGATCATAAAAAGCACCTTCAGTGGAAAGTGTTAAGGTCTCACCCTCAGTTGCTGTTTGTTTTATTTTTTGAGGTCTCATCCTTGGTTCTGGGTGTTATTCTATACACACAGACATCCGTGATCAACAATGACAATCCATAGCAAATATTTAGGAAATAAAATAGTTAGTGTAATAAACATCATATATACCTTTCTCTTAAATGCATTAGGGTCTTGTTCCATGCTATTACATTTCCTTGAATTGTGCCCAAATGTATTACACTGTGTGTACCTATAAGCCATACCAGGCCTCCTCATCATTGACCCTATTTCATCGTGCTCCCTAAACTTTAATTTTTTTGGCCTACTAGGACCCTTATACATTAGGGGTAACATGTCTTCAACTTTCACATTTGGCCACATGTCATTCCCATTGATTGGACTTACATTGTTTTAATAACACAATTTATATGCCTCCCTCTTATAACAACCATCAACATATAATTATGGATTTAGATTTTGATAATTCATGGTAGACACAACATATTTGCAAGGTATGCCCACTAGCTCCAAAAAGCAACATGAACAAGTTTTCCCCCCTAATATCCACCACAAATTGCAGCCCATCAAAGGGATGATGAACTTGTCCAACCTAACCTGTACTCCATGTTAGAAGCCACTAACCCCTAAACATCACATCCTTATCTAGTCTCTTTCTAGGCATTAGCATAACATTATGTTTCCATTTATCCACATTAACTAAATTTGTAGCAACCCTATTCATTATATAGTTCCTAATCCACTAAAACATTATGAGGTTTGGCTTATACCTAGTTTGTAAAATAGTACTATTAAAAGACTCACTAAGATTGTTCATTAAGACATCACGTTTAGGGTAAAAGCTAAAAGAATGCTCATATTTTATTCAATTTCTTCTGCTCATTCATCTTTTCTCCCATGCTTGGTAATAAGTTTCTTTTCCAGCTCCCATTAATAAGTCCTTTGTTGTAGCTCCACCTTCAAACATCTTCTTAAAATTTACATACAGATGACTAAGATATATCATATTCTCAATTTGTTCAAACATCTCTTCAAATACACTTACAAGTCCCTATAACAAAAGTAATAGAAGCAACATTAAATGAAACTAATTACAATAAAATCAATAGAAGCAAAGTCAATTACAACATGGACTATTTCTTTACTGCATCCCTTTCAACCACTTCATCAACCATTATCTTAGCCCTCCATACCTTACCTTTAGTGATACCCACATGATACTTCATCCTTAGCTCATACATAATCTCAGAGACTTCCAAACCTCAGGCTTTGAAGTTGTCAAGTTATTAAAAATAGTTTAAATGATTTGGGATATGACTTAAGTGGATCTTACAAACCTCAACCTATAGACTGTTAGACTCAGCGGGAGCTTACAAACCTCATACTATGATGTTGTCAAATTATTAAAACTGAACAACCAATTGTTCTTAAAATACTTATGTTTGTCATCATAAAAAAGGGGGAGGTTGTTGGAACATAATTTGTTCATACTCTTTGAGCTCATACTCTTTGGGTTTTTATGATAACAAAAGTACTTAAAGAACAAGAGGGTATACTAATGTTTGGTTAAGTGTGCAAGATCATTAAGTTTATAATTAACTTGTTTCTGACCTAGTTAATGGCTTGTAAAGAAGAAGCAAGTAAATCTAGATTCTAATGGACCAGAACCTGAATTTAATATAAGACCTCAGCTCCATTTTATTTCAGTCTTTGATGTTCAAATGAAACTTCAGTGCTACATTGATTTTGCCTCTGATGATTCAAACGGAACTTCAAGCGCTTTGCTGGAAACAAAGTACAAGCTTTTTTGTACGTTCTTTGTAAAAAACCAACTTCATCTTGTCAAAAGCTAAAATTATGGAGGAAGTCAACTAAATGATATGATTTATTCAATCTACTATCCCATGCATATGGACACCTTACTTGAGAAAGTCACAATGGATAAAGCAATTATTCAGAATATGAAGATCCTCATCATACCAACTCCAACGTATCTCTCTTGGAAATCGCTTCTTCGGCAAAGACACTTGTGAAAGCAAGCTTACATTATCTCTTTTGTTCCCTCTATATAAGGAGCTAAATGTTCAAACTAACTAACAAGAATAAGACAACATGAACAACAACAATAATCAGAATATTGAAAGAATTGTCTCTTACTCCAAGTTAAAATTTATAGTTGTTGTATTGCACGTAGATTTGAGAGCTTCTTACACTTGTATATCTTAAAAATCTCAAGTATCTAGGTCTTTGTGTGTGATATATTATTTGTCAAATTCTGGTATTCAGATCATAGATGTCCTAAGAGATATTGAGACACTGATCTATGAACACCTCAATGAACAATTTAAAAGTGCAGAAAGTAAACAACACACAAAATTGTTAACCCAGTTCGGTGTACACCAATACTCACTCTTGGGCTACCAAGCTAGGGACAAAGTCAACTAGATAGTATCAATTTGTAGACTCACATCAAACTCTCACCTAGTTTACAATATAATCACTTAATCACTACATGTGTTTAACTTCTACCTAAGACTCACCTAGGCATGAGACATTTCTCAAATCCCTTTTAATCACAATAGTGTCTGAACAACTCTAAACAATTTCGAATACTTTTAGAAGACACACTTTAATGACACAAAACCACTTAATTCTTAAAAGCTTATGAATGACTTACATAACTTAGAACTCAAAAACAGTCCCACTCTTGTATCAAGATGATATGCGAGAGGCTCACAAATAACACAAACAAATGTAAGTTCCATACTAAAACTAGGTTAGTGGCAATCTATTTAAAGCCATCCTCTGGACTGAATTGGGCTTCACAAGCGCAAGAAATTTGCTGCTACAAATTAGCAGAAACTTCTACACAAAAAATAGGACTTTAATCATTAGTTTCCTAAATTATCTCCATAATTAGAAACTAAGAATATTCCTCGAATTGAGCTTGAATCTCTTAATCCTTAAACTGAGCGCCACATATGATATCATAATATTACCAGAATGTTCTACATATGTAAAATCTAAACGAATCCAATTGTCCAACTGTAAACATGCGCAATGTCGAATGATTTTGCATAGGACATCTTGTTCAACATGTTTCTCCAGTTTCTATAACATCTTCTTAAACATGTTTATGCTAAGTTAGTTTTACCAAACATAGTGTCAATCACAAAAAATAGAGAAATAATAATCTCCCCCTTTGTCTTATTTTGGATAAAACAACTTAATACTCCTTGCACACATAAACATAAAAAAACGACAACAAAATTATCAGAGGAACATTAATAGAAACCAATTCATCATAACAAAGCATCATCATAAACAAAGAATAATCTAAATAAATCATCATCATAAACAAAACATCATTGCGATTCAACATGGGGAACCTAATTCTATTCTAAATTAGGTCTCATAACTATACTCCTCAATTCTCATCTTTCTCCACATAATTAAAGTTCATTTAATTAGCTACCCAATGCTTCAAACAACACCTAAATTCAAGCTCTAAAACTAAAGTTATGATCATTTTAAGATTTCCAACTTGAGAAATCAAATATGCCTACCATCTCCTGGAGACACATTTCTGTCGCCTAGCGGAGTTGCCTTCGCGTCACACTTTTCTCGGGGACACTTGGAGCCACACATTACAGAAAGTAGCTCCAAATCTACCTCTCTTCGCTCCCTCCTTCGCCAATGCATCTTCGCCCGACAACACTACCTTCATCACCCAGTGACACAGCCCGAACATGGTTTTCCTGTTGTGATTTATTACATAAACCAGTCCAATTCTTTTGTGATTTTATCATGTTACAGGTCTTAAAAAACCATCTAATCACATGGTTTCATCATATATCAACAACCTATAATTCTATACTCATTATACAACAGTGATAAGCCATTATTCATCTCTAATTCACTAATTCCTCATCAAAAAACACCAAATTCACATCAACCAAAACCTATCACAAACCTACAATTATATAGTCAAATATAATAATCAATATAAACACCCATTACCTTATGATTATTTCTAGGGATCAATTCCTCTTCGTATTCTACTGGTATTCTTATGCTCTTCCTACCTCTTTGTGCCCTAGACTTCTTTTCTCCACAACGTCAATTTTCACGATCGTACAGAATGATCATATAAACTCTCATATGTCTTCATTATACCAAATTTTCCCTCTTAGACCCATAATAATTAACTTCCCATCACGCCTTCACTTATCTT
The DNA here is from genome assembly GCA_948472305.1 of Vicia faba. Classification (NCBI taxonomy): domain Eukaryota; kingdom Viridiplantae; phylum Streptophyta; class Magnoliopsida; order Fabales; family Fabaceae; genus Vicia; species Vicia faba. The sequence goes on along the minus strand of OX451740.1, from coordinate 761,777,374 downwards.
TCACTAATGACCATCTTGCCCTTATTCTCTCTACACCATCATCTATTTATTTAAATCCAAATAATTCCAAATAATCACTATTAAAACTAAATAATTCTAAACTAATTATTTAAATCCTAAACCTTTTTATTATCTCATTCTACACAACACAAATCATCATCTTAAACATCTTATTCATCAAGCCATCATGATTGCATCACAAATGCATTACAAATATACATCATATATCGTCACAAGGACTCACACAAAGCACCAAAATATTATATACACAAACACTTCACAAGAATCATATATTTACGCTAAATTAATTAAATAATAATTAATCTAGAATTTGGAGTGTTAAAAAAATCAACACTCAAACAGGAGCAACATCCCCATCAACTTGATAGTCGTTGAGACAACTTGTCTTAGAACTTGCGATAGAAATGCACCATAGCCAATTCTAGTTCCTGTACCAACATCACTTTTATGAAATCTTCACTATGGCCATCATCACATTTAATGGGGATGTTTACTACAAACTCCTTTCAGCCAAAATTGTAACAATACATAACAAATATGGCATTTCCCATTAAACAAAACCCTACATAGAGTCCTTCAAAAAAACTGCAGAGAAAAATAAATTCTCCCACACACAAACACTATCTTCCAGAGGGACATGTTTACTCTTGATTCAATCACCCAACTTCACATGGCTAGAGCTAACCATGCTTTGTCAAGATAACCAAATAACTACTTATAAGTTATACCCATTTTCCCCCTAAGATCCTCTCATCATCTCATAACATCAATACATCAAGATAACACTTTCAAGTTGGTTATCTTTTTGGGTTCGTTCCCCTATTTTTAAGTTTTCTCTTAAGGGATCTCTAATCACCTTAGTTGTGTATTTTGTATATGTGTTGATTACTAACCTCTAATCAAAATACCAAAAATATTTGCTTTGTTTTTGTATATTAGTGTTTTGTAAGTATAACGGAAAATCATCCAACAAACAAAGTTTTCTGGTGATTTTTCTCTGAGAAAATCGATTTCCCTTATTTCTTTTTTGCACTAGAACTTCATTTTTTTTGCTGTGCAAATCGATATGCACAGACATGCAAATCGGTTTACATACGCGAAATTTTGAAGAAAAAAAGAAATCTTCAAGTTTGTTAATTTTTGGCTCCAATTTTATTTTGTTTTAAAAATATCCTTGATTATTAAAAAATGATTCCCCACTTTATAAAAATTAAATTCCATCATACACCTTCATTTGATCACATGTGCACCATTTGATTCAATTTTTGGCTCAAAAAATCAATTACCAAGCCTAATTTTGGTTCCAAACTAAACTCCAAACCACCACTAATCCCAAGCCTTTATAAATAGAGCCCTCATTTCATTAAATTCTCAAGCTTTTGATAGCCAAATTCACCTTGCAAAAATTCTCTCAATTCTCTCCATCTACCAAATTCACTCAAAGCTCCATTTTCATAAAGTTAGTAAGCTTTTCATTGAAGCTTACTAAACTTTGAGCTAAACCTTGATCCAAACACTTTTTCTTCATTAATTCTCTATATTCAATCTTGGGAGATTGATTATTGGGGCTGAATTGAAGCAAGTTCTTAAAGTTGTTTTGATAATTTATTAGATCTACCTTTGGTAAGTTGGATCTTCATCTTTCACAATGTGATCTCTTGTTGATCTTTGTGATTTAATTCTTTTAGCTACTTTTTTTTATTCCATTGGTCCTAATTTCTCACAATTTGATGAAACTTTCGTGTTCAATTAAGTCTAAGATTTTTGTAGCCCAAAATTTTCCCTCTCATTTCTCAAGTAATCACTCATAAGATCTCCTTTGTTCCAAGACTATACAAGGTTTGATCAGCTCAAGACACCTCCTTAAGCATTATTGACTCAAATTAGGGTTTGAGTTTGCACAAGGACAAATGGACTTTTAATGCCCCATATTACTTTCATGGATCATTTTGGACCCTCAAGATTGCTCATGTCAAGTTTCAAGTCTTGGATCACATTTTTGCTCATTCAATTGATCAGTTGACCTAAAATCAACTGTATTGGGAAAAAAGTCAAATATGGTCAATTTATAGTCAAACTTCATAATTTTTTATCCATATCAACATTATAAACTCATATATATCAATTGATCAAGTTTGGATCACAATTCCTCAAGAAATTTGATCAGAACATCAAAAGGGCAAAATGGTCAAAATTAGGGTTTTGACTGAGAAGGTGCAATTTCTGATTTTTGACCTAGAAAATGACTTATTGGTTTGAGAAATGATCTCAAGGATTCAAATACTTAATTTTGACCTAATGGAATGGCTCAAAACATTTCTCAAGATCAATTGATTGATAGATGAATTTCAGTCAACTAATGAAAAGTCAACTGTATCCTGAAAAGTCAAACTTTGACTTTTTGATCAAAATCAAACTTCAAAGATTACAATCCATCAAGACATGTCAAAATATGAAACTTTTTCATCAAGAAATCAAAAAGTCAAGATTTCATTTTGGAAAGTCAAAATTTCTAAACTTAGAAATTTTTCTAAGTATTGGAAATTCACTTTTTTTGATAACTTTGAGCCAAATTTCCACCATGATGCAAGATGATTCAAAGGAAACTTCCAACATGAAAGTTGTAGATCTCAATGATATATAAATAATTATAGAACATAAATTTTTCTATATATGCAAGGATTCCAGGTTATGATTTTAAGAATACATGTTCATGAAACTTGAAAAACTTAGTGAAATTTTGCCCTAGTTTAGGCAAGATTTTGACCTAACTTCATGGAAATTTTTCACATAGTTCCAAGATGCATCTTAAAAAATGTCCAACATAGAGGTTATAGAGGATGTTACAAGCTTTCAAAAATGTCCAATAACTCATGAAGATCATACTTGAGCAAGGAGAATCGATGGCAAGAAGTTAGGGTTTCATTCTTGAATTACAAGCCATTTCTTGATGAACACATGAACCAAATCCATGCTAGGCTGCATAATCTTTGATTTGCAGGCCTCAAACTTGTTTTGCACTCCATAATTAATGGTTTACACAACTCTTTAGGCCCTTATCCGCTTGGTTTAAGCTTTGTCCAAAATGATTTTCCATTTATGGCACAAAGTTGCCATTTCCATTTTGATAAAGCATCACTTTTGCAATTGTCAACTTCTTGAGTATTGCACTTGTTCTTTCTGCACACACAAACCCTATAAACCAAAAGCAATATGTCAAAGGCCTCTTTCAACTCAAAACATGCTTGTACAACACTTTGAGATTTGTCTTCTCACTTTTCTTCAAAAACAAGTTATAGAGCCAAAAGGCTAGAACTCAGAAAACTTGCGTGCATTTGGTCCCCAACCTTTTCATATAACTATACATGTCTATTGCAACATAACACACGAATACACAAGCCCTGAAACTCTCCAAAACTCAGAACTGCATAACAAACCACCATTGTTGCACATTCTGACCAAAAACTCCAAACTCAGAATCCACTTGTGCGTTTCTTGGCTTTTCACTTTCAAAAGTTCCTAAACATCATCTAGAAACAATCCCACACCCTTTTACACAACTTTAATATCATCTTCATCAACTTCCATAACCAAAAAGTAGAGCTTTCACCTTGACTTCTCCAGCAATATTCAAACACTCCCAACATCAAGTAAGCATTGTATTAGCTTCCTGGGAACTTGAGGAAGCTAACCTAATCATCACAACTCCTTGAAAGCAGCTCAAACTCATTTCACGATTTCTAGTTTTGAGGTACATTTTCTGAACTTCTATCTTTTCATTTAGGCATTGTTAGGTTTGCATTTGTGAAGATAAAATGTATACATCATTGCCCTGAAGTTGTACATGTCCGTAGATTTTATTTATATTGATTGAGCTTAGAGAATTTTAGATTTGAATCTCTGAAAAAGTAATGTCAGAATTTGGTACTTTTATAAATTCTCATTCATCTTTGATTTATAGCTTATCATATTTATATGGTTGGATTCGTATAGAAAAGTGGAGCATATTTCATGTTTGCATCTTTCATTTTTATTGAAAAATGGTAAAGTTACAGATGTTCAGGATGGAGGTTGAAGATGAAGTCATATTCAGTACATAACTTGTGTTATGTATTTGTTGTTTTGTTTATGTTACCGGATGTACAACCATCCTAATGGCAAGGGTAGCGCGCGTGTATGTTGAGGGTCTTGGGTTCAATACCCAGCACTACCTTTTGTGCATTTTTCTCACATTTTCCTCTTTTTTGTTTCAAACAGGAGCGCCTGGGCCTCCACCTTTGGGCCTTGCATATTTTGCTTCTTCTCACCCTTCTAGTTACTTTTGCACACCTGACCCAAACCTTTTTTTTTATTTAATTCCTTTTCTTTTATATTTTATATTATATATTATTTTTCTTTATTATTTTATTACTGTTATTATTATTATTATTATTATTATTATTATTATTATTATTTTAATTAATAAAAAATCCAAAAATATTTTTATTTATTATTTTCACATTTATGTGTTTATTTTCTTTATAAAACAAAAAGGACAAAAAAGTATTTTCTTAATAAATTAATTTCTTTTTCTTAGTAAATTAATATTTAGATTTAGGTTTAATTATTGTTTTATTTTCTTTTAAATTTAAATTAATTTAGAATTTAGGTTTTCTTTTAATTAATTAATTTTTATGTTTATTTTATTAAACTTAAAACCTTTCACAAAAAACCCTAAAAAAAATACTTTTTAACCTAATTTATTTTCTTAACTAATTTAGGTTTAATTGTATTTATCTTTAATTAATTATTTTTCCTTTTTTAGTAATCAAGTTAAACCCTTTCACAAAAACCAAACAAAAATTATTTTCTTTTCCATTTATCTTCTTGTATATTTATTCAATTATTGTATATTTATTCAATTCTTGTATATTATTCAATATGATTGTAATAGATAATTATGTTTAATTTTCTTGCAATCCCCATTTGTAAATTTGTATACCCCCTCCCCTAATGATGTAATAGCGTAGTAATTTTATTTTCCACAATTTATTGCTTTTATATAAATGTTAGTAATTAGGGTTTCTATGGAAAGACTAAAACCAACAAGTAGCAAACCCTAATTCAAGATAAACAATGCATGTAAATCAAATACACTTGCACACTTGCACCCTTAGGGTAATTCCACTTTTTTGCCTTACCAAAATAGCCATGTTATGCATGTGGGATGTCTTAGCAAAAACAAATAAAAAATACAAGATCATAGTCCCTCGATGACGCTATCAATGTTTCCTTTCAAAATGATCTTAGTTCCTCAAAGAAAAATGCTACGATATCTCACAACATTGTTATCATGGCTATACGATGAACCACGCCCGTCCCTTTACATCCAAAGACAAGGCTTCTTACCAATCAATCATAAGATAGAAATATCAAAGAAAAGGAAGAAATAAACAAAGACTTTTGAGTAGGTAGATTGTTCCTAGTTGCTTTCTCATTTTCAAATCAAACACCCTTGCTTATTTTCAAAAACAAACACCAAACACTTTCAAAACATTTTCCAAACATGAAACATTTTCAAAAGTCCAACACTTTGTATACGTTCTTACAAACGAGAACTATTACAAAGTTTTCCTAAACGAAGGCGCATTTTTAAAATACTTTCAAAAACCATACAAAGCACATTTTCAAACAAAAGCAAGTGATCTAGAAAGTAAGTAAGAGCCCATAGATAACTATGGATGAAAAGGGTGTTAATACCTTCCCTTTTCATAATCTACCCCCCGAACTCAAGAAATAATCTCAAAATTCTTTCCTGTTCTTTTCAGCCTTTCCTTTTGGATAAAAGAAAAGTCGGTGACGACTCTTGCTAACCGCAACATTTGCAATAAAACGCAAAACACCCAAGTCAGTTCTCCCATCGTATCACAGAACTGGTGAATCCTCTGGGGAGATTCCTTAAAAGTGGGGTTACCTTAGGGCTAGATCACCTTTATTTGCTTTCATTGTTTGACTTACTTGCTTTACATTTTGGTTCCTTGTTTGGGCTTGTTTTGATCTTCTACCCGGATTTGAGATACCTTATAGGTAAGTAACAATATGTTGTGGAAACTGTGCGGGGTATACCGACATGGTCTAAGCAATAGCTACGTTAGTGTGACACATTTGTGAGTACCGGTAGCCCTTGAGTAGTCAAGGAGAATACGGGGCCGCTGTGTGGTGTCATGAAGCACTAACTGACTTTAGAACCTTTACTTGACCAACTTGGCCATTAGGACGTAGTGAGATAACCGGCTTTGGTGCAGTCCGAAGTTAGTTGATACTCGATACTACACTTATTGAAGTTTGACTTCTCGGGATATTTCGGTCGCTGTGAAAGAGGCTTGTGCTGAAATAATGCCCGATAAGACAGATCAGTGATATTGAGATCCCTTAGAACCCAATTACTATTTCTAGGACAGGTTTGAGCCAACTAAACTTCAAGAGGGTACTTACCTATGAGACTCCATGCAATTCTAAACCTAAGGACTTGTTTTCCTTGTTTATATATATTTAGTTGTACATGAAATCATAAACATCATAACATAATACTCATTCTCACTAACCATTTCAAGGATTATTGGGATTTATATTTGTTCTGTTTTGTAGGACATGGCTTCTATCCGCAGGAATACTATCCAAGTCAATCTCGTAAGATTCCTACTTAACTCAAAGATTTAGCATCAAGGGTTCCTGAGAATTCTCCATTCACTGAAAGACATGGTCACCTCCTAAGCTTGGTTACCTCCAACACTGATGAAGATATGATGAAGGTGCTTTTCCAATTCTTTGATCCTCTACATCATTGCTTTACTTTCCCTGATTATTCGCTTGTACCAACTTTGGAAGAATTCTCTCAACACTTTAGGATTCCCATTCTCAATCAACTACCCTTCAACGGTACAGAAAGAGATCTAAAACCTGAAGATATTGCCCAAACATTACACTTGCAACAATCTGATATCACAACTAATTGGGAAACAAGGCGTGGTATCAAAGGTTTCTTAGCCAAGTTCTTGTTAGAGAAAGCTCAAGATTGTTGGAACTCTTTGGACTTACAAACTTTTGAGGAAATCTTGGCCCTTCTCATGTATGGGATAGTTTTGTTTCCAAACCCTAACCAACTCATAGATGTAAATGCTGTCAAAATCTTCATGTCTCGCAATCCAGTGCCTACTTTGTTGGGGGATATCCTACATTCTTTTCACTCTCGCACTATGAGGAAGAGATGGATCCTCATGTGTTGCACTCCTCTCTTGGCAAGATGGTTTATTTCGCATCTTCCCAAGTCTGTGTTGAAGAACGAGCAAGGTTTGAGGTGGTCCCATAGGCTGATGACGCTCAAACATTCAGATGTTCATTGGTGTTCTCGATCCTTGGAGAACATTACTATCATAGACCATTGTGGGGAATTCCCTAATGTCCCTTTGCTTGGCATTAGGGGAGGTATCACTTACAATCCTTTCTTAGCCTTGCGAGAGTTTAGTTATGCCCGAAGAGATGGTCCTCATGAGATGCTCATCCTAGGAGTGGTATTCGACTACGAGAACGACGATCAAAGCTACCGTCAGAGGTTTATTCGAGCTTGGAGGATGGTAAGCAAAGTGGATAGTAAGACATTGGGACACAATAATTCCATTCCCCTCGAGCCTTACCTTAGGTGGGTACGAGCTCGTGCTCAGAAACTTGTGATGCCTTATACCTCCATCTTACCAGTTATCATGGAACCTGTGGTTGAAGAAGATGTCTCGTACACTGTCCTCCATCCCGACATGCCTAATTCTCGGGAAGACTTGCAAAAGGGTTGAATTCAGCTAAAGGAAGAGCGAGATACTTTTGAAGCTCAATTCTACGCTAGCAAGAAGAGGGTCTATGAGCTCACAAAGCAGCTACATGAAGAGCAAAGTGTGAAAGCCTATCTCGCGCCGAAAAGGATGCGTTCAGTCTTTTTATCTTACAAAGTTATTTTGTAAGACCAAGAGGCATGATGTATTCATTTTTAACTAATTAATGAAAATTGATGTTTGTTCATTCTTTTGTCTATACAAATTTAAATTTCATAAATCCTTGAAATCATTTGCATATACATCTTTCATGCATCATAACATGACAGATTTTCACATAACAAGTTTCTTTATCTTTCTGTTATTTATTTCAGCAAGATGGATCTAGAGAAAACTGAGAAGGATCTTCAGGCACAAAACTCTCAACTCCAAGAGACTCTACTAGCTCTAGAAAAGGGGCAACAAGATATGATGGCATTGTTGGAAGTTAATAAGAAACCCAAGAAGAAAGCCCTGATCAACATGGGTAGAAGGTTCAAAGAGTCGGTTCGTCAGATCCCGGTAGTAGAAGACTCATCTAAGGAAGACGAGAATCAGATTGGTGAAGTTAAGTGTACCTAGGCCGACTGCATTAATGATCAAGCGTCTGATGATGATGATTATTTTGACGAGCAGTATCCACCCGCCGATGTCAAGTACAAACAGTTAGAAGACAGATTGAAGTCCATTGAGATCCAAGCCGTCCCCGGTTTAGATTTTGATGTTTTGGGTTTGATATATAGGGTTTTTATTCCCCACATATTTAAAATACCGGTCTTTGCAAAGTACGATGGAGTTTCTTGTCCAAAACTTCACCTGAAATCTTATGTGCGCAAGATACAGCCGCACACCGCTGATAAGAAACTTTAGGTTCACTTTTTCCAAGAAAGCTTGACCGGAACCCAACTAGATTGGTTCTACCAGTTGGATAGTTCTTGTATCAATACTTAGGAGGACTTAGGTACCGCCTTCTACCATCAATACCAGTATAATGCCGACTTGGCGCAAACAAGAGTTCAGTTGTAAGATATCACAATGGGGAAGAATGAAGGATTCATAGAATATGCAAAAAAGTGGAGAGACCTTGCCGGTAGGGTTCAACCACCTTTGACTGATAGAGAGCATATTGACCTATTTATGGGCACTTTAACTGGTCCATTCTTTAACTTTTTGGTTGGCTGTTTCTCTTCCGGATTCACCAAGTTAATCTTAAGCGGTGAAAGAGTTGAAAGAGGCATCAAAAGCGGAAAGATTCCCATGGCGTCTGCCTCCACTTTCAATCCTGTAAAGAAACCTTTTGCGACAAAGAAGGAAATCAATGCTGTGTACGGGGCAAGGGCCCGTACCAAGAAGAATGATCACCCGTCTGTTAATGTTATCCAAATCTCCAATCCAACTCATGCTTAAAGACCATCTGCTAATCATCAGTAGTTTTAAACTCCGAGAAGACAATTCACAAGGATAAGAATGCCATTATCCCAAGCCTTAAAACACTTGCTAAAGGCTAATTTGGTAACATTGTGTGATCCTCCTACCTGTCCAGATACCTCTTCACCAAAGTACAACCCAAACGCCAAATGTGCTTACCACTCAAGTAGCCCCGGGCATGAGACTGACCAATGATGGGTCTTGAAGAATAAAATTCAGGATTTGATTGATAACAAGACTATTGAATTTGATCCTCCTCCAACTCCGAATGTAATCACCGCACCTATGCCGAACCATGGCAAGGGTGTTAATGTTGGTGAAGATACCTTTTTCGTTGCCTCTATCAAAGACTTGACTACTCCTTTGAACGTCATCAAAAAGAATCTGTTGAAAGCCAGAATTTTCCCTGGCTGTGTGAAAGATTGTGTTTGCTATGCCAAACAACTCAATGGATGCGAAGGGATGAAGGAAGGCATTCAACGCCTGATTGATATCCATAAGGTCCTATTTGAGAAGACTCCACTTTCCAAAAGTTTGACTAATAAATGTGAAGATCTCTCCATTATAAGCATCTCAAAGAAGCCTCTTAGGATCCCCTCCAAAGGTCCTATCAGGATTTCAAATGAACCAACTGTTGATCTCCTAATAATCACAAATCTCGGACCGATTCCCTACTCTTCGAACAAGGCAGTACCATGGAACTATGGTGCTGAGGTGTTTTATCATGGGATAAAATAAGACGCCTAGATTAAAGAAGACAAAGTTGTTGACATTGCTAACATAACTGGATCAAGTAAGGTAACCCGAACTGGGAGAATCTTTTCACCCAATATCTCACCACCAGTTGTTACAAAGGCACATGTCCGCATCACTGCTGCTAGGCCAAGTACTGATACAAGAGGGGAAGAGAAGGTTGTTGAACCTGTGGAGACGGAAGTACCTGCAAAGGACGTTTCTGATGGAGAACCTTTCGCTCGTGAAATGGAAGAGATATTAGAAATCATAAAAAGGAGAGACTTCAAGATCGTGAAGCAGTTGGGGCAAACCCCTTCCAAGATTTCTATGTTGTCTTTGCTACTCTGTTCCGATGCCCATGCTCGGACATTAATCAAATTCTTGAAGAAGGCTCATGTCCCTCATGAGACCACAACAGACCAGTTTGAGAATTACGTGGTGAGCTTGACGACTGATAATGGTTTGGGGTTCTCAGATGCCGATCTAATGCCACTTGGGAAGAACCACAATAAAGCTCTACATGGTTCTGTCGAGTGCAAGGGGACCATCCTAACACATGTTCTGGTAGACACTGGCTCTTCTCTAAACGTGCTACCCAAAGGGGCGTTAGACCGTCTAGACTGTGAAGGTTTAGTCTTAAAAACAAGTGATATCATCGTGAGGGCCTTCGATGGATCAAAAAGAATGGTTCTTGGAGAGGTAGATCTTCCAATCAAGGTGGGATCACAAATTTTCAATTCCACCTTCTACATCATGGATATCCTTCCTGCCTATTCTTTCTTGTTGGGTCTCCCTTGGATCCATAAAGCTAGGGCAGTAACCTCAACTCTCCTTCAGAAACTCAAGTATCCGATCAAAGGAAGAATTGTCACCGTCTGTGGACAGGAAGAGTTTATGGTAAGCCACCTTAACTCTTTCAAATACATAGAGATGGATGTAGAATTCATTGAGACCCCGTGTCAGGCCTTTGAAGTTATTCCACCAATTATTTCCACTTCCAAATGTTCCTCTGATGTGTCCAAGACTATTAAGGTCATGCCGAAGATGGTTTCAGTCAAAGATGCTCGTGCTGCAATTGAAGAAGGAATCTGTGATACTTGGGGGAAACTCCTCGAGATACCATTCAAAATGGAAAAATTCGGTTCGGGTTTCACCGCCAAGGATCAGAGGGAAGTGAGGCGTGCCCGTGCAGGAAATCCACCTCTCCGTATTGGAAGCCATGAAGTTAACGTTGTGGGTGATTCGGATGATGAAGATGCATTTGAAGATTGGGTGTATCCTACTACAACGGAGCTAAAGAATTGGCATGCAAAGGACTTCGTCCCTATCTCCTTCACCGAGGAGTAATAATTTGTTTATTGCTTTCTTTCAATTCAAGAACATTTTGTCTGTAATATTTAACAATGACTTTTAAGCCATGTGCCTGGCCCGGGGCACTTTGGTCCATTTGTCAAGGGTTTTATTTATGTTCATATTATCATATGATCATTAAATACAAATCATTGTACTATTTTGTATTCAAATATTTGTGTTCAAAATATCCATGTGTCTTACGTGCACACACATACACCCTCTTGCAGGTCCTCATCCACTCTGGATCTTATTGCCAATGACTATACTATTACTGACTATGACTTCGAATGTCCAATTAACCAAGCCGGAGACCAAGGCGAGGAAGATTGTGAAATAGCAGGAGAACTATCCAGACTTCTATTATAAGAAGAAAAAGCTATTCAGTCACATGAAGAGTCAGTTGAAGTCATCAATTTGGGTACCAAGACGGACAAGAAAGAAGTCAAGATCGGCGATAACCTGGAAAGCAGTGTCAAGAGCAGGTTGGTTCAAATGTTGCATGACTATATGGAAGTGTTTTCTTGGTCGTATGAAGATATGCCAGGGTTGGATACCAACATCGTAGTTCATCGTCTGCCGACAAAGGAAGATTGTCCTCTTGTCAAACAAAAGGTCCGTCGCATGAGGTCTGACATGTCTGAAAAGATGAAAGCTGAAGTGATGAAACAATTTGATGTAGGATTCCTAGCTGTGACGTCTTATCCCCAATGGTTTACAAATGTGGTGCCAATGCCAAAGAAAGACAAAAAAGTTCACATGTGCGTAGACTATAGGGATCTGAATAAGGCAAGCCCCAAGGATGACTTCCATCTACCACACATTAACGTCTTGGTCGATAATACTGCTCTGTATAAAGTCTTCTCTTTCATGGATGGCTTCTCTGGCTATAATCAGATAAGGATGGCTCCCAAAGACATGGAGAATAATACTTTCATTATGCAATGGGGCCCCTTTTGTTACAAGGTCATGCTGTTCGGATTGAAGAATGCAGGGGAAACATATCAAAGGGCTATGGTAACTTTGTTTCATGACATGATTCATCATGAAATAGAGGTATATGTGGATGATATGATTGCAAGATCACAAACTGAAGGGGAACATCTTGATCACCTGTACAAGCTATTCAAAAGGTTGAAAAAGTACAAGTTGAGGTTAAACCCTAACAAGTGCACATTTGGAGTACAATCTGGAAAGCTTCTAGGTTTTGTTGTCAGTGGTAAAGGCATCGAAGTCGATCCTGCCAAGGTAAAGGCCATCCAAGAAATGCCAGTCCCTTATTCTGAAAAAGAAGTTAGAGTATTCTTGGGTCGTCTTAATTACATCTCCCGCTTCATATCTCACTTGACTGCTACTTGTGAGCCAATCTTCAAGCTCTTGAAGAAGGATCAGGTAGTCAGGTGGAATGATGAATGCCGAGCTTCCTTCGACAAAATCAAAGAATATCAGCAAGAACCTCCTATTCTCATGCCTCAAGTTGAAGGAAGACCCTTGGTCATGTACTTGATAGTGCTAGAGAACTATATGGGGTGTGTTTTGGGCCAACATGACGAGTCTGGCCGAAAAGAGCATGCTATTTATTACCTGAGCAAAAAGTTTATCGACTATGAAACCAGATACTCATCACTCAAGAAAACTTGTTGTTCTCTGGCATGGGCTGCTCGCCGGCTAAGACAGTATATGTTGACTTATACCACTCTATTGATTTCTAAGATGGACCCAATCAAGTACATCTTTGAGAAACCTACCCTTTCCGAACGGATAACCAGATGGAAAATGATCTTGACTGATTACGATATTCAATACATAATGCAAAAGGCCATCAAAGGAAGCTTACTAGCAGATCATTTGGCCCATCAAGCTGTCGATGATTGTCAGTCTATGAACTTTGAATTCCCGAATGAGAACATCATGCTAGTGACCGACTGCACGAAACCTGGACCATATGACGGACCTGAACAAGGATCTCGATGGACTATGGTCTTCGATGGGGCTTCCAATGCCTTGGGTAACGGAATTGGTGTTGTGATCATCTCCCCTGAAGGTTTCCAAACTCCTTTCACTGCCAGAATTTGCTTCGATTGCATGAACAATATGGTTGAGTATGAAGCATGTATTTTGGGTCTGAAAGCTGTCATTGATTTGAGGATCAAGCATTTGAATGTATTTAGGGATTCCGCTCTAGTGATTAGTCAAGTAAAAGAAGATTGGGACACTAAACACCCTAACCTCATCCCTTACAAGGAACTTGTGCTATCCATGATTCCCTATTTCAAAGATATCACCTTTGCACATTTCCCTAGTGAATAAAATCAGTTGGCTGATGCCTTGGAAACCATGTCTTCAATGTTCAAGGTCAGATGGGACAACGGAGCTCCTATGATTATAATTGAGAGATTCAACGAACCTGCACACTGTTGTGAGCTCGACACTGATACAGAAAAGCCATGGTACCATGAGGTGAAGAGATACCTTGAAACACAAGAGTATCCCGAAGGAGCATCCATCAATGACAGAAAGTTCTTACGAAGATTTTCAGCCAATTCTTCCTAAGTAACAGGATATTATACAAGCGCAACCATGATTCTACTCTACTCCGATGTGTGGACAAGAAGGAGGTAGAGGAAATTATGGAAGACATGAACGATGGTCTATTTGGCACTCACTCTAGTGGACATACCATGGCCAAGAAGATCCTAAGAGCTGGCTACTATTGGTCAACAATGGAGACTGATTTCCATCAACACTCAAAAACTTATCACAAATGCTAAATCTATGCTGACAAGGTCTATGTACCTCATATCCCTCTGAACATCATGACCGCTCCATGGCCATTTGCAATGTGGGGCATTGACATGATTGGAGAGATCAAGCCCACTGCTTCCAATGGACACCGCTTCATTTTGGTCGCTATTGATTATTTCACCAAATGGGTCGAAGCCGCCTCATTCGCTTCAGTCACCAAGAATGTGGTAGCCAGATTCGTCAAACATAACCTCATATGCCGCTATGGTATCCCTGAAAGGATCATTACCGACAATGGGACTAACCTCAACAATGCTATAATTATCGAACTTTGCACTCAGTTCAAAATCAAGCATCACAATTCTTCTCCTTATAGACCTAAAATCAATGGCGCAGTCGAAGCGGCCAACAAAAACATTAAGAAGATTGTGCAGAAGATGGTAGTAACATACAAGGATTTTCATGCGATGTTATCGTTTTCTCTTCACGGATACCGCACTTCAGCTAGAACATCAACTGGGGAAACTCCCTTTTCTTTAGTCTATGGTATGGAAGCTATTTTTCCAATGGAAGTTCAGATTCCCTCACCGAGGATTATGAGTGAAGTAGGTCTAGGCAAAGAAGAGTGGATTCATACAAGATTGCATCAGTTGAACTTGATCGATGAAAAATGACTGGCTGCTATTTGTCATGGTCAGACGTACCAAAAATGTATGATTAAGGAATTCAACAAAAAGATCAAGCCTCGAGTATACCAAGCTGGTGACTTGGTGATAAAGCGCATCATTCTGCCACAAGGCGACCCTAGGGGAAAATGGACTCCTACCTATGAAGGACCATTTATTGTCAAGAGAGTGTTCTCTGGCGGTGCCATGATGCTGACTACAATGGATGGTGAAGACTTCCCGCATCCTGTGAACGCAGACATAGTTAAAAAATACTACGCATAAGAGACCCGCTAGGTTGACACACCTAGGCAAAAATAAAGGCATCCCGACAAACCAAAAGGTTTAGGAAAAAATTAGGGATATATGCAAAAGATTGTACACCCGGCAAGTTGAAAACCCGAAAGGGATACTTGGGCAAAAATGGGTATCCTGGTGGGCTGAAAACCCGAAAGGGTGGTCCATGCAAAAGTTAAGGATTGAAAGCGTATAACTATGTCCCGTGGAATCACCACAGTCGACTTTATTACCAAGGTCCGAGTTCAAACAGTCCAAGATCAATCCAATCAACTTATGTCAACGGCAAGGGGCATTCGAAGACATTGGGGCAATAGTAGAGTTGGAATGCTATAAGATCATTTCTACATGGCTATTTGTTTTTGTTTTCAATCTTTATTTTCCTTTCAACGATTTCCTCTTACTAGGATCTCTGTCTCTTTGTACAAACCACCTATTCATGGGCAAAATATCAATACAAATATACTTTGAAGTGCAAAACTTTTTGTTTTTGTTTTGAGTGCAAAGTTGTCCAATGACTAAAATTGAACGAACATATACATATGAACATAATTAAAACTATTTGGCACACGTGCCCTGCTAAGCAGCAAACATCTCTTTAATGTATATTGGAATATCCCCACAGAGTTATTTCATTAGAATTATCCTCACAAGACGGTTACAATAAACCATTCCTTAACAAAGTTACCCACAAAGTTTCTTTGCACGGGTTAATCTCCAACTAGAGTCTCAATCTCTTGGCAACTCTCTCCCCAGCTAAGTTGATCCTACAAGTAGAAGCCTTGTGGATCTCTTCCTCAAAGAACTCACATCATCAGCAGTTCATCAAGTTTTCATCAACAGGGTTTATTTCCCCAACATAAAACAATCAACAAATTCCCCCAGCATAGTCTATCCTTCCCAGCTGAGCCTGTCTTCCCCAGCTGAGCCCGCCTTCCCCAAGCCGAGTCTGTCCTCCCTGACTGAGTTTATTCTCTCCAATTTGAGTTTTCCTTTCAGACTATTACAAATCAAAGGGACACAACCCCTAATCCACAATAAAGTCATCAATAAAACCTTTACTACCTCCAAAAGATACTACGAAACCTGGACCCGACCGATAATAGTCAACTTCTCAAGTCACTATAGAGTCTGGACCCGACCAGATAATAGTGTTAACTTTTCAAATGCTATGAAGCCTGGACCCGACCAGATAATAGTTAAATTTCTCAAGATGATATGAAACCCGGATCTGACTAGATAATAGTTTAACTTTTCAAGATATAGAAGAACCTGGACTCAACCAGACCAGGGCTTAACTTATTTCTCCCAGTAGAGTTTTCCTCTATCCCAGCAAGTTACTGTGAAGCCTGGATCCGACCAGATATCAGTTTTCAACTTCATCTTTCCAAGTAAGTTATTGTGAAGCCTAGATCCGAGCAGATAGCAATTCCCCTCAAAAGTTTATTATGAAACCTGGAATCCGACCAGATAATAACTAAGTTCCAAGCAAGTTATTTTAAAACCTGGACCCGACCAGATACCAGTTTAACTTTATCTCTTCAGACAAGTTTATTGTGGAGCCTAGACCCGACCAGATAGCAATTAACTTCATCCACCTCAGAATTCTGTGAAGCCTGGAACCAACCAGATATCAGTTCAATTTCGTTTATTCAAGCAAGTTATTGTGAAGCCTGGAGTCCGACCAGATAACAATTATCTATAATCCCTAACAAGACACTATGAATCCTGGACCCAACCAGATAATAATATAACTTTTCAAAAAATCTATGAAGCCTGGACCCGACCAGATAGTAGTTACCACTTCAAGTTACTATGAAGCCTGGACCCGACCAGATATCAGTTCAACTTCATCCTTTCTAGCAAGTTACTACAAATCCTGGAATCTGACTAGATAGTAGTTAACTTCCGTATCCCCGACAGGTTGTTGTGAAACTAAAAATCCAACCAAATAACAACCTAACTTCACTCTCCCGAAGAAATTTTCTGCGAAGCCTGAAATCCGACCAGATAATAGTAAATTTATTCTTCCCCAGAAATTTACCGTGAAACTTGGAATCCGACCAGATAGCAGTTAACTTCCTTATCCTCAGCAAGTTGTAAAGCCTGGATCTGACCAGATAATAGCTAACATTCAAGAGATAATCCCCGGCGGAAGCATTATGTCAACAAAGTTTGAAGATATGTATATTCTTCATCCCCAACAGCAATCCGAGATTCAGAACTCCTCAATAGTAGTCAGGGATTTATTTTCCCAGAAAAATATGCATACCACATTCATACATCATAGCATATACATATAAAATTCATTTAGCACAATCTCATTCATCTTGTGAACATCATGCATACATTTGCATTTTACGAACCCTTTTTCCCCACAGGTAAAACATCAGGTTTTAGTATAAATCGACCAGAGATTTGTGTTGATACTTCTTCCTGTATTTACCATCATTCCTCCAAATGGAATATATAAGCCCATTCTCGATACATCTTCGAGTGCAAATATTTGGGCACTCTAGTGTTCAATCATGTTCAACCTTCAAGTCACGAATGGCGGATCCGCCAATCTAACTCTTCAGGTTTAAGAAGATTGAACAGGGGCAGCTGTTGTACCCCAAAACTTTCCCTCTCATTTCTCAAGTAATCACTCATAATATCCCCTTTGGTCCAAGACTATACAAGGTTTGATCAGCTCAAGACACCTCCTTAAGCACTGTTGACTCAAATTAGGGTTTGAGTTTGCACAAGGACAAATGGAATTTTAATGCCCCATATGACTTTCATGGATCATTTTGGACCCTCAAGATTTCTCATGTCAAGTTTCAAGTCTTGGATCACACTTTTGCTCAGTCAATTGATCAGTTGACCTAAAATCAACTATATTAGGGAAAAAGTCAACTGTGGTCAATTTACAATCAAACTTCATAATTTTTTATCCATATCAAAATTATGAACTCATATATATCATTTGATCAATTTCGTATCACAATTCCTGAAGAAATTTGATCAGAACATCAAAAGGGCAAAATGGTCAAAATTAGGGTTTTGACTAAGAATGTGCAATTTCTAATTTTTGACCTAGAAAATGACTTATTGGTTTGAGAAATGATATAAAGGATTAAAATACTTCATTTTTACCTAATGGCATGACTCAAAACATTTCTCAAGATCAATTGATTGACAGATGAATTTCAGTCAACTGATGAAAAGTCAATTGTATACTGAAAATTCAAACTTTGCCTTTTTGATCAAAATCAAACTTTAAAGATCACAATTCATCAATACATGTCAAAATATGAAACTTGTTCATCAAGAAATCAAAAAGTCAATATTTCATTTTGAAAAGTCAAAATTTCTAAACATAGAAATTTTTCTAAGTGTTGGAAATTCACATTTTTCCACAACTTTGAGCTAAATTTCCACCATGATGAAAGATGATTCAAAGGAAACTTCCAACATGAAAGTTATAGATCCAAATTATATATAAAACATTGTAGAACAAAACTTTTTCTAGATATTCATGGATTTCAAGTTATGATTTTAAGAAGACATGTTCATGAAACTTGAAAAACTTAGTGAAATTTTTCCCTAGTTTAGGCAGGATTTTGACCTAACTTCATGGCAATTTTTCACATATTTCCAAGATTAATCTTCAAACATATCCAACATAGAGGTTATAGAGGATGTTACAAGCTTTCGAAAATGTCCAAGAACTCATTAAGATCATACTTGAGAAAGGATAATCGAAGGCAAGAAGTTAGGGATTCATTCTTGAATTACAAGCCATTTCTTGATGAACACATGAACCAAATCCATGCTAGGATACATAATCTTTGCTTTGCAGGCCTCAAACTTGTTTGTCACTCCATAATTAATGGTTTACACAACTCTTTAGGCCCTTGTCCACTTGGTTTAAACTTTGTTCAAAATGATTTTCCATTTATGGCACAAAGTTGCCATTTCCATTTTGATAAAGCATCACTTTTGCAATTGTCAAATTCTTGAGCCTTGAACTTGTTCTTTCTGCACAAACAATCCCTATAAATCAAAATCAATATGTCTAAGGCCTCTTTCAACTCAGAACATGCTTGTACAACACTTTGAGATTTGTCTTCTCACTTTTCTTCAAAAGCAAGTTATAGAGCCAAAAGGCTAGAACTCAGAAATATTGTGTGCATTTGATTCCCAGCCTTTTTCATATAACTATACAAGTCTATTGCAACATAACACACGAATACGCAAGCCCTCAAACTCTCCAAAACTCAGAACTGTATAACAAACCACCATTGTTGCACATTCTGACCAAAAACTCCAAACTCAAAGTCAACTCGTGTGTTTATTGGATTTTCACTTCCAAAAGTTCCTAAACATCATCTACAAACAATCCCACACCCTGTTACACGACTGTAACATCATCCTCATCAACTTCCATAACCCAAAAACAGAGCTTGCACCTTAACTTCTCTAGCACTATTCAAACACTCACAACATCAAGTAAGAATTGCATTAGCTTCCTGTTACCTTAAGGAAGCTAACCGGATCATCACAACTCCTTGAAATCAGCTCAAACTCATTTCACGATTTCCAGTTTTTAGGTACATTTTCTGAACTTCTATCTTTTCATTTTGGAATTTTTAGGCTTGCATTTATGAAGATAAAATGTAGACATCATTGCCCTGAAGCTGTACATGTTCATAGATTTCATTTATATTTATTGAGTGTTGTACCCCAAAATTTGCCCTCCCATTTCCTCAACATTTTCTCATCACAAGACCCTTGAAGATCAAGATCCAGTTAGGGTTTCCTCTGCTCAAGACTTCTCCTTGCACTGTGAACTCAAATTAGGGTTTGTGTTTGCCCAAGGATGTTTTGACCTAAAATGCCTAAGATGACTTTCATGCTTCATGTTGGACTCCCAAGTTTACCCATGCCAAGTTTCAAGTCTTGATTCCAAGTTTTACCCAGTCAATTAGACAGATGACCTAGAAATCAACTGTATTGGGGAAAAAGTCAACTGTGGCCAATTGACAGTCAAACCTCATGATTTTTGACCCACATCAACATATTGAACTCATATGGACCATTTGATCAAGTTTGGATCACAATTCCATAAGAAATTTGATCAGATCACCAAAAGGGCAAAATGGTCATTTTTAGGGTTTTGACTGCACAAAGGCAATTTTTGACTGTTTGACCTAACCAATGGCAAATCAAGCTCACATATGGACTCAAGGACTCAATGAAATGGTCTTGACACAATCATCAAGCTCAAAAGATCCCAAGTACACAAGATTGACAGTTGAATTTCCCAGTCAATTGATCAATTTTGACTGTACACTGAAAAGTCAAACTTTGACTTTTTGGTCAAAATCAAGAGTCAAGATTCATTTTTCATCAAAACATGTCAAATCATGAAACTTGTTCACCAAGAAATCACAAAATGCAAATTAGGGTTTTAAAATGGAATTTTTCATAACTTAGAATTTTTCTAAGTTATAAAAAACCCTAATTTTTTCCCAACTTTGCCCCATCTTTTCACCAAGATCCATTTGGATTCAAACAAAAGTCAAAACATGAAAGTTGTAGCTTGTTACATAATCTACAACTTTGATTCACAAAGTTTTCTCATTTGAAGCTTGTATCTCAAGTTACAATTTTTTGAATAAGGGCACTAAACCATTTTTAACTTAATGAAATTTTAACCTATTTTGACAAGGTTTTCTACCCCACTTCAAGGCCATTTTCCATACCCTTCCACTTGGAATTTCAATTTGCATTTCAAAGATGGATTGTAGTACACATTCCAAGATTTCCAAAATGTCCAAGAACTTCTCAAACAACCTCATAACTTGAGAGATTCGAATTTCACAAGTTGGCAAAAATTCACTTTTGTTCTTAACCAAGACATGTTCATAATCTTGCAAATTTGAACTCAGCTTGCTTTATGCTTGATTACAGGTCCTTGAACCATTCCATACTCAATAATTTAATGCATATTCAATGTGTTAAAGTGTTTTTCTTTGAGTGCAAGCATTATATGCAAGATTAATCCTAAACTAGATAAAGTGAACTTTCCATTTTTGAAAAGATTAGCTTTATGTCAAATTAGAAATCAAGAAAGTACATGGAAAATCTGCTTGGCACAAGATTATGTGCATAACACACTGATCAAGAGAGGATTATGCAGCACATTAGGGGGTCCTCTACTGACCTAGAAAGCCAAGTTGCATTTGTTTGCTTCAAGTTCAAGAAAAGTGCATAACTTGTACCAACTCTCTCTTCAGCATAGAAACACAAGAACAAAGTTATCAAACACCTTCCATAGAACATATCCAAGCTTTTGCACGAGTCCTTGACCTCTAAAACACTCTCCATCTCAGAAACACCATCAAACTGCTCAAACAGGGCAACCCCTGCAGATTGAGTGCTATCTCTCAATCCCTTCAAGCATTCTTGCCCAAACCTGTTCCTCTACCTTCCTTACAACCTATGCAACCTAACCATGACTTGAAACCTGACCTGTAACACCTCCAAGCCACTTCACCATTTTTAATTTTCTGTTTTGCAGTTGGAGTTCACTAGCTCGATTCAGGGAGTTTCAAGGCAAAGTAGGACTTGGAAAAGCATCCTTACACTTCAAGGAAGCTATACAAGTCACCATTTCACTCTGAAACATCCTCCATTGCAAAGCTCGATTCCAACTGAACAGGTACATTCATGAAGTTCTATCTCTCTTATTAGGCATTGTTAGTTTTAGGTTTGTGAAGAAAATATGTCACAATCATAGCCCTGAACATGCTCATATGATTAGATTTCATTTATATTTCGTGTGCTTAGAGAATTTTATGTCTGAACATGGTTAAAAATTTAGGTCAGGATTTGGGAGAGAAGAAATTCTCTCTCATTTCTGAGAGTTAGCTTGACTTCTTTATATGTCTAGAACCGTGGTTTCAAGCTCTACAGGTTCCATGTTGGAAGATTTGGCAAAAGATCAAGGAATGAGAAGTTAGGAAACGCGTGTTTTTGAACAAGGAAGTGTTCTGAGGTTGAAGATGACAGGCTTAGTGGGCTGGGCTTGTGTCATCTTTCTTTTTGCACCACACATTTATTTTTACACCCCCTGAGCCCATTTGCTTTATTTTTATTCTTTTTTGACTTTTTCTTTTTTATTTGACTTTATTTATTTTTTCTCAGCACATTAAAATTTTGAAAATATTTTTCTCATCATTTTTTGAATTTATTGCATATTTATTTAGTTATTTCTTTTGTTTACACATAAATATATACATATTTTTATTTAGAATAAATACAAAAAATGGTGTAAATGCATTCATATACATTTTTTATTTTTATTTACCTTTTGAAAATATTTCACATAAAAATACTTTTTTTTATTTATTAAAATATTAAATATATATTATTTTGTATATAATGCATAATTAAGAACTTAATATATATATATATATATATATATATATATATATATATATATATATATATATATATATATATATATATATATATATATATATATATATATATATATATATATATATATATATATATATATATATATATATATATATATATATATATATATATATATATATATATATATATATATATATATATATATATATATATATATATATATATATATATATATATATATATATATATATATATATATATATATATATATATATATATATATATGTTTATTGATATATTTAAGTTAAAATATAAAAATATTTGAATTTTTTCATTTTATTAATATTTGATAAAAAATACTTTTTTCATAATATACTTCATTTTATTTTTATTTTGTAAATAATAAATAAACACTTGTATTAAATTAGATAATAATACATTTTCTTTAAAATTAGGGTTTTTGCCCTAAAAGTTAAAAATACTCAAAATAATACCTTTTTATTTTCTTATTTTTTATTTTATTTCACATAAACCATACTTTTTTTCATACACATAAAAACTTTCTCTTTGCATTTTGTATACTTATTTAATTATGCAATTCATTTACTTTGCAAATATTCAAAAATGATGTAATAATTTAGATTTACATTACTTGTCAATATCCCCATTTGAACATTTGTACCCCCCTTCCCATATTTGGTTTTGTAATAGCTTAGTAAATTTATTTTCGCACTTTATTGCTTTCTAATGATAACATGTTAGAATTAGGGTTTGTATGCGAAAAACGATAAAAAATAGTTATGACCTAATCTCAAGATAAACAAGCATGAAAATGGACACACAAATCACACTTGCACCCCCTAGGATATTCCATTTGTTGCCTTTCAAAATTGGGCCATATTGCATGTTAGGTCTCTTTGGGCAAAACAAACAAATTGAATGATCATAGTCCCTCGATAAAACTTTTCAAAACAAACAAAAATAAATGATCAAGTCCCTTAAAGAAAATTGCCCAAAGACATTTAACGCCGTTGCAATTATGGTCTAAACGATGACCCGCGCCTGTCCCTTTCACATCCTAACATAAGGTTGTCCACCAAATTCAATGGTGGAACAAGCTTGTTAAAAGGGTTAAAACAATAGCAATAATCTTTTGAGAAATTTATGAGTAGATAACCTCTTAGTTACTTGAATTAATCTTGCAAACTAAAACACTTGCCTATTTCAAAAACCACACCTCACAACACTTTCAAAACAACTGTCAAAAACAAATGAAAACTTTTTTTGCAAAAGACATACATCTTTGTATACATCCCCACATGGATCATTACAAAGGTTGCCACCACATTGGCTTCTTTTCAAAACATTTTCAAACCCACACACTCAAGCACCATTTAAAACAATTGAAAACAAAAGGCAAGTGATCTAAGCAAGTAACTAAGAGCCCATGGATAACCATGGATAGAAAGGGTGCTAATACCTTCCCTTTCTATAATCTACTCCCCGAACCCAAGAAAACATCTCAAAAGGTTTTTGCTGTGCTTTTTAACCTTTCCTTAGGATAAAATAAAAAGTCGGTGGCGACTCTTGCTCAACCGCACATTTGCAAATACAAACGCAAAACCTCAAGTCAGTTCTCCCACCGTATCACAGAACTGGCGACTCTGCTGGGGAATTTTTTTAAAGTGGGGTTACCTTAGGGTTTAGATCACCTTTACTTTCGATTGATTGCTTTGTTTGCTTTACATTTGTGGGCTTTGTATCGGAGTTTTATAGATCCTAACCTGGATCTGGGGAAACCCTTTTAGGTAGCATAATCTGTGAGGGACCTGTCCGGCGTATACCGACATGGGTGAAGCAGTGGCTACGTTGGTGTGGCGCCTTGGTCTGTACCGATATCCCTCGTGTAAGACGGGGAGAATATGGGTCTTCCAAAGAGTCATTAAGCACCAACCGACCTTAGAACCCTAATTGACCAACTTGGCCATTAGAACAGTAGCAGTATGCTACACTCATTGAGGCTAAACTATCGAGATGGTTCCGGCCGCGAGAAAAGGTTGCGATGCTGGAGTTATGACCGATTGAGGGTAGCCAATGATATGAGATCCTCTAGAACCCGGTTACTTTTGATAAGACAGGTTTTAACCAACAAACTGAAAGAGGGTAGTACCTGAACCTCATGCAAGCCTAAAACTAAGGCCTTGTGTGCTTTGTGTGAATATGCTTGCCTGTATATACACTCACTTGCTTGTGCATACATGTACATAACATCATAACATCATACCATAGCATTTTCAATAACCATTTCAAGGATCTCGAGGGTTCTTTTGATGCAGGGTTACGTTGAACCAGACATCTATCCAGGGGCAATGGGGGTTTCTCCTCTAACCAATACAATCCAAGATCAAGTGCAACAACTAGAGTCAGTGGCTATGACCCACTCGACATGGTGAGCTTGATTCTAGTGGAAAGACATCCACCGATACAAAGCTCTCCAATCAAAGTCCAAGGACAACAACTTGAATCAGTGGTTGTGACCCACTCGACATGGTGAGCTTGATTCTAGTGGAAAGACATCCACCGATACAAAGCTCTCCAATCAAAAGTTCAAGAACAACAACTTGAATCAGTGGCTATGACCCACTCGACATGGTGAGCTTGATTCTCGTGGGAGGACGTCCACTGGTGCAGAGATCTCCAATCCAAGAGCAGAGTTCAACCTCTAACATTTTCTTGTGTTTACCCCAAGAGATCCTTGAAAGCATGCATCCACATATCATGCATTTCATTTTGACAAACTTTCCTTTTTCAGGTTTCCTTACTCTCCTGCTGTTTAGGTCAGCAAGAGATGGCTCTAGAAAGGTCTGTCAAAGACATCCAAGACCAGACTGCTCAGCTGCAGGAGATGTTCCTGAACTTGTCTCTGGGGCAAGAAGAGATGAAAGCTCTCCTCGCCAAGGGCTTGGGGAATTTCGACAATGCCAGGAGTGATCAAATTGCGGAGCTGCAGTTTGATCTGACAACACTGAGGACTCAAGTGATGGGACAGTTGGTGGGCCAGATGGCTCTCATCCAAGACCTATCTCAAAGACAAGAGGAACTCAGAGTTCTTGTTCGCCAACTGCTTCCAAACAACCAACTGGGGCAAACATCTGAGGTAGAGGAGCAAGTCATTGCTCAGCCTCCATCAACTCAAGAAGACAAGGGGAAAGCTCCTTTACTTGCTTCAGGGTCACAAACCCATCAACAACCTCGCCAGCGTCAACGGGGGAATCGGCGTAAACAAGAAAAGTCGGGAAGACAGTTTACGGAGACTGAAATACCATCATTCTTCATACTGAAGCGCCTGTTGGAGGTCAACTTACTTACTGTAAAGGACCCTCCTCAGAAGCTCAATATCTCCTCTCATCACTTTAATCCCGACGCATTCTGTGTTTACCACTCCTACAGCCCGGGACACGGCACCAACGACTGTTGGGCCTTGAAGAACAAGATTCAAGATCTGATCGACATTGGGGTGCTGGAATTCATGCCAGACGGCGAGATGAAGATCTTCCGTTAAAGGGTTCTCCACCTGAAGTGACGAAGCTCAAGCTGAAAGACCTTTGCTTCTTTTTGAACTTTCAAAGTTGTAATTTCTTTTGCTGTCAAACAATTATCTGTTGATGTTAAAACTCTGTTTTCATTAATGTATTGCATATGTTTGTCTTGAATTCATCCATTAGTTTCACTACTCTTATGCTTTTCTTTATGATATTTGACTCTTGATAAAAAGCTGCAAGCTTTTAGAGGGAGGATGACGAAACAATACCGTGATCTTATACAGTATGCTTTTGAACAGACCTTGCTGATGACGTACAGGCATTTCTTTCAATTCCCAAACACTGGAGTTATAAGGAAGTTAATCCCTAGTCAACCCCTTCGAGCCAAAGAAGTAGGAGTTTTCTGTTCTAAACAATCGAAACCTTTGATATAAACCTGGGGCAGGGTAGTATCTCAGTTAATTCAAAAGGAAATGCGCATTAAAGTCGCAAACTCTCAGTTCGTAATACAACGAACGACGTCAAAAAAGAGAAAGCATTCCTTTAGAATCAAAAGACAAGGGTGGTTCCCTATCATATAGACAGTCAATCTCTCAGAAGAGAAAGAGCCCACCAAGCCAAAACCTATAAAGGAGGCTTAAGAAAGCTGGGGCATCCCGCTGACAGTAGTCCCGAAAACGGTAACAGTCAGGCAAAAGTTAAGGATAACAAATCAAAATCAAAATAGTGAGGTCATTACAAAAACCTCAACAACATGAAAAAATGTTGAAAAAGAAAAGAGGAGATGATGACTGTCTCCCAAAAATCAACTGGTGAACCATCACCCAAAAGTCGTTCCAAACTCAAAACAGAGTGCGACGCACAATTAACTGAGCTTAGGTCAGAGAACATCACGAAGAGCGGGTGGGTACAAATATACTTTGAGCCTTTATCCTTTGTTTCTTAAACCGTGAACCAGGCCACGTTACAACCCTTCAAAAGTCCTAATTGAAGCATGGGTTAGTTCGAAAGCATACTGTTACAAAAGGTATCCTGACTCCTGTAGGGCTTACTCTAAATCTTGTGTTAACTTGTCTTATGAAAAGTTTTCTGCTAAAAAACGCATTTTTCAAAACTTCGAGACAAACATAAACTTTGCATTATTCGAATATCACTGTCTGCATTTGACCCTTTTGTTTGACAGCGAAGAAATTCATACAGCGATTGTTCGGAGGAACGAAAACTCTCTCAGTAAGTCAAAATCACTTCAAGAGGATAACACTTCCATCAAATCTCCTATCAACAAGGGGCATGACATGTCAAAATCCAATTAACCTGGGGCATGACATGTCAAAATCCAATTAACCTGGGGCAGTCCAGTCAAGGTCCAACAGATCTTTCAAAATCCAATTAACCTGGGGCAGTCCAGTCAAGGTCCAACAGATCTTTCAAAGTTCAGTTAACCTGGGGCAGTCCAGTCAAGATTTCAAGAAATCTCTCAATATGCAGAGTAGTCTGATTCAAAACTCCTTCATCACCACTTGGGGCATTCGAATGTCAAAAGTGTTCAACAAATCAATTACAACATCTCCAGATTCGATTCCTGTATCCAGCCAGGGCATATCTGTTGACCACGTTTCCGGACTCGATTCCTGTATCTAGCCAGGGCACGTCTGAAGAGTTTGAAGATTCAATTCCTGTATCCAGCCAGGGCATATCTATCAACTACAACATTTCCAGACTCGATTCCTGTATCTAGCCAGGGCACGTTTGAAGAGTTCGAAGATTCGATTCCTGTATCCAGCCAGGGCATATCTGTTGACCACATTTCCGGACTCGATTCCTGTATCTAGCCAGGGCACGTCTGAAGAGTTTGAAGATTCGATTCCTGTATCCAGCCAGGGCACATCTATCAACTATCACCTTTCCAGATTCGACTCCAATATCCAGCCAGGGCATATCTGTTGACCATATTTCCGGACTCGATTCCTGTATCTAGCCAGGGCACGTCTGAAGAGTTTGAAGATTCGATTCCTGTATCCAGCCAGGGCATATCTATCAGCTACAACAATTCCAGATTCGACTCCTGTATCCAGCCAGGGCATGTCTGAAGGATTCCAGATCAACACCTGTAACAATCCAGGAAACATCTGTGAACGACCGATTGTAGACCAACACCTGTAACAGGCCAGGAATTTATCTACATCACCACTTGGGGCATTCGAATCTCAAAAGTGTTCAAAACCGATGCAGTTTTACACAAGCTCATCATCAGAAACCCTACACCGGTTCCTCTTCAAGACTTCTGAAAAAAGTTTACGGATTCTTCCCTACAACGGATGCCAATCTACCAACTCGTTCAGACTCTTCTCAACCTTTGAAATTAGTTTACGGACGCTTCCCAACAACGGATGCGGCTCTATTGCTGATTCAACTTCAAGATTTCTGAAAATAGTTCACGGGTTCTCCAAGTAATGGATGTTAACCTATCGCTTGTTCAGATTCTTCTCAAGCTAACCACCACGGGAGATCGCGCTCGCCAAGATTCTTCCTATCCCCAGCGGAGTTCGTCACAATGCCCCAGCAGTAACTTATCTTCAAAAATCCCCAGCCAGAGAATCCTCCGGAATTCAATTCCCCTCAGAGTTTAAGCTTCAGTATCCCCAGTGGAGCCAGACCATTGAACCTTCTCCCCACAGAGTTTTGGGAGGACAAATCTTGAAGTCCCCAGTGAAGTCGCCAGAGTTACTTCCCATCAAGCTGAAGATTCTCAATCTGGCCTCCCCAGCATGAGTCTACTAGTTTGGAACTCCCCAGTAGAGGTCATCAGGAATTCTCTCTCCCAGCAGCAGCCAAGGAATTATCTCCCCGACAGCAGTCAAGATGCTTTTATCTTCAGCCATCTCGGATTCATGTATCCTCGGCAGGAATAGCTCATCAGCTTACATGCGCATTCATCACATTCATATCATAAATATTGATGTCACGTACATTGCATCATGCATCATAACATTGCATACAACTAACCCTTTGCCTTTTCAGGTAAGATCAGTCGACAGACACAGATCATCTCCCGAGTTTCATCCAGAAATAGTTCAGATGTGACCCAGACACGGCGACATTCTGATACTTATTCCAGATCCATCCAGACGCATTATCGAGAAACCCTACACCGGTTCCTCTTCAACTTCAAAACTTCTGAAAACAGTTTACGGATTCTTCCCAACAACGGATGCCAATCTACCAACTGATTCAGACTCTTCTCAACTTCTGAAGACAGTTTACAGGTTCTTCCCTACAACGGATGTCAATCTACCGACTTGTTCAGACTCTTCTCAACTTTTGAAGACAATTTACAGGTTCTTCCCTACAACGGATGTCAATCTACCAACTGATTCAGACTCTTCTCAATTCTTTGAAAATAGTTTACGGACATGTCCCAACAACGGATACTGCTCTATTGCTTATTCAGTCTCAGATAGTTTACAGATTCTCCAGACATGGACGTCAATCTGTTGCTTGTTCAGACCCCTAATTCAGAGATGTTCCAAAACATGGATGCCCTTCTGATACTTGTCCACTCACCATTGACGTACAGTTCAACATCACCATATGGCATCTATAAGCCCATCCTCCTACCAGCAGTCGCTGAATGGCATCTGTAAGCCCATTCTCAGATGGCATCTCTAAGCCCATCCCCCGACAAAATTCTACCGCACCAGATGGCATCTTTAAGCCCATCACCAAATGGCACCTTTAAGCTCATTCACCTCCACCATCACATCGCCGAGTGCAAATTTTTTGGGCACTTTAGTGTCCAATCTTCACCTTCAAGTCGCGAAAGGCAAACTTGCCAATCTAACTCTTCAGGTCCAAGAAGATTGAACAGGGGAAACTGTTGTAACCCAAAATTTGCCCTCCCATTTTCTCATCACAAGACCCTTGAAGATCAAGATCCAGTTAGGGTTTCCTCTGCTCAAGACTTCTCCTTGCACTGTGAACTCAAATTAGGGTTTGTGTTTGCCCAAGGATGTTTTGACCTAAAATGCCTAAGATGGCTTTCATGCTTCATGTTGGACTCCCAAGTTTACCCATGCCAAGTTTCAAGTCTTGATTCCAAGTTTTACCCAGTCAATTAGACAGATGACCTAGAAATCAGCTGTATTGGGGAAAAAGTCAACTGTGGCCAATTGACAGTCAAACCTCATGATTTTTGACCCACATCAACATATTGAACTCATATGGACCATTTGATCAAGTTTGGATCACAATTCCATAAGAAATTTGATCAGATCACCAAAAGGGCAAAATGGTCATTTTTAGGGTTTTGACTGCACAAAGGCAATTTTTGACTGTTTGACCTAACCAATGGCAAATCAAGCTCACATATGGACTCAAGGACTCAATGAAATGGTCTTGACACAATCATCAAGCTCAAAAGATCCCAAGTACACAAGATTGACAGTTGAATTTCCCAGTCAATTGATCAATTTTGACTGTACACTGAAAAGTCAAACTTTGACTTTTTGGTCAAAATCAAGAGTCAAGATTCATTTTTCATCAAAACATGTCAAATCATGAAACTTGTTCACCAAGAAATCACAAAATGCAAATTAGGGTTTTAAAATGGAATTTTTCATAACTTAGAATTTTTCTAAGTTATAAAAAACCCTAATTTTTTCCCAACTTTGCCCCATCTTTTCACCAAGATCCATTTGGATTCAAACAAAAGTCAAAACATGAAAGTTGTAGCTTGTTACATAATCTACAACTTTGATTCACAAAGTTTTCTCATTTGAAGCTTGTATCTCAAGTTACAATTTTTTGAATAAGGGCACTAAACCATTTTTAACTTAATGAAATTTTAACCTATTTTGACAAGGTTTTCTACCCCACTTCAAGGCCATTTTCCATACCCTTCCACTTGGAATTTCAATTTGCATTTCAAAGATGGATTGTAGTACACATTCCAAGCTTTCCAAAATGTCCAAGAACTTCTCAAACAACCTCATAACTTGAGAGATTCGAATTTCACAAGTTGGCAAAAATTCACTTTTGTTCTTAACCAAGACATGTTCATAATCTTGCAAATTTGAACTCAGCTTGCTTTATGCTTGATTACAGGTCCTTGAACCATTCCATACTCAATAATTTAATGCATATTCAATGTGTTAAAGTGTTGTTCTTTGAGTGCAAGCATTATATGCAAGATTAATCCTAAACTAGATAAAGTGAACTTTCCATTTTTGAAAAGATTAGCTTTATGTCAAATTAGAAATCAAGAAAGTACATGGAAAATCTGCTTGGCACAAGATTATGTGCATAACACACTGATCAAGAGAGGATTATGCAGCACATTAGGGGGTCCTCTACTGACCTAGAAAGCCAAGTTGCATTTGTTTGCTTCAAGTTCAAGAAAAGTGCATAACTTGTACCAACTCTCTCTTCAGCATAGAAACACAAGAACAAAGTTATCAAACACCTTCCATAGAACATATCCAAGCTTTTGCACGAGTCCTTGACCTCTAAAACACTCTCCATCTCAGAAACACCATCAAACTGCTCAAACAGGGCAACCCCTGCAGATTGAGTGCTATCTCTCAATCCCTTCAAGCATTCTTGCCCAAACCTGTTCCTCTACCTTCCTTACAACCTATGCAACCTAACCATGACTTGAAACCTGACCTGTAACACCTCCAAGCCACTTCACCATTTTTAATTTTCTGTTTTGCAGTTGGAGTTCACTAGCTCGATTCAGGGAGTTTCAAGGCAAAGTAGGACTTGGAAAAGCATCCTTACACTTCAAGGAAGCTACACAAGTCACCATTTCACTCTGAAACATCCTCCATTGCAAAGCTCGATTCCAACTGAACAGGTACATTCATGAAGTTCTATCTCTCTTATTTGGCATTGTTAGTTTTAGGTTTGTGAAGAAAATATGTCACAATCATAGCCCTGAACATGCTCATATGATTAGATTTCATTTATATTTCGTGTGCTTAGAGAATTTTATGTCTGAACATGGTTAAAAATTTAGGTCAGGATTTGGGAGAGAAGAAATTCTCTCTCATTTCTGAGAGTTAGCTTGACTTCTTTATATGTCTAGAACCGTGGTTTCAAGCTCTACAGGTTCCATGTTGGAAGATTTGGCAAAAGATCAAGGAATGAGAAGTTAGGAAACGCGTGTTTTTGAACAAGGAAGTGTTCTGAGGTTGAAGATGACAGGCTTAGTGGGCTGGGCTTGTGTCATCTTTCTTTTTGCACCACACATTTATTTGTACACCCCCTGAGCCCATTTGCTTTATTTTTATTCTTTTTTGACTTTTTCTTTTTTTATTTGACTTTATTTATTTTTTCTCAGCACATTAAAATTTTGAAAATATTTTTCTCATCATTTTTTGAATTTATTGCATATTTATTTAGTTATTTCTTTTGTTTACACATAAATATATACATATTTTTATTTAGAATAAATACAAAAAATGGTGTAAATGCATTCATATACATTTTTTATTTTTATTTACCTTCTGAAAATATTTCACATAAAAATACTTTTTTTTATTTATTAAAATATTAAATATATATTATTTTGTATATAATGCATATTTAAGAACTTAATATATATATATATATATATATATATATATATATATATATATATATATGTTTATTGATATATTTAAGTTAAAATATAAAAATATTTGAATTTTTTCATTTTATTAATATTTGATAAAAAATACTTTTTTCATAATATACTTCATTTTATTTTTATTTTGTAAATAATAAATAAACACTTGTATTAAATTAGATAATAATACATTTTCTTTAAAATTAGGGTTTTTGCCCTAAAAGTTAAAAATACTCAAAATAATACCTTTTTATTTTCTTATTTTTTATTTTATTTCACATAAACCATACTTTTTTTTCATACACATAAAAACTTTCTCTTTGCATTTTGTATACTTATTTAATTTCCATTTAATTATGCAATTCATTTACTTTGCAAATATTCAAAAATGATGTAATAATTTAGATTTACATTACTTGTCAATATCCCCATTTGAACATTTGTACCCCCCTTCCCATATTTGGTTTTGTAATAGCTTAGTAAATTTATTTTCGCACTTTATTGCTTTCTAATGATAACATGTTAGAATTAGGGTTTGTATGCGAAAAACGATAAAAAATAGTTATGACCTAATCTCAAGATAAACAAGCATGAAAATGGACACACAAATCACACTTGCACCCCCTAGGATATTCCATTTGTTGCCTTTCAAAATTGGGCCATATTGCATGTTAGGTCTCTTTGGGCAAAACAAACAAATTGAATGATCATAGTCCCTCGATAAAACTTTTCAAAACAAACAAAAATAAATTATCAAGTCCCTTAAAGAAAATTGCCCAAAGACATTTAACGCCATTGCAATTATGGTCTAAACGATGACCCGCGCCTGTCCCTTTCACATCCTAACATAAGGTTGTCCACCAAATTCAATGGTGGAACAAGCTTGTTAAAAGGGTTAAAACAATAGCAATAATCTTTTGAGAAATTTATGAGTAGATAACCTCTTAGTTACTTGAATTAATCTTGCAAACTAAAACACTTGCCTATTTCAAAAACCACACCTCACAACACTTTCAAAACAACTGTCAAAAACAAATGAAAACTTTTTTTGCAAAAGACATACATCTTTGTATACATCCCCACATGGATCATTATAAAGGTTGCCACCACATTGGCTTCTTTTCAAAACATTTTCAAACCCACACACTCAAGCACCATTTAAAACAATTGAAAACAAAAGGCAAGTGATCTAAGCAAGTAACTAAGAGCCCATGGATAACCATGGATAGAAAGGGTGCTAATACCTTCCCTTTCTATAATCTACTCCCCGAACCCAAGAAAACATCTCAAAAGGTTTTTGATGTGCTTTTTAACCTTTCCTTAGGATAAAATAAAAAGTCGGTGGCGACTCTTGCTCAACCGCACATTTGCGAATACAAACGCAAAACCTCAAGTCAGTTCTCCCACCGTATCACATTGAGCTTAGAGAATTTTAGGTTTGAATCTCTGAAAAAAGTTAGGTCAGAATTTGGTACTTTTAGAAATTCTCATTCATCTTTGATTTATAGCTTATGATATTTATATGGTTGGATTCGTATGGAAAAATGGAGCAACTTTAATGTTTGTATCTTTCATTTTTATTAAGAAATGGTGAAGTTACAGATGTTCAGGATGGAGGTTGAAGATGAAGTCATATTCATGACATAACTTGTGTTATGTATTTGTTATTTTGTTTATGTTACCGGATGTACAGTCACCCAAGTGGCAAAGGTAGCGCGCGTGTATGCTAAGGGTCTTGGGTTCAATACCTAGCGCTACCTTTTGTATATTTTTCTCACATGTTTCCTCTTTTTTGTTTCAAACAGCAGTGCCTGGGCCTCCACCTTTGGGCCTTGCCTTTTTTTCTTCTTCTCACCCTTCCAATTACTTTTGCACACCTAACCCAAATCTTTTTTTATTTTTATTTAATTCCTTTTCTTTTATATTTTATATTATATTTTTCTTTATTATTTTTGTTTCTATTATTATTATTATTATTATTATTATTATTATTATTATTATTATTATTATTTTTATTAATAAAAATCCAAAAATATTTTTATTTATTATTTTCTCATTTATGTGTTTATTTTCTTTATAAAACAAATAGGACAAAAAACATTTTCTTAATAAATTAATTTCTTTTTCTTAGTAAATTAATATTTAGATTTAGGTTTAATTATTGTTTTATTTTCTTTTAAATTTAAATTAATTTAGGATTTAGGTTTTCTTTTAATTAAATAATTTTTATGTTTATTTTATTAAACTTAAAACCTTTCACAAAAAAACCCTTAAAAATACTTTTTTAACCTAATTTATTTTCTTAATTAATTTAGGTTTAATTTTATTTATCTTTAATTAATTATTTTTCCTTTTTTAGTAATCAAGTTAAACCCTTTCAGAAAACCCAAACAAAAATTATTTTCTTTTCCATTTATCTTCTTGTATATTTATTCAATTCTTGTATATTTATTCAATTCTTGTATATTATTCAATATGGTTGTAATAGATAACTAGGTTTAATTTTCTTGCAATCCCTATTTGTAAATTTGTATACCCTCTGTGATACGGTGGCAAAACTGACTGTTATACTGATTTGCGTTTTGTATTTGCAAATGTGCGGTAAACAAGAGTCGCCACCGACTTTTATTTTATCCAACAAAGGAAAAGGAAAAAGAACAGAAAAAACCTTTTTTTCGAGATGTTTCTGAGTACGGGGGTAGATTATAGAAAGGGAAGGTGTTAGCACCCTTTCTATCCATGGTTTTCCATGGGCTCTTAAGTACTTGCTCATTTTTAAAATTGCTTCTGTGTGTTTGTTTTGAAAAGTTTTGTTTACTTCGTGATAACCCTTGTATATGTCCTCAAGAGTGTGACGAAGTTATTTTGAAAACTGTTTTGAAAATTGTTTGTGTGAAAGAGTTTTTGTTTGGAGCAAGTACTTAAGAGTTTTCTACCTACTCGAAAAAGATTATTCGTTCTCGTTTCCTTTAGACAGTGATATCCTACTATTAAGGAGTGGGTAGCCCTATCGTTGGAGTTTTAAGGGACAAGGCATGAAACTTGGCATGGATGGTCTTGAGAGCATATTAGGACTATGGAGAGCATATGAGGCCTTTGGAGCTCACCCATCTTGATGAAAATGGAAACCCTAGTTTGAGGTTCATTGTCTTAAGAGAGCATTTGCCTGATTAATTCTTGGGCATCCTTGGGCAAGTTGAGGATTCAATGAACATATGTTGAGTAAAATGGGAGGGAAAATTTTAGGGTACAACATCTGCCCCTGTTCAATCTTCTTAAACCTGAGGATGTAGATTGACTGGTCTGCCTTTCGTGATTTAAAGATAGAAGATGATTGAACACTAAAGTGCCCATAAATTTGCACTCGCATGAAGTAACATTAATTGGTGATATCTGGAATGGGCTTACAGATGCCATTTGGAAGTCGACAAAGAATCGTCAGAGATGGGCTTAAAGATGCCATCCAGAAAATATATCAGTTGCATAAGAGATTCCTTTGCGAGAATTCCTGTACCTGCCGTTGAGGGGGACTTCGTTGGAGAATGTTAATTTAAGTCTGGGGAAATAGAGTATAGGAGCTTCGACTGTCCATTACTATACTGGGGAATTAACTCTTGATCGAGGAGGTGGAATCACACTGCCTAATTGGTTAGGGTCCAGGCTGCATCGTGACTTACTGGGGAAATGTGAGATTGACTGTATCTGGTCGGGTCCAGGTCTTATAGTGTTGTAAACTGTTGTATGGAAATAAGGGAGAAGGAAACTAGATAGTAGGGTTTCTTTGAAATGAAATCTTGGATAGTAGGGCTTGTGAGAAGGAACCTGGGTCGTAGAGTTACTTCGAGATGAAAGCCTGGATAGTAGGACTATGAGAAGGAACCTGGGTCGTAGGGTTACTTCGAGGTGAAAGCCTGGATAGTAGGGCTATGAGAAGGAACCTGGGTCGTAGGGTTACTTCGAGATGAAAGCCTGGATAGTAGGGCTATGAGAAGGAACCTGGATAGTAGGGTTACTTCGAAATGAAATCCTGGATAGTAGGGCTATGATAATGAACCTGGATAGTAGGGTTACTTCGAAATGAAAGCCTAGATAGTAGGGCTATGAGAAGGAACCTGGATAGTAGGGTTACTTCAAAATGGAAGCCTGGATAGTAGGGCTTATAGGAAGGAACCTGGATAGTAGGGTTACTTCAAGGTGGAAGCCTGGAGAGTAGGGCTATGGGAAGAAACCTGGATAGTATGGTTACTTCAAAATGAAAATCCTGGATAGTAGGGCTTTTGGGAAGGAACCTAGATCGTAAGGTTACTTCGAGATGAAAGCCTGGATGGTATGGCTATGAGAAGGAACCTGGGTCGTAGGGTTACTTCAAGATGAAAGCCTAGATAGTAGGGCTTATGGGAAGGAACCTAGATAGCAGGGTTACTTCGAGATGAAAGCCTGGATAATAGGGCTTATGAGAAGGAACCTGGATAGTAGGGTTACTTTGAGGTGAAAGCCTGGATAGTAGGGATTATGGGAAGGAACCTGGATAGTAGGGTTACTTCGAGGTGAAAGCTTGGATAGTAGGGCTTATGGGAAGGAACCTGGGTCGTAGGGTTACTTCGAGGTGAAAGCCTGGATAGTAGGGCTTATGGGAAGGAACCTGGATAGTAGGGTTACTTCGAGATGAAAGCCTGGATAGTAGGGCTAATGGGAAGGAACCTGGATAGTAGGTTTACTTCGAAATAAAAGCCTGGATAGTAAGGCTTATGGGAAGCAACTTGGATAGTAGGGTTACTTCGAAATGAAATTCTGGATGGTAGGGCTTATGGGAAGGAACATGGACAGTAGTGTTACTTCGAGATGAAAGCCTGGATAGTAGGGTTTATAGGGAAGAACCTAGATAGTAGGGTTACTTCGAGATGAAAGCCTGGATGGTAGGGCTACTTTATTTGACCATGTAGATTAGTGGACCCGTTTGATTTTGGGAACTGATTTTCCATTAGTTGTCTGCAGACGTGACCTGTATAACTGCTGGAATCATTGGTGATAATTGTCTTTCATGAAAAGATAACAGGGTTAATTATATGCGATGCATGAAATGCATTGTGAGATGATGTTCTCAAAATAAATGAAATTATACTGTTATCTTATATGTATGCGCATGTCATGATGTATGAACATGATATGCTATTGTGACATACCTGAGTTTGGGAAAATAAATCCCTGACTGCTACTAGAGAGTATAGCATTCCTGACTGTTATAGAGAACCGTGGCTCTTCTACTTCCGTTGGGGATGGTGACGTAGATGACTATGTTGGAGATTTACTCCTTGTTTTTTGTGAATATTCTGCCAGGGAGAGAGTCTGTTTGAGAACAGATCTACGGGGGAATAATTCTATTGGAAAGTGAACTTCCATAACTGGAGGGGTAAACTCTGTCAGGGATTGAGTTTCCGCATTCAGGGAAGTAAACTCTGCTTGGGAGACAAATTTTATGACCTGTTTGTGATTATGAGATTCGGCTGGGGAAGGTACTTCCTATTTTGGTGGATCCGGTATCAATGCTTTAATTCCCTTTACTCTGTGAGGAGTACAAATGTCACGAGGTCGTGTGCACTGATGACTATGTTTCAAAGCTGTCTCTGCCCCGGTACCTGTTAGACAGAGTAACTGTCGGGTTTGGACATTTTTGTGTTTTTGCCCCTGTTTCTTAAGTTACGAGCAATTGTCTTTCCATTTCTTATGTAAATATTTATGAACAACAATCATATTCAAATGCATATGTCAAGAATAAATCATTGGACGTTCTTGCAAAACAAAACAGAAAAAGAAAAACAAATAGTTTTGTAAAAATGATTTGTATTGATTTTTGGAGTTGGCCTATAACAGGCATTTTTGTACAAGGGAGTTGACGCTCTAGTAAGAGAACGCTGCCGAAAAATGGAAATTATACAATATTGTGTAAAAAGAAAATAGATATGTACAATAATCCCATTGGGTTCCAATTCTTCTATTGACGTTATATCTTCGAGCGTCTCATCACTTTGTTGCTTGTCCGAAGCTGATTAGAATGATTGGTGTCGTTCGAGCTTGACAGTTGATACTGAGGTCTGATTGCAAGGTGATCCAATGGGACATAGTGATATGCTTCACATCCCTAACTTTTTCCTGGACTTCCCTTTCGGGTTTTCAGTCCACCGGGATACCCTTTTTTGCCCAAGCCTCCTTTTCAGGTTTTCGACTTGTAGGGTGTACAAATTTTTTTCATTTTCATCCCTTATTTTTGCCCGAACCCTTTTGGTTCGCCGGGAAGCCCTTATATTTGCCCCTGGGTTCACCTTGCGGAAGTATGATGCGCTTGATCACTAGATCCCCGACTTGATAATCTTGGCGTCTGACTTTTTTGTTGAAAGCCTTGATTATCCGTGTTTAATACATTTGACCATGACAGAAAGCAGTAAGTCTCTTTTCATCGATCAAATTTAGTTGATCAAGTCGAGTCTGGATCCAGTCTTCTTGGTTCAAACCTTCATCCTTCATAATCCTTAGAGAAGGAATCTGGACCTCAATGGGTAGGACTGCCTCCATGCCATATAAAGGAGGTGTAGGGTGTTGCCCCTATCGACGTCTGTGCTGAGGTACGGTACCCATGAAGAGCGAATGGAAACATCTCATGCCAGTCTTTGTATGTCACTGTCATCTTCTGTATAATCTTCTTGATTTCTTGTTAGCCGCTTCAACAACGCCATTTATCTTCGGCCGGTACTGAGAAGAGTTATGATGTTGTATCTTGAATTGCTTACAGAGTTTGGTGATCATCGGGTTATTGAGATTCGTACCATTGTCGGTGATAATTCTCTCTGGCACACCATACCGACAAATTAGGTTATGCCTGATGAACCGCGCCACGACGTTCTTGGTTACAGTAGTAAAAGAGGCCGCCTCAACCCATTTTGTAAAGTAACCAATGGCCACCAGGATGAAGCGATTCCCATTAGAAGCGGTAGGATTGATTTCTCAAATCATATCAATGTCCAACATTGCAAAGGGCCAAAGAGCTGTCAAGACGTACAAAGGAACCGGAGGCACATGCACCTTATCAGCATAAATTTGACACTTATGACAGGTTCGGGAGTGCTGATAAAAATCTTCTTTCATAGTGGACCACTAGTATCCTGCCCGTAGGATCTTCTTAGCCATGGTATGCCCACTGGAACGGGTTCCGAATGTACCTTCATGTAAATCTGTCATAATCCTCTCTGCTTCGCTCTTAACTACACACCGCAGTAAGGTAGAGTCATGGTTGCGCTTGTAGAGGATTCCATTACTGAGGAAGAATTTTGCAGCGAGCCTTCTCAGAAACTTCTTATCATTGACAGATTCCCCTTCGGGATACTCTTGAGTCTCGAGGTACTTCTTTACTTCGTGAAACCAAGGTTTGTCTGCTACCTCCTTAGTATCAATCTCGCAGTAGTGCGCTGGTTCATCCAACCTCTCAATGGTGATCCGGGGAGCTTCGTTGTCCCACCTAACTTTGAACATAGAAGACATGGTAGCTAGCGCATCTGCTAACTGATTTTCCTCTCGTGGGAAATGTTCAAAGGTTACCTCCTTAAAGTGTGGGAGCAATGTCAACACGTGCTCTTTGTATGGGATGAGATTCAGATGCTTCGTATCCCACTCGCCTTTGATCTGACTTATCACCAAGGCTGAATCCCCGAAGACATTTAAGAACTTGATCCTTAAGTTTATAGCGGGTTTGAGACCCATGATGCAAGCTTCATACTCTGCCATGTTGTTAGTGCAGTTGAAACATAGTCGGGCAGTGAAAGGAGTATGACAGTCCTTAGGAGATATGATTACAGCGCTGATGCCATTACCGAGTGCATTCGAAGCTCCGTCAAAAACCATATTCCATCGAGATCCTTTCTCAGGTCCTTCATCTGGTCCAGGTTCTTAGTAGTCAGTCACTAGCATAATATTCTCATCCGGGAACTCAAAATTCATGGACTGGTAGTCATCCACGGCCTGGTGAGCGAAATGATCAGCCAATACACTTCCCTTAATTGCTTTCTGGGTTGTATATTATATATCGTATTCAGTTAAGATCATCTTCCATCTTGCTATTCTTCCGGAGAGTGCGGGCTTCTCGAAGATGTATTTAATTGGATCCATCTTAGATATCAACAGAGTAGTGTGGGTCAGCATATATTGTCTTAGTCGGCGAGCAGCCCATGCCAAAGTGTAATAAGTTTTCTCGAGCAATGAATATCTTGTCTCAAAGTCGGTCAACTTTTTACTAAGGTAGTATATTGCATGCTATTTTCGACCAGACTCATCATGCTGCCCTAACACACACCCCATTGAATTGCCTATCACTGTTAAGTACAATATCAAAGGTCTTCGTTCAACCGGAGGCATCAGAATTGGTAGTTCTTGAAGATATTCTTTGATCCTTTCGAAAGTTGTCTGGATTTTGTCATTCCACTTTACCACTTGATCTTTCTTCAGAAGCTTGAAGATGGGCTCACAAGTGGCAGTCAGATGTGAAATAAACCTGGCGATATAATTCAAGCGTCCCAAGAAACCTCTAACTTCCTTCTCAGTACGTGGAGCCGGCATCTCTTGTATAGCCTTTACCTTTGCGGGGTCTACCTGAATACCTTTTCCACTGACGATGAAACCTAGAAGCTTACCAGACCTTACCCCGAAGGTGCACTTGTTCGAATTCAACCTCAGCTTGTATGTCTTCAACCTGTCAAACAACTTTTATAGATGATCAAGGTGTCCCTCTTCGGTTTGAGACCTGGCTATCATGTCATCAACATAAACCTCGATCTTATGGTGAATCATATTGTGGACAGGGCGACCATGGCTCGCTGATAAGTTACCCCAGCATTCTTCAACCCAAAAGGCATCACCTTATAACAGAAGGTGTCCCACTGTGTGATGAAGGTTGTCTTCTCCATGTCTTCAGGAGCCATCTTAACCTGGTTGTAGACAGAGAAACCATCCATGAAGGAGAAGATTTTGTGTTGTACGGTGTTGTCAACCAGAACATCAATATGGGGAAGCAGGAAGTCATCCTTGGGGCTTGCCCAGTTCAGGTCTCTGTAGTCCACACACATCTGTACCTTACCGTCCTTCTTTGGCACCGGAACAACATTAGCAACCCATTGAGGATAGGAGGTGACATCTAGGAACCCTGTGTTGAACTGCTTCATAACCTCTGCCTTGATCTTCTCTGACATTTCAGGGCGCATACGGCTGACCTTCTGTTTAACCGGAGGATAATATTTTTTGGTCGGTAGACGATGTACCACGATATCAGTGTCTAAACCAGGTATGTCTTCATATGACCAGGAAAAGATCTCAACATAGTCGTGCAACATCTGTATTAACCGCTGTTTGATCTTAGTCTCCAGATTTGCACCAATTTTGACTTCTTTTCTGTCCACCTCC
The DNA here is from genome assembly GCA_948472305.1 of Vicia faba. NCBI lineage: Eukaryota > Viridiplantae > Streptophyta > Magnoliopsida > Fabales > Fabaceae > Vicia > Vicia faba. The sequence continues at coordinate 761,735,268 of OX451740.1, read as the reverse complement.
GTGCCCAAGTTTATCATCTCAATTGGATCTTCATGAGGTTGTATAGCCCTCTCTTCCAGCTGTAACAGTCTAGCAAGTTCTCCAGGCACCTCACAATCGTCCTCACCTTCGTCCTCGGCTTGGTTGATCAGATTTTCGAAGTCATAACTGGAAATAGCAGAACTGTTATCAATGGGATCTATAGTGGATATGGATCTGCAGTTTGATACGTGAGTGTGTGTAAGAGCATAGTTGTATTGTAAAAGCATAAAAGAAAAACAGAGAGCGCAAAATTTGTATGCAAGGAACATCCAATGTTTTATTGATGATATATGAAATGACATATAATAACCATCACAGATAGGACCATTGTGCCTCGGGTAAGACACTATGCCATAAAGTTTAAATTATTTATTACAAACTTGGAAAACAAGTAAGACAATTACTGCGGAATAAAAGAAACTGGTATAATATCTCTGGCCGTCCAATTACTAAGTCCACCGTTGGTAGTTGGGTAGATCCAGCTGTCAATATTAGAGTCTTCCTCACTGTCTTCAATAGCATTGACCCCACGATTGCTGAGGCGTATGGGAGGTCCTCCAACTCGAGCGCGTCGAACAACCCTTTGAGCTCCTGAAGTAAAGCCCAAACCAAATTTGTCAGTTTTGTGAGTAAAATCAGGGAGTTGTCCCCAATTGGTACCCCCACCTTCTTCAACTACTGCTCTGGCGTCCTTGATAGAAGCCATCTTCAGAGGAGGTTTGGTGCTGGTGCTAGTTTCGGTTGACGCCAAAATCTGGGGAACCTCTTCAAAGTTTTGACAAGGAGTCTCTATGAATTCCCCGTCCATCTCCACATACCTGAAGGAGTTCAGGTTTCTCACCATATACTCCTCTTCACCATGCACAGTGATAATATTCCCCTTCACCAGATATTTCAGCATTTGGTGCAGTGTAGAAGTAACGGCCCCAACTTTAAGGATGACCCAACAAACAAGAGTACGATGGCCTGATGTCCACCACGTAGAAGGTGGACCCAAAGGTATGAGAACCTACTTTGACAGGGATGTCCACCTCCCCATGCACAATTCTCTTCGACCCGTCAAAAGCCCTTACCACAATGTTACTAGGCTTTAAGATCAAGCCTTCATAATCAAGCCGATCAAGAGCCTTCTTAGGCAAAACATTCAGTGAAGACCCAATATCCACCAGCACATGAGCAATAGTGGTGCCCCTGCATTTGATCGAGACATGCAGAACATCATTATGCTTCCTCCCTTTCAGTGTTAAGTCGGCATCTGAAAAGCCCAACCCATTGTCGGTAGTCAAGCTGGCCACACAATCTTTGAATTGATCGGTTGAGGTTTCTTGCGGTACATGCGCAGTCTTGAGGAATGCAATCAAAGCCTTTGCATGGGCCTTAGAACATAAAAAAATAGACAACATTGATATCTTCGAGGGGGTCTGCCCCAGCTGCTCGACCATATTGTAGTCGTTCTTTTTGATTATTTTTAGTATTTCCTCTATCTCTTGCATAGAAGATTCCACAATAACATTTCTAGGCGCCTCCGTCCAGGCAGGATCACCTATAGCTTCTTTGCCTCGAGTCTCATATGACTCATCGGAAGGGATAATAACTGGAGTAAGAACGGGAGTAGTAGCTGAAGTACTAGCAGGAACAGCAGATGGAATAACAACAGGCTTAGTGACAGTCTTCGGGGAGATCTCGGGAGAGAAAACCCTTCCACTTCTGGTAATCTTGCTGGCCCCGACAATGTTACTGACATCGGGGTCATCCTTTTCAACCTTCAAAACTTGTTTAACGCCATGATAGTAAACATCGGCGCCATAATTCCACGAGACAGCTTTTTCCGAGGAGTACGGTACGGGACCAGGAAAAGTGATTATCAGCGAGGTGATTCTTGGAGTGGGTGTAATCCTAACAGGTCTTTTAGAGGAGACTTTGGAAGGATTGGTGGAAATGGTTATAATGGAAATATCTTCAAACGGAATAGTCGGAATCAAAGTCTTTTCGAACAAAATTTATCTGCTGTCTATCAGGCGTTGAACACCTGCTCTCAGCAAATAGAAACCAGTGGACAGAGATGAACGCATGTGGAAACCTTCACCACAACCCGGAAATAAACTGGCCAACAACAAATTCTCCTTAACAGTCATAAGAGGAGTAGAAACTTCATCAACATAGGTAACGAACAAGTCTATATCAATGGCATTAACTCCACGGTTGTGCTTGGGCATGGGAGCAGTTATGACATTGGGCTTCTCCGGAGCATCGAACTCAATCTCCTTGGTTTCAATCAGATCTTGTACTTTATTTCTCAGAGCCCAACAATCATTTGTTTTGTGGCCAGGACTCTCAGAATGGTAGGAACACCGAGCATTTAGATTGTACCGAGTAAATGTGGTGTTAGGATTCTTGGGAGCCTCTTTTAAGGTTTCCAAATTGGATCTTAGCATATGGGGTAGAACCTAAGTCAATGTCATGTTAATCCGGGTAAACTGCCTTTGCGGTCTTTCTACCCTTTGTTGATTGTTGTGTTGTGGGGTAACCGCAGGTCTAGGTATTATCACAACATTTAACGTTGGATGATGTTCAGCTCTGCTCTGACCTCTTGGGCTATATATATCATTAACTTCCTTCTTACCTGCGAAGGGCTTCTTTACTGAGCTCGAAGAGACGTCTTTATGTATTTTGCCACTCTGGATCCTAGCTTCTACCCTCTCTCCTGTTAATATCAGCTCGGTGAAACTAGCTAATGAGCTACCAATCAAATGATTGAAGAATGGACCAGACAGCGTCCCAAGAAACATGTCAACCAACTCCCTGTCAGAAAAAGGGGGTTGGACTCTCCCATCCAAATCTCTCCACTTCTGCGCATAGTCCTTAAAGCCTTCACCTGCATCCATGGACATACTCTGGAGTTGAGTACGAGTAGAGCAAGGTCAACATTATATTGATACTGCTTGTAAAAAGCAGCAGCCAATCCCTCCTAGTTTCGGACATTGGTTCCCTCCAAATGATAGAACCATTCAAGCTGAGTCCCTAACAGACTGTCCTGAAAGAAATGGACCGAAAAATTCCTATCAGTAGTGTGAGGCTGAATCTTCCTCACATAGGAACAGAGATGAAGCTTGGGACAAGAAACCCCATCATACTTTGTGAAAACCGAAGCTTTAAACTTTTGTGGGATGACTACCCCAGACACCAATCCCAGCTCTTCAAAATTCAGCCCTGGTATTCTCTGGATCTCCATAGCGCTCAACCGATCCTCTAATTGCTTGTATCTTTCCTCAGTGGGAGGATACTGATCATCAATGTAGTCTGTATCATTGTTAGAAACTTCAGGGCTATGGTCCTTCTCCCTTGTCTCCCTCTCTTGATTCTCCCCTTCTTTGGACGAGGAGGTCAAATCGACTGGTTGCTTTAACGCCCCCCTGAACCTTCTTCCCACATTCAGAACACTAGAGACCTTCTTATTCTTCTTCTTCTTGTTTTCCTTCAGGATGAGGGCCTTCAGATCTTCTTGCCCTTTTGCCAAAGTTATGAACATCTGTTGAAATTGGGAATTTTGTGCGTGAAGATCTTTGATGCTTTGTTCAGAAGACATTTTTGCGTGAGATAAACAACGAAGAAGATGAGAAACCTGTAATGGTACCTGTTTATGAAATGTCATGGATGGTATGCGTATGCAATGTTTTCAAGGACTTGTAAAGGCTCAAATTTGTTTAACCAAAAAGAAACACACGCTAATTATATTAATAAGTTCATACTATTAAAAAGAATACCCTTTAGGATTACAATCAAACAAACCAAACTTAAAACAAAAAGAAAACTAGGTCTCGCAAGAGCGCATCATCTTTGGTGCAATGTAGGCATTTATGTTCCTTTCTTCATGAAGTAGCCTAGTGAGCTCCAAGACCTTCTTCTCTCTGGCATAGAATTGAGCTTCGAACGTATCCCGCGCCTCTTTAGGTTGAATCCAGGATTTCTGTAACTCCTCATGATCAGTTGACATGTCAGGAAGATGAACAAGATAAGGAGTGTCTCCTTTAGCAACTGGTTCCACAATTATCGATAGGACAACAGGGTAAGGCATCATAAGACTTTGGGCATGGGCTCGTACCCATCAGAGATATGGCTCAAAAGGGATGGAATTCTTGTGCCCCAGTGTCTTGCTATCAATTTTATGTACAATGCCCCAAGCTCTCATGAACCTTTTGCGGTAACCCTGAGCATCATTCTCATAATTGAAGGCGATTCCTTAGATAAGTGTATCATGAGGACCATCCCTTGTCGCATAACCAAACTGCCGCAGTGCTGAACAAGGGTTATATGTGATTCCTCCCATAATTCCTAAGAGAGGGACATTAGGGAACTCACCACAGTGATCGATGATGATAACATCTTTTGAGGACCGTGAACACCAATGAATGTCTGAATGTGTAAGGGACATCAGCCTATGAGACCATTTCATACCTTGCTCATTCTTCAAAATAGACCTGGGTAGGTGTGAAATAAACCACCTAGCCAATAGAGGAGTGTAACACAGGAGGGTCCCCCTTCTCTTTAGAGTACGAGCATACCGAGAGTGTAAAACATCCCCAAGTAATGTAGGCACCAGATTATGAGACAGAAAATCCTTAATAGTATTTACATCTACGAGTTGGTCCGCATTAGGGAAAATTATCATCCCATAGATGAGGAATGCCAATACCTCTTAGAAAGCTTGTAAATCTAGGGTATCCCAAAAATAATAAGCCTTCTCGAATAGAAATTTAATCGGGATTCCTTGGATATTTCCTCTAATTTCCCAATTTGTCACTACGTCAGACCGTTGTAAGGATAGAGCTCGATCAATCTCTTCAGGCTTTGGATTTTCTTCCATACCATTGAAATAGCACTTTTAACAATTCTTCATCAGGTTTTGTAGTTACCAAGTTAAGCAACCGACCATGCTTTTCAATGAATGGAGAGCTTTCAAGAATCCTTAATTCCAAGTCCTTTAGTTGGAGAGTCACTTTCACAAGGTTAATCTGGATAGTGTTCCTACGGGCAGATGCCATGTCCTACAAAACAAAGCAAAGATGAGCCCTAGAAAATCCTTGAAATGGTTAGTATGATATGTCGTGCTTATGATGTCATGATTATGCTAAAAAATCACATGTATAACAAGCAACAAACAAGTCACACCAAGTCCTTAGGTTTAAGGCTTGCATGAGTTTTAAGGTCATACCCTCTTGAAGCTGGATTGGTTCAACTTGTCCTATAAATAGTAACCGGGTTCTAAGGGATCTCAATATCACCGATCTTTCCCCCAAGTTTCGTTCAATAGACGATTGAATCGCAACCAAACAAAACTCAAGAGTCAAACCTCAATAAGTGTAGCATCGAGTATCTGTCAACCTTGGGAATACACCAAAGTCGGCCATCTCGCTACGTCCTACTGGCCAAGTTGTGCAATTAAAGGTTCTAAGGTCATTTAATGATTTATGACACCACGTGGCGGCCCCTTACTCTCCCTGATTGACTCAAGGGTTACCGGTATCAACCAAATTGCCACATCAACGTAGCTACTACTTCAACCGTGTCGGTATACTCCGCACAGTTCCCTCACAATTTATTTCTACTTAGCTAAAAGGTGTCCCCAGATCCGGGTGTAGGATCTACATAACCCCTAAAAAACCCTAGAATATAAAGCAGGCAAAGCAACAGACAAGCAAGAAATTTTAGGAGTGACCTAAATCCTAAGGTATACCCTACTTATTTCATAGTCCCCAGCAGAGTCACCAGTTTTGTGACATGGTGGCAGAACTGACTGTTATACTGGTTTGCATTTTGTATTCGCAAATGTGCGGTAAGAAAGATTCACCACCTACTTTTTTTATCCAACAAAGGAAAATGAAAAAGACCAGAAAAAACCTTTTTTCAAGATGTTTCTGAGTACGGGGGGTAGATTATAAAAAGGGAATGTGTTATCACCCTTTCTATCCATGGTTTTCCATGGGCTCTTAGGTACTTGCTCATTTTTAAAATTGCTTGTGTGTGTTTGTTTTGAAAAGTTTTGTTTACTTCGTGATAACCCTTGTATCTGTCCTCAAGAGTGTGACGAAGTTGTTTTAAAAACTGTTTTGAAAAGTGTTTGTGTGAAAGAGTTTTTTTTTTGAGAAAGTACTTAAGAGTTTTCTACCTACTCAAAAAAGATTGTTCGTTCTTGTTTCCTTTAGACAGCATTATCCTACTATTAAGGAGCAGGTAGCCCTATAGTTGGAGTTTTAAGGGAAATTCTAAGGGACGAAATGGCCACTAAAAGCAACAAGTAAGTATACCTTAGCATTTCGAAGGGACTATCGTCATAAGATCATTTCTCGTAGGCAACTCGAGAGACAATGAGGGACTATGATCTTTATGACGACTTTGAACGGCAGGTCATTGCTAAGATATCCCTACGTTCAAGGGACACAACCATTATTTCCGAGGCAACCAAGTGAGGCAAAACCCTAGGAGTGAGCATGTGCAAGTTTTTTATTTAAGTTTCATTTATCTTGCGCATTTAGGGTTTTCTACTATTTTAAATTGATTTATCTTACCATTCAATCCTATTATCCATACATCTAGGCAGTTTATAATTGCAGAAAGTAAAGTGCGAGAAATTAAAACCCTAGCTATTACAAGGCTTTGGGGAGGGGGATTACATAATCAAAAACCGGGGAAAATAATAAATGCAAAATAGTAAACCTAATTAACTATTACAAACCCGGAGCAGTTACAATAATTAATAAAATAGGAGGAAAAGAATGCGCGCGACAAAATTAAATACGGGGGATTAATGTAAAGTTTAGAAACAATTAATTTGCGAATAAAGAAAAGATATTTTTCTGGATTTTTTTGTGAAAAAAAAAATTAACTTTTCAAATTAACCAAATTTCTATGAATTCTAATTATGAAAAAAAGTATTTAAGTTAACCTAATTTCTATTAAATTTTAATTACAAAAAAGTATTTAAGTTAACTTAATTAAAATAATTAATTAATGCAAATAAATATTTTATATAAAAAAAAATAAATCTAATGTTTTTTTTGTAATTTTCTAATTTTATGATTTAATAAAAAAAATGATTTTGTAAAACAAACAATTAAGACAAAATAATTAAATAAAAGAAAATTAAAAGAGAATTAAAATTGGGCCTAGTGTTGTTGAGTGATCTGGGGGTGTGCTGCCTGAATGTGCAAAGGCATGAGATGATGGCCCAGAGTCTAGCGCATGATTCCCTGGGGAACTCCTTCTGATGGTTCATGGTGGTCCCTCAAGTCTGGGGCGTGGGATCTACATGATGATGGATCTCAAGCATGAGATCTGGGGCGTATGGTGGACGCTGGGCATTGTGCTACGCTGGATCTGGAAAGTATTTGAAAGAAAAATAGCAAATGTTGGAGGCAGGGGTCGAACCCCTGACCTCTCATATACAACGCCTTATCAACCTTCCTGCACACCACTGGGCCATTTGGCTTTTTGTTAACATAAATAAACAACATATAATATAATAAAAACGCATTATGCCCAGGACAAAAACGCGCCAACATTCAAATGGTCCAATGAGACGTTGCCATGCAGTCGTCTTCTTCGCCAGTACTGTCGTATTAGATGCTGGACTTTTACCTACGGTTCCATGCCTGTAACTAAAACATGTTCATCTCAAAGAAACAAGATAAATGAAATTCAAGTATACCAATCAACCATGCTTTATGTCATGAGCATGATGGTGCCCATATTTGGCCCTAATTTTACCTATATAATAAAGCCCTAAAATGCAAGCATAAACCCTAATAATGGCAATTGTCCCTGTATGCATCAAAACTTATAATTAATCATGCCAACACGTTCCAAATGACAACATAAACATGAATGTATGCTTAAAAAACAATAACCATGCGCAAATAATCAAAAATAAAATCAAGAAATATGGCAAACCGTGAGAGATGGGGAGGCTGATTATGGGCGTCTTACTGCATGCAAATGGCTGGAAAAGCTTCTAAAGGTGTCCAGGAACGTGTTGTAATCCTTAAATCTCCTTGAGGATGGTTGTAGTATGGAATCCGATTTGATATTTTTTGACAAAAAGTTGCAACTTGTCCTTGCTGTTTCACACGATCAACCCTTGTTCTTGTGCATTGGAATTGTTGTGTATATGTAGTGGACTGAATTAGGTCAACAAAAAGCATTCATATCTTTGCAAATTATCAAGATTTGATTTGATTTCATCTTTTCATTATTTCTTTCTAAATCAAGCCAAATCATACCATTCTCATCCCAATCACCCTTGGCACGATTTGATTTTGTTTGACAACATAATTGGATTGTAATTCTATTCAAAATCAGATCAAAAACAAATATTTACTAATTTATATCATTTATTTGATTTCATTTGATTTTTAAATGATTAAAATCAAAATAAATTAAATAAATAAAGCCAATAATATATGAGAGAGTGTTTGGATCTTGGACCATGTTAGAAGTCAGATGCAAGCATAAAAAGCTAGGCCCATTTGAAAAAAAAAATGCAATTTTGGGTATTGTTGATTTTTGACAATTTTCCAAAAATGGCCAACTTTGACAATGCATATCTCCTTCAATTTTGACCCTAAGAGAATTTTCCTTGTATTTTTAAAAAGATTGAGATGTCCCCTAAACATCCCTTTTGGTTTCATTTCAATTGGATCTTCCATGCTCTTGTAAGAAGCTTTGACCCAAAAGGTGTTTTTGTTTATTTTTTGAAATGACCTGTAATGTCTGAAATCATATGTTTTCATGATTTCATTATTTGAACTTAAGGGATGAAGTTGAGTTGTAGGGAATTATATTCTCTTCAAAATGAGCCTTGGATGAGAAATTTCTGATAAAGTATGAGAAAGTTATGCTTGGTCAAAGTTTGGTTGACTTTTCCTAAGAAACCCTAATTTAGCAACTTTTGAGTTTTGATGAATTAGGAGCATTTCTTGGGGAATCATGATCAACCCTTGATCAAATGATGGTTATTACTTCAAAATGTTTATTTTTACCAAAAATCTTGAAGTTTGATCGATGACGCTATTAATGTTTCCTTTCAAAATGATCTTAGTCCCTCAAAGAAAAATACTAAGATATCTCACAACATTGCTATCATGGCTATACGATGACCTACTCCCGTCCCTTTACATCCAAAGATAAGGCTTCTTACCAATCAATGGTAAGATAGCAATATCAAAGGAAAGTAAGAAATAAACAAATACTTTTGAGTAGGTAGATTGTTCCTAGTTGCTTTCTCATTTTCAAATCAAACATCCTTGCTTATTTTCAAAAACAAACACCAAACACTTTCAAAAACACTTTCAAAACATTTTCCAAACATGAAACATTTTCAAAAGTCCAACACTTTGTATACATTCTTACGAACGAGAACTATTACAAAGTTTTCCTAAACAAAGACGCCTTTTCAAAATACTTTCAAAAACCACACAAAGCATATTTTCAAACAAAAGCAAGTGATCTAGAAAGAAACTAAGAGCCCATAGATAACTATGGATGAAAAGGGTGCTAATACCTTCCCTTTTCATAATCTACCCCCCGAACTCAAGAAATAATCTCAAAGGTCTTTCCTGTTCTTTCCAGCCTTTCCTTTTGGATAAAAGAAAAGTAAGTGGCGACTCTTGCTAACCGTAACATTTACGATAAAACGCAAAACACCCAAGTCAGTTCTCCCACCGTATCACAAAGATAATAAGGTGTTTGATGAAAAGTTTGAGCAAGAATTTTGCCTTTTAAAATACTGATTTTTTGTTTTTCACTATGAGCAATCAATTTCTCCCAGTGTGCAATCGATTTGTACAGTGTTGTTTTGTGCAAATTTTGAATATTTTGTTGTGCAAATCGATTTGCACAGACATGCAAGTCGATTTACACTGGGACCAAATGTGTTTTTTGCCTTGTTTTGGGTCTGTTTTAATTCCTTTCTCTTTTTCTACTCACTTCTTTTTATTGTTGCTTTGGATTGCAATTTTAAATGTCTAATTTCTCTTTAAATTCAATGGACTTTGGGTGTAGATGAAGTTGGATAAATGTTCATTAATTCAAATCAACCTAAGAGTGAATTATTTAATTCATTTTTGGTGGTTTGAATTAGTGATATTTTTAGTAGTTTAATCCACCAAGATGAGTGGTTAAATTTAAAAATGAAAGAATTTTGAGGTTGTGATCCAAATTAGCTTATCATTCCCCTCCCTCTTTATCTTATCCCTTTCTTGTTTTTACTTGTGCTACATGTTTTTGGAGAATGATCTACAAATCATTTCTCTAACATGTATGGTACATAAACTACTATTGATTTGCCTCAAAATAGGTGTGGCTTCTACGTAAGTCTACTTACAATTGCTTAACATAACACTAAATTTGTCCTGATTCGAGAAATGATCATTCGTGGCCCAAACCTAATTTTGTAATCCCAAGTATGTTTAATTTGAAACGTTGAATCCAATAACTTTGAAGTTTATTGTTAGGAGGATTTGATTCTATCAATCCTCTAATGAACTTCATGAATTTTGGTTTAAGTGAATCCTTTGAACATCATTGGTCATATGTGTTTGCTTTGAGCACTTGAAATGAATGATATACTTGATAAAAAGCAAATGAAACTTGTTGTTGAAAAACTTTTATTTTATCAATCTTCTAATGGGTTTTGAAAAGAAAGCTTCAAGAAAGTCATTCAACTAACCCTCTAACTTCTAATTCACTAGAAATTAACTATACTTTATTCCTTTCTTTTTTGCCTTTATTTTTATGTACCATTTACTTTCCATGCCATTTTTGTTCTTTTACTCACTTGAGCATTTATCTTTATATCATTTTATCTTTGCTCACTTGAGCTTTATTTTCTTTTAAAGACACTTAATAATTAACTTGAACATTAAAAGCTTTAAGGTTACTTAGACTATTGGTTACTATCCATAGCACTGTGGATTTATGGACCTCTCAGACTTACGATTAGAAGCCTTGATACTTGGGGACCTCGTTGCTCTGTTTTTATTCTGTCTAAAGTTCTTGGGGTTTACTCCAAGGAATTTGGTTGACTTTATTTGTGTGCAGGTTATTATTATTATATGCTTTGTTTGTGATTAAGAATTCTTCTATATACATCCGTTACTCTGCCCAACTTTTGCAAAGACTAAATTCATCTGAAGCTTGGTATTCCTCAAAGGTTTAATATTTTCGCTTGCTTGGTTTTAATCTATAGGATGTGAATTCGACATTGACTTCTTCATTTCAAGTGTCAACTTCTTGTTGGTTAGATCATTCTTTTCCTTGTATTTTACTTTATGCTTTAGGAAAATCCCTTCATCTCCTCCCATCTTCTTAAATTTCAAAAATATCGTCTCCCTCCTTTTCAAAACTCTTCCTGCTTTCTTACTTGAACCGCTTTCATGATAAACTTGGACTTATGTCCATGCATTTTCAAAAAAAAAATTCTTCATCTAACTTTAATCAATTTGATCATACTTTGACATCTTTCTTAAGACTAAAACTCAATTAACCTCATTCAAACCATTTTTTCCACTTTGTCTTTTTACTTTTAAACTTTTCTCAAAAGATTAGACTCTTGTCGATTCTTGTAGTGAAGTGAGATATTTTCCACTTGGGTGTTGAGTGAGACTTTGTTGATTTTAAAATCTAAGCTATATCCACCACTTGGAGATTATGCAAATGCTCATTTCTCAAAATTATGGGTAATAAGTATGTTTTCCACTCGGATATGACGATGATGTCTCTTCTCTTAAAATTAACCAACACACATGTGTTTTAAATTTTTTAAGGTGAACTACGAGTACCTTGATCCTCTATTTCACAGAAGGTAGTACGTAGGCACTAAAGGTTCGCAACCGCGACAAATGTAAAAATTGTAAAAAAAACTTCTTTTCTCATCTCCACCATATATTTTTGTGTACACCTTTTATATCCAAAATACACAGATTTTCAAAGAGGTTCCTGCAGAGTACCGTAGATGTTTAAGGTGATAATACATTCCCTTTGCATAACCAACCCTTGTACCTAGATTCTCTCCCCCTCTTTTTTAGGTGTATTCGCTCTTTTCCCATTTCCTTTGGAAATAATAAAGCACGATGGAGATTTTTATTTGATTTGTACGAGTTAAGTCAATCTAATGGCTTAGTCTTAAAATTTCTACCACTACAGAAAAATGACAAGTTCACTGGGGAAATATCTAAGTGGGTTGATCCTATCTTTGTTTATTTATATATGTTCTATTATTTGTTGTATATATGCATGTCTGGATTTTTCTGATTTTCAGGGTGCTTGGTGATCTCTTATAAGTCCTATACCCGGACATGGGCAAACATAAGATAGGATGAGCGGTGGAGGCCCATTTGACTGTATTATTTGTTTACCGAGCCATCGGAAAGACGTACTACTTTTGACTTGGGAGCCCGCAAAGCTGAGAAGTCGTAGAACTCTTAACTCATCTTGGCCTTTTAGGTGTAGCGTGAAGACTATAACAGAGCAATCTAGAAGTAGTTGTCACGCGATGTTGAAATCAGACGAGTTTTTCCTAAGAATATTTCTAATTACCGAGCTAATCGGGATGTTGGTAATATCTAAAGGAAGAATGTAGACTCTTGGATTTCCTTAGAACCTTGTTCAGAAGGTGATAAACCATTAGTTCTTACCTTTTGGGTAGTATCTTTGACTTCATGCTTGTGATGTTAAACCTATGAACCCTCATGTTTGTGATCTTGTGTGTGATTGTTGCATCACCATGCATTCATGCACCCATGAGCATTCCTTAAACAATTTTTCAAGGAACTTAAGGTTTACTTTTGCAAATAACTCAGGTACTTTTTTTACCATGGATTTTGGAAGGAGAAAGACTCTGAAGTACAATTTCAAGGATCCTAAGATAGAGGAACTAATGAGTTTGATTCTAGAGATTGAGAGTCCTACAGATTTTCGAAAGAAGTATGAAGCCATTTTGCTTCTTATGAATCTCAAGATGAAGAAGGGTATTCTTTCTACATTGGTCCCGTTCTATGATCCATTATACCAGTGTTTTAATTTTCCTGATTATCCGCTAACGCCCATATTGGAGGAGTATTCTTACTTACTTGGTTTACCTATTACTGATTATGTTCCTTTCACCGGCTTAGCAGGAGAGCCCAAGTCTCATGAGATTTCCACCATAACTCACTTGAGGAAGTCTGAGGTTGAGGCTAACATCACTACCAAAGGAGGAATTAGAGGTTTACCTGCTCAGTTTTTATTAGAGAAAGCTCATTACTTTGTCAAGATGAAGAGTACATATGCTTTTGAAGCTATCTTTGCTTTGCTTGCCTATGGGTTGTTCTTGTTTCCAAACGTCGACAAATTTGTGGATGCGAATGCCATTAGGATATTTCTGATTGGGAATCCAGTCCCTACGCTGCTAGGAGATACTTATTAAAACATCCATCTTCGGATTTTATATCAGGAAGGCATGATCATTTATTGCACACCGTTGTTATATCAGTGGTTTATTTCTCACTTACCTTGGTCTGTTGCTTTTTGGTATAATAAGAAGAAACCGCGTTGGGCCCTGAAGATTATGGCTCTCACTCATTTTGACATTTATTGGTATCATAAAGCTTATTATAATATGAATATTATTGATAGTTGTAATAGTTTCCCCAATGTTCCTCTTCTTGGTACAAAGGGAGGAATTAACTACAATCCTTTTCTCGCACATAACCAACTTGGATATCTAATGAGAGACAAGCCAAATAATATTCATCTGAGTGGTTTCTTTCTCAAAGAAGGAGAAGATCACAAGGCATCCAAGGAAGATATTGAAAAGGCTTGGCACCATGTTCATAGGAAGGGTAGAAAATATTTGGGAGTAAGAGGAGTTGTTTCCTTAGAGCCTCATCTACGTTTGGTACAAGCAAGGATAATTTAGTTGAAAATGCCTTATTCTCGTGAAGAACCTTTAACTGACATGTTTATGAGGACTGCTCCTCCTCTCTTAGATGATGTGGAAGAACTTCAGCTTGCATTAGTTAGGATGCAGCAAGAGAAGGAAGCATGGAAGAACACGTACTAGACTTTGGAGGTGTCCTACTCAATAGAATTGAAATAGAAAGATGACTTGATTGAGATTCTTGAGAATCATGCTGTGGAGATGATAGAGAAGCAAGAGGATTTATTTTCCTCTAGAGTCCAGCCAGGTCCCGGTCACACATTTTCTGATTCTGGTGGATGAAAAGTCGTCAATAAGTATGAAGAAGAGAACAAACAATTAAAAAAAGGCTCATATTACAAGACTTAAGGGAAAGCGTCAGTGTGTGGAGAGATCTTCATCAGCTTTGGCTCCTTAGGATTTTTAAATTCTATCTTTATTATCTTGTACTTAGAATTATTTAAACTTGTACTAAACGTTTTAATCCATTTCAAAGTTATTATTAAAATGAGATTTTTCAGTATTTCCAAATGTGCTAGCTCCCTACTATTTGTAATTGTTTATGATCATTTGAGTTCCTTGAATAAAATAAATAAATCATGTTCATTACATATCATGCACCATTTTGCACATTTTTTTGCATTCCTATCTTTCACAAGTGTCTTACATGTTTCTCTGCTTCGTTCAGTCGACAAGTTGTCTCATTTCTATAATACTCGAGCTAATTCTAGAAAGAAGATGGAAAACCTTGAACAAGAGAATCGTGAGCTGCACGAAGAAGTTACTGCTTTAAGAGTCGGTATGGCTAATCTGACTGCTTTGGTAGAATCGTTGGTGGCTGCTCAGAATCAGCCACCTCCTCCTCCTCCTCCTCCTCCTCCTCTGTCTCCTCATTCTACTCAGCCACAACAGAAGACCTTTAGTTTAGAGGTTCTGTCAGTTCCCATATCTGTTTCTCCAGTTACTTCTACTCAGTACCGTATGCCTCGCGGTTACCCGTGGGGAATGTTTGATAATTTCATGCCAGATGGTTACAATCCTGCTGCTCAAGTTGCTCCATTTGCTCAAACTACTATTACTTATGCACCTCCTGTGGTGCTTGCTGTCACTGTTATTAGTAATGAGATTCATCATGCTGAACATCCTATAGTGAATCCTATGCATGTTATTAATGATTAAGTTTATCATCCTGCTCCTCCACCAAGTGAAAGTTTGGGCTTTTTATGACCAAATGGATGGCTTTTAGGATCAACTCAATGAAATGCATAAAGAAGTGAAGGATCTCCGAGGGAAAGAGTTATTCGAAAAGAATTTCAGATACCTCTTCTTAGTTCCTAATGTGAAAGTACCAGCAAAGTTTAAGGTGCAACAATTTAAGAAGTACAAGGGCAATTCTTGTCCCCGTGACCACCTGATGATGTATATCAGAAGGATGTTCACTCTTACGGATGACTAATGCTTGCTTATTCATTTATTCCAGGATAGTTTAACCGTGTTGTTTTGAAATGGTATATGGGATTGGACAGTAGCAACATCCACACATTCAATGATTTGGGTGAAGCTTTCATGAAATAGTATAAGTTCAACATGTTTATCTGACTATGACCAATTGTGAATGATGGCTCAGAAAGATAAGGATTCATTTAAAAAGTATGCGCAACGTTGGTGCGAGGTTGCTACGCAAGTGGTACCCCCCAATTGGAGAGCAAGAAATAACTATGGTCTTCCTAAAAACCCTTGGTTCATTTTATAATGAAAGAATGGTTGCAAGTGCACCAAGTGATTTCACTGAGATGGTAAGTATGGGTGTTCGTCTAGAAGAAGTCGTTAGGGAAGGAAGATTGTCCAAAGATGAAGGTTCTAGTGGAACAAAGAAATCATCATATAAAAAGAAATAAAGTGAAACAAATGTTGTTGTTGAATAAAGAAGGGTTAGACCTCCAAGAAGACATCATCAGCATCAACAACAGGTAGCCTTTGTAACTCCAGTTGCCAATGTAGCTCCAAAAATTGTTGCCTATCAGAGAGCACCTCAACAAGGTAATCCAGGGCAAGTTTAGAAGAGAGAAGCTTTTGATCATATTCTGATAAGTTATGCAGAATTGTTTCCGGCTTTGATTCAAAAGAACCTGGTGCAGAATAGGCCTCCTCCTAATATACCTTAAACTTTTCCATGGTATTATAAAGCCGATCATACTTGTGCTTTTCATCAAGGAGCCCCTGGGCACTGCATTGAAAACTATTATCCATTGAAGTCTGAAGTGAAGAAGATGGTAATATCTGGTCTCATGTCTTTTAAATACGTTGGTACCAATGTTAAGGATAATCCACTACCCAAACATGGAGGTGGAAGTGTTGTGAATATGGTTTCTGGTTGTCCTAGGGATTTCAACATTTTTTATATCAATCTGGTTAGAGGTGACTTAGTGAAGATGCATGTTGATCTCTGAATTCAGCTACTATACACATGACCATTCCAGTTGTAGTATTTGCAGCTCAGATAACCATCGATGTAAAAAAGTTAGAGATGATATTTAAGAGATGATGGATGAAGGCCTTTGTTGTACCCCAATTTCCCCCCTAAGATTCTTCTATCATTTCATACCATCATAATGCAACAAAGACCACATTAGGGTTGGTTCTTCCTCTTTTTCTATCTCCTATCTTTAAGTTTGCTCTTGAGGGATCTCCAAGCACCTTGGTGGTATATTTTATATATGTGTTATTGACTAATTTCTAATCAAAATAAAAAATATTTGTCTTTGAGTATTTGTATTTTGTAGGTACTGAGTCAAAGCATCTGGCAAATAAGGTTTTCCGGTATTATTTTCCTAAAATCTCTATTTGCAAAGAAAATAATTAAAAAAATTTCATTTTTTCACTATACAATGGATTGCTCCTAGAGTGCAATCGACTGCATAGAGTGCATTTTGTGCCTTTTTTGAAAAAATACACTGATACAATCGGTTGAGCCCAAAGTGTAATCGATTGGGCAGAGTGAAAATTTGAAAAATCAACAATTTCAAGCTTGTCAATTTTGGCTCCAATTTTTCATTTTTTGAAATATATATCATTAATTCAAATTTTGGTGCCAATTTTTCATTTTTTGAAATATATATCATTAATTCAAATTTTGGTGCCAATTTTTCATTTTTTAAGATATATCATTAATTATAATTTTGGCTCCAATTTTTCTTTTTTTTTGAAAAATATTCATTAATTTAAATTTTGGCTCCAATTTTTGAAAGATATATCATTAATTCAAATTTTGGCTCCAAGAATTAATTACCAAATCACCATTAATCCCAAGCCTAAACTCTATAAGTAGAACCCTCGTTTCATTCAAATCTCAAGCTTTTGATAGCCAAATTCACCTTGCTAAAAATCTCACAATTCTCTTCATCTACAAAATTTACTCAAAGCACCATTTTCAAAAAAAAAGTTAGTAAGCTTTTCATTGAAGCTTACTAATATTTGAACTAAACCTTCATCCAAACACTTTTTCTTCATAAATTCTCTACATCCAAGCATGGGCAATTTATTTTTGGGGTTGAATTGAAGTAAATTCTTGAAGTTATTTTGATAATTCTCTAGATCTACCTTTTTAAAGTTGGATTTTTTATCTTTCATAATGTGATCTCTTGTTGATCTTTGGGTTTGATTCATTGATCATTGTTTTGTGATTCCAAGGGTGCTATTTTCTCATAATTTGAGGGAATTTTCGTGCTCAATTGGATCCATGATCATAAGGTGTTTGATGAAAAGTTTGAACAAGAATTTGGCCTTTTAAAATGTTGTTTTTTCTAATTTTAACATGGTGCAATCGATTGTTGTATTAGTGCAATCGATTGTCACAACAAAATTTTGCATTTTTTTTGAAAAATTGCACTGATGCAATCGATTGCTGTCTGAGCGCAATCGATTATAACAGTGCCAAAATGCTTTTTCTGCCTTGTTTTGGGGCTGTTTTGATCCATGTATATTTTTCTACTCACTCCTTTTGATTGTTGATTTGGATTGCAATTTTAAATATCCAATTTCTTTTTAAATTCAATGGACTTTGGGGGTGTAGATGAAGTTGGATAAATGTTCATTGATTCAAATCTACCAAAGAGTGAACTATTCAATTCACTTTTGGTGCTTTGGATTAATGATATGTTTAGTGCTTTAATCCATCTAGATGAGAGATTGAATTTAAAGATGAAAGAAATTTGAGGTAGTGATCCAAATTAGCTTATCATTCCCCTCCCTCTTCATATTATCCCTTTCTTTTTTTCAATTGTGCTACATGTTAAGGGATGATGATCTATATATCATTTATCAAAACATGAAGTACATATATTTCTATTGACTGGTCTCAAAATAGGTGCGACTTTTACATAAGTCCACTTAGGATTGCTTAACATAACACTAAATTTTGTCCCGATTTGAGAAAATTATCATTAGTGGCCCAAACCTATGTTTGCAAGCCCAAGCATGTTAATTTGATCCCTTTGATCCAATAACCTTGAGATTCATTGTTAGGAGGCTTTGGTTATACCAATCCTCTAATGGATCTTCATCAATTTTGGTCAACGCAGATCACTTAAACATCGCTAATCATTAAATGTTGCCTTGAGGTTTCTTAAAATGGATGATATACTTAACAAAAAGAAAATGCAACTTGTTGTTGAGAGGCTTTGGTTCTACCAATCCTCTAATGAGTTCCAAAGTCAAGTTTCAAGATGGTCATCCAACTAATTAACATCTAACAATTGACTTTATTTTATGCTTTTATTTTATGCTCTTTACTTTATGTACCATTTACTTTAGCATTTACATTTCATGCTATTTTCATATTTTCTCACTTGAGCATTTACTTTTATGTCTTTTTTTTATTTATTTTACTCACTTGAGCTTTTCTTTTCCTTTTGAAGAAACTTAATAATCAACATGAGCCATAAAAAACATTAATGATACTTGGACTATTTGGTTACTATCCTTGGCATTATGGAATATTGGACTTCTTGGACTTAGGATTAGAGACCTTGGCCTATGTTGGAGACCTTGTGCCCTTAATTAATATTTTGTCTGGATTTCTTAAGGTTTACCTCAAGACATTGGGTTGTTTGTTTATTTTGTGTGCAGGATATTGTGATTACACACTTTGTCTGTAATCTGGAATTCATCTGTATACAGCCGTTACTCTGCTCAACTTTTGTGAAGACATAATACATTTGAAGTTTGGTTCTCTCAAGAGGTCTATTATCTTTCCTTGCTTGGTTTTAATCCAAAGAATGTGAATTCTATCTTGACTCATAATGTCAAGTGTTGGCTTCTTGTTGGTTAGATGGTTCTTCTCCTTAGCTTTTACCTTATGCTTTAGGATAGTCCCTTCATCTCCTCCCATCTTCTTTAATTTCAAAAATCTTCTCCCTCCTTTTGAAAACTCTTCTTGTTTCTAAACTTGAACCACCTTCATAAAAAACTTGGAATTATGTCCATGCATTTTTTTTTAAAAATATTTTCTTAACCAAACTTCAATCAACTTAATAATACCTTGACATTTTTGTGAGAAGACTAAAAGTCAATCAATATCATTCAAACCATTTTGCCACTTTGGATTTTACTTTAAAAACTTTTCTCAAAAGATTAGACTCTTGTCAATCCTTGTAGTGATGCAAACAAATATACTTCTTTGAACATGCTAACAAGGAATCCCTGAATTTAACAAGAATTAGGTTCAAAAAATCATTAACAAAGTGAACATGCAACAAACATAACCAAGTACACATGCATTAAAGGTAACAAATAAACATCTTAAGCATTTAACCAAAAAAACTCAAGACAATATAAAGCTTACAAACAAATATTCACCATCAACTTAAACCTAACAAGATTTAAGCTAAATCATTACTTAATCAAGTATCATGTTAAAAAGAAACCAGACATCTCAAGCACTTAATCAAGAACTCAAGAAAGGGCATACTTAACCAAGTAATCATGCTAACAAGCAATAACTTAAACCTAACAAATTCAAGCTAAATCAAAACTTAACCAAGTAAAGGGTAAACAAATATAATGCTCAAACTTAGGTAAAAACCAAATTATCATACATGTAATCAAGACATGGCGCAAAGAATGATATCCATTAAACCACTAAGCAAGTCCCTAAGGAAAAGTGTCACCACATACAAGATGAATCATCTTTAAACCCTAAGGATCTACCAAAACCAAGTAAGGTATCATACCAATTAGACATGGACTCAATCAATTACAAGTCACCAAAGCAAACGTAAACATGCATTAGGTGTTGTTCTACCCTGGCCAAGGTAAAACGATGAGCAAAGACAACCTATCATCTCAAACTAACAAATAGAAATGACATGCATCATCAAGAAGCAACAACACATTGAGTACTTTAAAAAAAGCATCAAAACATAAAAACAAACATCCAAAGTCCTAAAGGTAACCACTTAACCATCATGAAAAAAGATCACAAATTACTTCACAAGAGAGTAGATCATGTAATCAAGTACACAACCTACATCAAACTATGAAAGAAGATTTACCAATCAACAATCAAGTTTCACACCACATGATCAAAATCCTAAGCATGCTTAAACTTTAAAAGCAACAATGATGTGCTAAAGTAAACACTGAAACAAGTCTCAAAGATTTGGTCAAAAATTAAACAATCATCAACCAAATGCATCATCAAGAACATTTCTCAAGTGAGCATCAAAAACATTGTTTGCTTCGAGGTAGGAATTCAGATCAAATGTTGCCTACTTCAAGGCATGACTTCCAATCAAACATTTCCTACTTCGAGGCATGAATTCAGATAAAGATACCCTATATGCTTCTAGCAATCAATAGAAGCCTAGCATGACGTGTGAAAAAGATATTCAAATGGTACCTAACGGATAAAGTTTGTTGCCTCTTCAACGCCATGTAAGCGAGAGAAAACTCTACTGAAATCTTCCTTGAATTTCCTTGATGAAGATTACACTCTTAGTTTAATTTAAGGACTTCTTGAGACTCTTCAACTAAATATCTTTTATTTATCAATATCAAACAAAAAAATTTAATCACAACAATTAACCAAAAGTGAAATTGAAACAAGTATTAAAAATAAATCTTCAGGAGGTGTGAGTTGAATTCAAAGTGTTGCAGGCATAATCGAGGTGCTAAGTCCCAACAATGATATCCAATAGTTTTTGTTTCCATAAAAAACTAAAGAAGGCCAAGAGAGAGTATGGTTTGGTAAGCCAAAATCCACATCAGTTAACTAATCTCAAATATTTATTGAATTAAGAAATAAAAAAAACTAAAAATCAAATTAAATTATGAAACATGTGCGTTTGAGGTTAGGGTGAGAAACATGTGACTCTTTGGCAACATAATTCTTCTTTCAAATCGCGAACAATGCCACAGATACCACATCTCTTCCTTCTTCAATTATTTCCCGATAAATATGCCGTAGTGACCACTCAAGCCCTTCTTCGTCTTCATCGCTCTCAGTCCATGTCGTCTTGTTCAATTTCTTCTTTCCGCTTCAACTCTGCCCACCTTTGTGTCACATTCATGGCTTCTCTCATCACTGTCTTCAAGCATCCCCGTCAATTCTGATGAAACAGTGAGAAAACTAAGGTAATCGTTCGATCCTGACCGTTTTTTATTCACACTTCTTCTATCTTCTTCCCTCAGTTTGTGTTTCTTCAACTTGTGCATATTCGTGTTCCCATGACGCGATTTTTGTCGTGATATTGTTGCAGATGTAATTGTGGCTGAAGTGTTGATACGGTTGTTTGAGATTCATAGTGTTGCATTGGTTGTTGTGCTTGTTGATGAACGCAGATGATGATGATGATGCGGAATATTATGACGTAGATTTGATGATGAAGTGAAGATGTTGATGCAGGTAGCTCGTGATGTTGTTAAAGCCAAAGTGAAGCGTTGGAACATGTCCATATTTCAATATGTTGAATTTAAAAATTTCTCAAGTCCCACATTGTTAGAATATCTTTTTTGTTGAAAAAACCATTTAGTCCCACATTGCTCATGTGAGAAATATTAACTAGCTTACTTCAATATATAAGGAGTGCACATGTTTAATTCCAAATTACACAAAAAACTATTCTATTAGTTTTTCCTTCCTCACTCTAATAACTCTGTGTCTCTCGAATTGTCGAAGCGCCGTCTTCTTCCCCTTTCTTCCTACTCGTTGAATTTTCTGAGTATTTTCTTGAATTCTCTTTAGAGAATTATGTTAATTTCTCCACATTTGAGTTGATAATTTTTCAAGTATTAATTTTTTGGATTCTCTTTTAAGAATTATTTGAATTTCTCTTTGTTGGAGAAATTATTATGAGTGGTCAAATGACCATTATTAAATTCTCTTTGGAGAATTATTTTAATTTCTCTTTATTTGAGAAATTATTTCGACTAGTAAATCTGGAGATTTAGAAGGAACACTAAATAGTGTTGAAGTTGAATCTGCTGCACAGATTAAAGCAAATGATTTACAGCATAGGAAAGAAATCACTTTATAGAATGAGAATGAAAATCTATACAAACTTATATTTTGAATAGACTCACAGATGATCTGTATGATAATTACAGTTGATGTGATACTGAAAAACAAGATTGAGAGATTAAGAAAAAAGAAGTATCACGTAGAAGCTGGAGCGAAGAAGTATGTTGTTAGCCGCTACTTCAAGTATCAAATGAAAATATGTAAGGTCGATGGAGGATGAATGTTACGAACTTCAAAAGATTGCTTAAAAGACCATCACAAAAGGTATGTGTTTAAATGAACAATTTCAAATTGGTTTTATTATTGACAAACTACCCCATTGTTTGAATGTTCTTAAAAAAAACTTTGCTTCGCCACAAAACAAAAGAATTTTTGATTGAGAATCCGATTATTCACCTTGAGTTAAAAAAAAGGGAATCTTAGAGACAATATCAAAAAGAAAAATTCTTGGTTGTTTCAAACAACAAAAATAAATTCGGTGTAGTTCTGAAGCCATGTGGCAAATGATTAAAGAATCAGAACCGCAATATTATGAACCAAATTAAGAATGGGAACCCTTCTATGATCCCAATAGCTCCAACTAGGAAACAACCACCACCTAAAAGAAATGACATTGGTTTCTTTTTTTTTTAACTATGGAAAATCAAGTCATATGACTAAGAAATGTAGAAGTAAGCTTGAACTTGGTGTTGTCCCTAATGCACAGGTCAACCTAACTAATGGGCAATTTATTGCTATAGTCATTGAAATCAACATGGTTGATGGATATGTTGGTTGGTGGATAAACACCTGCGTCTCTCTTTGTGTCTGTTATCATCGTGTTATGTTTAAAACATATACGAATACTAAAGATAAGAAAGTGTTGTTGGAAGATGGCCATACCATGAATGTTGCTGAAATTGTAGACATGGAACTAAATGTCACCTTCAAAAAGACTTTAATCTTAAAGAACATTATGCATGTTCCTAAGATTAGAAAGAATATTGTTTCTTGTTTTCTTTTAAATAACACAGGGTTTAGTCAGTCTATTGGGGTAGATTTGTACGCCATTACGAAGAATGAAGTTTATATGTTTACAATTTTTGTAAAGAATTTGTAGTGATAGAGAAACTGTATGATTCTAGTTTATTAATGAATTTTATACATGGAATTGTACATGAAACAACTGCACCATACTATCTTGCAATGAATGGTAAAGTAGAAATAAAGAATAAAACTCTTACTGAACTTGTTGCAATTATGTTGAATTCTAGTGTTGCACCTCACTAGTGGGGGAATTTTGTTGGTTGTTTTCTATTTGGAAAGACAACCAAACTTGCCTTATTTAAGAACTTGGGGCTATTTGGCTTATGTCAGAATTCCAGATATGAAGCGAGTTAAACTCACTAGTAGAGTCTATGAATGTGTATTCATTGGGTATGCAGCAAACAATAAGGCATATAGGTATTTATGACCTAAAGGAAAAAGTTATCATATAATCAAATGATGTTGAATTCTATGAAGACAAATTTCCTTTCAAATTGAGAAATAGTGGGGGCATACAATCGAGTCACATTCCTATGATAAGAAGCACAAAAAGCAACGACAATATAGAAACAAAACTTCGACAAAGTAAACGAGTAAGAGTTGCTAAATACTATGGGCTTGATTATTCGACTTCTAATGTAAAAGAAGATCCAATGAATCTTCAAGAAGCCTTGTCATCTCTGGATGCTGATTTACGGCAAGAAGCTATCAATGATGAGATATAATCTCTAGAATATAACAAAAGCTGACACTTAGTAGACTTGCCTCCTGGTTGCAAACCGATCGGTTGTAAATGGGTTTTGAGGAAAAAAACTAAAACCTAATGGAACTATTGATAAATACAAGCCTTGCCTTGTTGCCAAGGGTTTTAGACAAAGAGAAAATATAGATTTCTTGGACACCTTTTCTCCTGTCAATAGAATTACATCCATTAGGGTACTTATTTCAGTAACTGCTATTTATAACTTAATAGTACACCAAATGGATGTTAAAACAACTTTTTAAATGGTGACTTAGAAGAAGATATCTATATGGAACAACCGAAAGGGTTTGTAATCTATGGACAAGAAAACAAGGTATGTAAGTTAGATAAGTCTTTGTATAGACTAATACAAGCTCCAAAGCAGTGGCATGTAAAGTTTGATAACTTAATGATATCGAATGGGTACAAAGTGAATGAAAGTGACATATACGTTTATTACAAATTTGAGAATTTCATTTTCACTATAATATGTCTATATGTATACGATCTACTCATATTTGGATCAAACATTAAGGCCATTAATGATATGAAATCATTGTTGTGCAACAACTTTGATTTGAAAGACCTCGGAGAAGTGAGTGTGATTCTTGGTATCAAGATCACGAGATCTGAGCAAGGAATTTCTTTGGATCAATCACAATATGTGAAAAAGATCTTAAAGAAATATAATTACTTTGATGGTAAACCTGTGAGCACACCAAATGATCCAAGCGTGAAGCTGTTTAAGAACACTGGTGAAAGTGTTAGACAAACAGAATATGCGAGCATCATTATAAGTCTTAGGTATTCCATTGATTGTACTAAACCCAACATTGCGTATGTCGTGGGATTATTGTACGAGTTTACTAGTAGACCGAGTAATAAATATTGACAAGTTATTGAGCGAGTCATACGGTAACCTTAAAAGGACCATGAATCTCAGTTTACATTATCAGAGATTTCCTATTGTACTTGAAGGATACAATGATGCAGATTGGAATATCTTATCAGATGATTCCAAAGCAAATAGTGGCTTGTATTCAACATATCTAGAGGAGTTATATCTTGGAAATCAAAGAAACATACTATCTGAGAATATAGCATTAGCGACTGCAAGTGAAGAAGCAAGTTGGTTAAGATGCTTGCTAACTAAGATTCCCTTATGGGAAAAACATATATCAGTTGTGTTGAACCACTGTGATAGTACCGCGGCTATTGCAAAAATCAAGAGCCATTATTATAATGGTAAAAGAAGTCAAATTAGAAGAAAGCATAACACTGTTAGAGATTGTATCTCTAAAGGAGCTGTAAGAGTGGATCATATATGCACTGATGAAAATTTAGCAGATCCTTTGATGAAAGGATTAGCTAGAGAGAAAGTCTATAATACATCATATAAGATGAGACTAATGCCTATAGGAAAATGAGTTGCTCATGATGGTAACCCGACCTAAATGACTGGAGATCCCAAGAAATATGTACAATGGGTAATAACAAGTTGTGAGTAATATGAGATGATCATGCAAGTAAAGCATGAATCCCGAAGTAATAAGAGGATGAAATAATATAAACTCTTAATGAGGTCTATCCTCTATTGAGGGAGTACCTAGTCTACATGAGTACTCTTGATAGACTCACCTATGTGATTGTGGAACTTAGGCCGGTTCCTATGGAATTTCGAGGCAGAATTCCTAGAGCCTTCATTAAACTGAGATACACGTGCATGGCCATTAAAGCACAGACTATTAGAATACACCTTAAGAAAAGGTTGTGTGTAGGTTTGATGTCTGGGATAGAGTTTAAGACATTTCTGTCACTCTTGTTGAATTGGAATCCTACTTTCTATGCAAAGGTTCAAGTCGTAGACACCTTTGTTTATGCACAATCTTAGAAACGTTTCACGTTACTTCTAAAATCAATTTTTTAAATTCAAGTGTGGGATTGTTGGAACATGTCCATGTTTCAATATGTTGAATTTAAAAATTTCTCAAGTCCCACATTGTTAGAATATCTTTTTGGTTGAAAAAACCATTTAGTCCCACATTGCTCATGTGATAAATATTAACTAGCTTACTTCACTATATAAGGAGTACACATGTTTCATTCCAAATTACACCAAAAACTATTCTATTAGTTTGTCCTTCCTCACTCTCATAACTCTGCATCTCTCGAATTGTTTAAGCGTCATCTTCTTCCCCTTTCTTCCTACTCGTTGAATTTTCCGAATATTTTCTTGAATTCTCTTTAGAGAATTATGTTAATTTCTCCTCATTTGAGTTGAGAAATTTTCAAGTATTAATTTTTTGGATTCTCTTTTGAGAATTATTTGAATTTCTCTTTTTTGGTGAAATTATTATGAGTGGTCAAATGAGCATTATTAAATTCTCTTTGGAGATTTATTTGAATTTCTCTTTGTTTGAGAAATTATTTTGACTAGTCTTTGTACCAAATACTACGAGTGGTATTGATACAATATTTGAATGGTCATGTACCATGAGATTGTGTATTTCTAGACTGATTATCTACCATGCAAGTAGTAATCGTACATTATAGATCTGGGCTATTTTATCCTGGAGGCAGCACAGTAATTCGACTGCTTTGTATAATTTTGAGCAGTGCCACGTAGGGATGTCAGTTTGGACCTGTTAATGGGGATCCCCGCGGGGAACGCCCCGTTCGGGGCCCCAAAGATGGGGAATTTTCCCCCGTGGGGGCGGGGATGGGGAGAAAAATTCCCCCGAGAGCATTTCGGGGACGGGGACGGGGAATACACCCCCGCCCCGCCTATTATTTTAATATAGTTAATTTAATATATATATTTTAGATTAGGTTTTTTAGTCATTTCCTTTATGTTTATTTATAAAAATAAATAAATAAATATTCATGTATTTATTAAGAGAGAGAAATGTAAATATTAGACCCTAAAAAAGTTGAAGCGTTTCATTTTCTTCTGCCAGACATTTAGAGTCTCACACGTTAGACTCCTTTTTTTCTTCTCCAGTCAAATCTCCATTCATCTTCCTCTTCCAATTCCATCTTCTCTATTTGGTGTGCTTCCATTATTCACAGCTCTTACAATTTCATCAATAAGGTTTAATTTTCATAAATTTGTTCATGTAATTATTTATAGGAAAAAATAGATTATTTCTCTTTGATTCTCATAAATCTGTTTATATTATTGTTTATAGAAAAAAATAGATTGTTTCTCCTTGATTCTCATAAACCTGTTCATGTAATTGCTTATAGGAAAAGTTGATTATTTTGATTAAATTTAAATTAAATTGTTTAGAAATTTTAGAGTTATCAAATCATTTGCATATTAAAAAAATATAAAATAATCAAAAAATTACTCATTTTTATCTCCTTTTAAATATTTTTGTGTTCATTTTTTATCTATACTATGCATTTGTAATTAAAATAATGTCGTCAGTTTTTCCTTAAAAAATATTAAAATATACTTTTCCTATTTTTTATTAATATATCACACTATAATTTAATTTTCTATATTAAACAAAAAAATATTACTTTTTAAATGAATCAATATATCATGCTATCACGGTATCACCCATAAAAAAAAACCAAATATCTTATATTTCTAATTATTAATGAAATAATAACATATAAACAATAATATATCATGCTATCACCCATAAAAAAAATATATATCTTATATTTCTAATTATAAAACCAAATCCATTAAGTGAAATAATAACATATAACTTTTTACACGAGTAAATATATCATGTATATAGGTAAATAAATGTATTCTCAATGTATATAATTAATTAATATATGTTATTATTTCTAATTGAAAAGTTACAGTAAATAAGGCATATTTAGAAATATGTGTAATGCATCATATATTTAGAAATATAAGATTTTTCTTATTAATTATTTTTTGTGTGAATTTCATGTATTTACTATTTCATTTATTTATTATTTTTTCATATATTTATTATTTTTGTTCTACTTCCATGTAGCCTTTTAAAATTTGTGTTTGTGTGTGCCAGGTTTTTGGTAAAAGAATGGTTGGTGAAGTTCAATCATCTAATAGTCCTAATGTTGCTTTGGAAGGGAATGAAGTTCCTATAGAAAGTAGTGGAGTTTCACTCACACAGGAAGTTCAATCTACTCCAAATGAAATAAATATAGAAAATCAAGATCCTGAAGCTCCCGTTGAACCCACTACAAGTCCTAACAAAAGGGGATTAAAATCAGATGCTTGGCCCTATTTTAAAAGGCAAAAAATAGGAGGCATTTGGAAGGCTATATGCAAATCTTGTGATAAGAAAATTGGTGGTGATACAAAAAATGGTACTAAACATTTATTTGATCATATTAGCATATGTCCAAAACGCACAGAGAGAGGTCCAAAACAAGCCATGCTTAAAGTGACAGAAAAAAAATTCGGAAACAGACATGAATCATTTGTGGTTGGAAATTATACATTTAATCAAGATATTTCTAGGAATGAACTCGCGAAGATGATTATATTGCATGAATATCCCATCATGATGGTTAACCATATTGGTTTTAGAAATTATAGCCATTCTCTTCAACCTTTGTTCAAGATAGTTTCTCGCAACACCATGAAGAATGATATAATGAAGTTGTATGAAAGTAAGAAGTCAAAGAAAATGAAAATACTTGCAAAGAATAAAAGCCGCATTGCAATAACTACTGATATGTGGACTGCTAGCAACCAGAACAAAGGATATATGTCTGTTACAACTCATTACATTGATGAAAATTGGATTTTGCAGAATCGGATCATCAGGTAACTTCTCCCTTCCATTTACGTTATTATTATAATATAGTTATTTTATGTGATATTTATTATAATTTATTTTTAGGTTCATTTATGTCCCTACGCCACATACTGCTGAGGTCATTTGTGATTTTTTGGTAGATTGTTTGATGGATTGGAATATTGATAGAAAATTGTCAACATTAACCGTTGATAATTGTAGCACCAATGATGCTCTGATTGACCATTTGATTGATAAGATGTCACCTTCTTCTTTTATTTTAAAAGGGAAATTGTTTCATATGCGTTGTTGCGCCCACATATTAAA
Source organism: Vicia faba (assembly GCA_948472305.1). Lineage (NCBI taxonomy): Eukaryota > Viridiplantae > Streptophyta > Magnoliopsida > Fabales > Fabaceae > Vicia > Vicia faba. Next base: position 761,705,935 of record OX451740.1, on the reverse strand, counting down.
CTTGATAGTGAAAGATGGCATGCAAACAATTTCTAGTTCAATTGAAAAGATTAGGGAAAGTGTCGGTTTTTGGGTAGCAACACCAAAGAGGGAGGAGAAATTTAAAGAAACTTGTAATCAATTGAACATGACTTATGAAAAGAAGCTTGCACAAGATTGTAGAACAAGATGAAACTCTACTTATTTAATGCTTGCTTCTGCATTGCCTTACGAACAAGTTTTTAAACGTTTAAAACAACGCCGTGATTCCCAATATAAGTGTGCACCAACTGAAGAAGATTGGAAAATGGCAAGAGAAATTTGTGACAAGTTGAAATTATTTTTTAGTGTCACTGAGTTGTTCTCGGGTACTAAGTATCCAACATCAAACATTTATTTTCCCAAAGTTTGTCAAATAAGATTACCTTTAAGAAAGTGGGAAGATTCTTCTAGTGATACTATACAAAGTATGGCAAGAAGTATGATAGTGAAGTTTGACAAATATTGGAGTTTGATTAATGGGGTGATGGCAATAGGGGCTGTTTTGGATCCTAGATATAAAATAACTTTGTTGAATTACTTCTTCCCACTTATGTATGGGAATAATGCTCCCAAAGAATTGGAAAAGGTAATACAAATGTGTGAAGATTTAGTTGAAGAATATCAACCAAATAATGATATGGTTCCTACAAGTAGTGAAGTTGGTGCATCAACATTGGTAGATGACATTGATGTCACAAGTAAAGATTGGGAGAAGGCTTATTCGGAATATGTGATGGAAAATACTTCAACTACAAATGTCAAGTCAGAATTTACTTCCTACTTGGAAGATGGTGTCTTGCTTGATAAACAAAAAAAGGAAAATTTTGACATCTTAGGATGGTGGAAACAAAATGGTTTGAAATTTCCAACTTTGCAAAAGATTGCAAGGGACTTTTTAGCAATTCCTATCTCTACCGTTGCTTCAGAGTCCGCCTTTAGTACTAGTGGTCGTGTTTTAAGTCAACAACGTAGTAGGTTGAAGGAAGACACTTTAGAGGCTTTGATGTGCACTCAAGATTGGATCCGAAAAGATATAAAAGGTAATATATTTTTATCTTTTACAAGATTAATTGAAAAGGATTTTTAAATTTTAATTTAGCTATTTGTTTCTTAGGTTATTCAAAAACGTTGACTCAATTCGAATGTGTGGATGAAGATATGGATGATGATGATGATGATGATAATAAGGTAATTTACATATTAGTGTTGATTACCTTTTAGTTTTTAAAGTATTTTTTAAGTAAATATAATTATTGATTGTTTACTTTTCGTAGGAAAAAGAAAGTCATATCTAATTGTGGAATGAGGAAGAAGACCTTGCAAGGAGAAGTTGGAAAGAGAGACATGATTGATCATTACTTGTTTGGATATTTTGCTTAATATTTTAGTTTATTTATATGTAACTTTGTTTTAAGTATTTTGATATTTCTACTTTACGTGTGTTATCAATTGAGCAAATAGAGATATGTTGACTTTTGCTTTTAGTTGACTTATTATGAAGTATTTTTTAGCTTTTCAAGCATACTCATGATGCTAAATTTTATAATTATCCCTTATTAGTTTTGATGAAGTATAGTTTTTTAAGCATAATTATGTTGTTGGATTTTTTTAGTTGTTTAGGCATATTGTTACTTTAAAAAGTATTATAGTTCATTTTGTTGAATTTTATAGCATTTTATAGAAATTTATAAAAAAAATATTATTATTTTGTGTTCCATTAGTATTTTTAATAAAAAATAACAAATGTCAAATACTAGTATTTTTTAATAACATAATAAATATGTGAATTCTTTGTGCTTTTTATTTTTATAGAAAATATAAACATTTTAAAAAAATAAAATATTAATGAATAAATGTAGGATCTATGGGGATCCCCGCGGGGAACGGGGATCCGCGGGGAACGGGGATGGGGATAGAAATTCCCCCGTGACGGAGATCGGGGACGGGGAATGAATTTGATGGCGGGGAAAAAGATGGGGAAGTGTCCCCCCGGCCCCGCCCCGCCCCATTGACATCCCTAGTGCCACGAAACGTCTTAAAGAGAGCGGCCTAGTCCGCGACTCAACCTGGTAATTTCTTCGATGGTAAATATTTCAAAATCCTAAAACAACATGAAGTGCAAAAAAATGCAAGAGATTGCATAGAAAAGTTTCCTAATAGGCGATTTTCTGTATTTTTCATCTATGAATTCTGAGTTTTTACCTGATTTTTTCAGAGGTTTTTTTGTGCGTATTCGTGTCCTGATTGAGTGACGTGAAGTCTTGCTTTATAGAAAGAAATGAAGGAGGGTATAAGGGACTTTAGCATTAATTGGATAAGCTTGATCAAGAAGTTTTGTTTAGAATTTGTTGAGCTGTTATTTGGGTGAGGAAAGGAATACGTGAGTGGGATACGCTACAAAAAGTTTGTTGCCATTTTTTCCTTTTCTAATGTATGAGTTGTCACGTGTACTTTTTTTATTTTGTTTTCCATGCAATTTATGCAGGAATAGTTATTTGGGAGTTGGTTTGTGAATTGCAGGTTTAAAAATGTGAATCGGTTTTTGGTTTTGTGATGCAGGGTCACTGTTTTGTGCTGCAGTTGGTATGGCTCTTTGAATTGGTTTTTGTTTTATTTCTTCCATTTCTGGACTGGTTTAGATTACATGATCTGCTTTTAATTCTAACTTGATGAGGATAAGTGCCAAACTGTTTGTGTATTGAACTTGCAAACTGTATCGTAGTGTGGAATTTTAAATTGATGATGTGCTTGGTATCGTATAATTTCCCTGTTGAACTGATGCATGCTGGCTGGAGTATTTTTGCACTGAATTTGCATTCGAGGCATCTTGTACGAATGGCTTATATGTTGAACTGACACAGCCCCTACTTTGTATGCTACAAATTTTTATGTTATTTGAAGCGGAGAAGCTATGCAGATCAAATCTGCTTGAAGAGTTTGAAGGAACACAACCTTGGTGCTTTATGTAAATGTTGTGGTTTACATGGAAATGAATCATATTGGGAGGTTTCGACATGAAGCTTGTATTTGTTCCAAACATGTATTTTTCTTGTATTTTATCAAAGATATGCAATGGTAGTTATGTTTGGATTTAAAATGTAATGGATGAACTTGGTCTTATATAATTGCTCTGGAACTTGTAATGGATACAATATTGCATGAAGGGTTTCTCTTCTCAAAAAATGAAGTTTTCATTCCTTTTCCTCCAAGTTATTTGATTTTGATATTCCAGGTTCTTCTTGTTCAACTTACATCGTTCTCATGTTTTTTTTGTCTTTAGTTGCCATTAATTTGAAATTCCTTTTCCAACTTACACTATATGTACGAATTTAAAGTCAAAGCTCCAAATAGACCTTGGTCAAAAGTCTTGCTAAATAGCCCTTCCTCTTGGAATGACTCAACAATGCATTGTGTTCAATTCAAATTCTTGAATGAACCCTTAAAATAAATGGTTTGTAATCCCAAATAATTAACCCATTTGTATCTAGTGTAAGTACCTAATGAGGCCCTAATGATGAGGTATGATTCCCATAATAGTAATATTAGGACCAGAGATATGATTCATCGAATAATATAAAGTAACACAAAAGAAACCTCTTGTATATGTAAGCCCTTTGCGTGAAACCCAGAAAGTTAAACTTGCATTATAAGTAATAATGAAACCAATCTTCATAATAGACTCATGATTTTGAGAGGTATCCATGGTGATGGTAGGGCCAAACCCTAGCTCATCTGATGAATGCAAGCCTAGAAGAGTACATCTTGATCTATGAAGCATAGAAGAAAGATATTTTCTAGGTTTAAACCTCTTGAGAAAGATTCCATATAACATGGTTTATAGTGCAAGCAACTGACAGAAATTCTCATGCAAAATCAAACCCAAATGTTGGAGAAATGAGTCATGTGTAATCATAAAATCAAACTTCGATTCAGTATATAAAACAAAGCAGGTGGAAATAAACCCTAATCATTGACCTTGATGAATTTGGATTAAGAATAGCATTGTAACTCGAGGAGAAAGGAAGTAATAATAACCATGAACCAGAACCCTAATTCCAACTTCATTGCTAGAAGAAAAAGAAAAATCAGAAGAAATCAGCCTTTATCTGAAGTATACACTTCAATCCAACTGTGAAACCTTAACATTGTTGGTCTTTTGAACCAAGTGCTTTATGAATGCATATATGTTATGCTAATTAAATGAGAAACATAAGTCAGGTAAAAGCTTGATAAGAGGTCATATTTTAGGGTGCAAAAGCTACCCATATTCAATCATCTTAAACCTGAGGGTTAGATTGACGCTAGCCTTTCGAACATGTAAGGTAGAAGAGGATTGAATACCAATAGAACCATAAAATTTGCACTCCGAGGAAAAGAAAGGTAAGCTAAATATTTTTGGGTAATTTTATTTTGGATAGATTATTGATGCGTGTACAAGGATGATATCCCAACAGGATTTCAAATGGATAGAAGAAAAAACAAAAATTGGTTGGAGAAAAACCTTCTCATGCAAACAGCTATGAGGAAAACTTCTTGAATGAGAGGAAATAAGTATATACTAGAATTTGAAAGGATTCCAATAACCATTGGACTTTAAACCAAAGGAGGAACTAGTCACATTAGACCTACGCAAGGGATGCCAGAACATACTGGACTTTGAAAAGATGCCAATCACATTGGACTTTAAACCAAAGGATGAGCTAGTCACACTAGGCATACCCAAGGGATGCCAGAACATGCTGGACTTTAAAAAAATGCCAATCACATTGTACTTTAAACCAAAGGAGGAGCTAGTCACACTAGGCCTACTCAAGGAATACTAGAACACGTTGGGCTTTGAAAAAATGCCAATCAAATTGGACTTTACCAAGGAGGAACTAGTCACACTAGACCTAACCAAGGGATGACAGAACAAACTGGACTTTGAAAAGATTCTAATCACATTGGACTTTAAACCAAAGGAGGAGCTAGTCACACTAGACCTACTCAAGGGATTCCAGAACATGCTGGACTTTGAAAGTTTTCTAATCACATTGGACTTTACCAAGGAGGAACTAGTTACACTAGACCTAACCAAGGGATGCAAGAACATGCTGGACTTTGAAAGGTTTCCAATCACATTGGACTTTACCAAGGAGGAACTAGGTATACTAGACCTACCTAAGGGATTCCAGAACAAGCTGGACTTAGAAAGTTTTCCAATCACATTGGACTTTACCAAGGAGGAACTAGTTACACTAGACCTAACCAAGGGATGCGAGAACACACTGGACTTTGAAAGATTTCCAATCACATTGGACTTTATCAAGGAGGAACTAGTTATACTAGACCTACCTAAGGGGTTCCAAAACAAGCTGGACTTAGAAAAAATGCCAATCACATTGGGATTTTAAACCAAAGAAAGAACTAGTCAGATTAGACTTATCCACGGGATGCCATAACACATTGGTGTTGTAATTGGTTTTAAATTTGAGAGTCTCCACCTGTAATATGGTGGGAGAACTGACTTGGGTGTTTTTGCGTTTTATCGCAATTTTTTCGGATAGAAAGAGTCGCCACTGACTTTTCTTTTATCCATTAAAGGAAAGAGTGAAAAGAAAATTTTGAGAATTTTCTTGAGTTTGGGGGGTAGGTTATGAAAAGGGAAGGTGTTAGCACCCTTTTCATTTGTAGTTTTCTACGGGCTCTTAGTTTCTAGCTCATTTTGAAATGCTTTGTGAATGTTTTTTTGCTTGGTGTAAGTTTAAAAATATTTTGAAAACTCCTTTGTTTCGGAAAACTTTGTAATGGTTCTTGTTTCAACGAGAATGTATACAAAGTGTTGGTTTTGAAAATAGTTCAAAGAGATGTTCGTTTTTGGAAAGATGTTTTTTAAAGTGTGAAGATGGTTTTATTTGTGAGCAAGCAACTACAAGCATTCTACCTACTCAAAAAGTCTTAGCTCTTTTCCTCCTCCTTTAGATAGTGTTATCTTACTATTAGTTAGTAAGCAACCATATTATTGGATATGAAGGGACAAGTGAGGGTCATCGTATAGTCATATAAGGCAACATTGTGGGATACCTTAGCAATTTTTCATAAGGGTCTAAGATTATTTATCGAAGGCAACATCGAAGGGTCATCTAGGGACTAAAATCTTATATTCGAGGGTCATTGCTAAAGTATCCCACGTTCAAGGGACATGATTGTTTTATTCTAAGGAAACAAGTGTGGGTTAACCCTAGAGGAGCAAGTGTGCAAAGTGTTTTATTTTCACGTATTTTTGTCTTGAATTAGGGTTGTCTAGTATTGGTTTTAAGTCTTGCCATATAAACCCTAGTTACTAGCAATAATATTGAAAGCGATAAATTGCGGAAATTTAAAGTCCTACGCTATTACAATACTTTAGGAGATGGTGATACATATTTACAAATGGGGATTAAAGAAATTAAAACCTAATTACTATTACAACCATATTGAATAATGCCAAATAAAATGTACAAGAATATAAGATAATATAAAAGAAAAGAAAATTGTTTTTATGGTTTTTTGTGTGTGAAAATGGGTTTTAACCTAATTAATCAATTAGTTTTAATAAAAGAAGTTAATTAATTACTTAATCAAAACCTAAAACCTAATTCAAAATTAAGAAAAATAAAACCTAAGTCTAAAATTTATTTATGAAATAAATTGAAGGTTAATATTATTTTTTTTAAAAGAAAGTATTTTAAAGTGTGTAAAATAAATAAACCTAGATCTAAGTATTTACAAAATAAAATAAATGTCTAAAATATTTAATAATTTATTTATTTAAAAAATATATATTTTTGTATTTTTTGGTTTAAATAAAATAAATATTTAAATAAAAATAAATAAAAATACAAAAAGAAATGGAAATAGTTAGGCTGGGGTGTTAGAGAGTAAAAAGGGTGGTAAAAGTAGTAAACAGGGCTAGGCCGAAGGTGTTTTTATTTGAAAGTCAAAAAATAAAATAAAAATAAGTGTGTATGGGCCTACATGGTGTTTTCAATAAAAGGGGGGTGTGGAAGTAAAAGCAAAAAAAAAAGGCCCATAATCTGAAGGCACATGCGCCTGTTTATGATTGAGTATGGCCAATCTTTGAGAGTGTATCATAGTCATGCAAGCCTGGGGTGTTGGATGTAAACATGTGATGATCAAGTGGTGATGGAGAGAGGAGCATCATGCACATACAAAGCCTGCTTGTATTGAACCTGCAAAGGAAAAATAAGAAAAACCAAAAGGGTACCACTGGGGCTCGAACCCAAGTCCCTATAGTTCCAAGCCTTACGCACGCTTTCTACCACTGGGTTGGCTATACATCTGGTGTTTAAAACACAAATAAACAAATATATTACAAACGCATCCCTGATGACAACTTCATGTTCTTCCTCGCGCCAGAAAATTCATCACGATTGTTCAAATTTGTAACTTCCTCATTTCTCAACCAAAATGGAAAATATAAACATGATAGTTGCTTGAAATTTAACCACGATTCCAGATATGTAACTAACTTAAACAATAGATCAAAGATGAATACGAATTTTTCTTGGTACCAAATCTGACCTAATTTTTCCAGAAAGTTCAAAACTAAAATTTACACTACCTAGACAATATAAACGAATTCTAAGGACATGATTAGTTTCAGGGATATGATGTCTACATTTTGTCTTTGAAAATGGAATTCATGTTTTGATTTTGAGCTTGTTTCAAGGTGCTTCAATGATCTGGTTAGCTTCCTTGGGCCTCTAGGAAGCTAATGCAATGCTTAGCTTGAGTTGAGAGTGGCTGAAACTCCTTGTAGAAGTCAATGTACAGGCTTCTAGTTTTGAGTTTGGAAGAAGATGAAAATGGAGTTACAGAACTATAACAAGTGTTGGGATGGACTATATTTGATGTATAGAAACTTTGAGAATGATTTAGAGGGAAAACGCACGAGTGGATTATGAGATTGAAGTTTTTGGCCAGAAATGACAAGTTATGGAGGCTTGGATGCAACTCTAAGTTCAAGGGAGTTTGAGTGAGTTTTAGGGATCTTGAATTCGTGGCTTAGCTTGCAAATTATGCCTCTATTTACAGATAAAAGGTTTTAGGACTTGAGGTGATCAGAATCACATGTTATGCATTTTTAAAACTCATAAAGACAAGTTGCTTTATGATGAAGAAAGGAGTGAATCAAGGAAATTAGCCATGCTTTGTAGATTTTTTGGATTGCTTATGATGTTGAGAGATTTTTTGTGACCTTTAGAATAGATTTCAAGCTCGAAAGAAGAGAGTGGTTGGAAAAGTGAAGCTTTATCCAAATGGAAATGTTGCTTTTGCATTTCTAACCATAAATGGTATCAAGACTTGGACAAAGCTTCAAATATTTGTGTAATACACTTAGGGTTTGTGTAATTTCTAGATTATGCATAGATTTGGAGAGAACATAGCCTGAAAAGAGAGATCGTGTAGCTTTGGTTGGATTTTTGGTTGTGAATTCATCACAAAAATGGCCTATAATGCAAGATTGGAAACCCAACTTCTCCTCTTCGATTCTCTTAGCTAAAAAATGATCTCTTCAAGTTATTTGACATTTTGAAAAGCTTGGAACATCCTATACAACTTTCATTTTTTCCATTTTTTCTAAATCAATTTGGAGCTAGGTGAAAATTGGCCAAGAAGTTAAGTCAAAATCCTGGCCAAACTAGGTCAAAATTTCACTAAGTGTTTTAGAAAAAGTGCATGGCTTTATGAATCTATAACTCAAAATACAAGCACTTATAGGGCTTGTTCAGCAAAGAAAAGTTGTATATTTCATCAAGATCTACAACTTTCATGTTGGAAGTTTTCTTTGAATCATCTTGCATTTTGATGAAAAGGTACCATTAAGTTATGAAATAATAAGGTTAAAACACTTAGAAAATTTTCTAAGTCTTGAAAACTTTGACTTTTTTCAAAGACTTTTGACTTTCTTGATTTCTTGATGATCAAGCCTCATATTTTTGCATGTTTTGATGAATTTTGATATTTGAAAATCAATTTTGACTAAAAAGTCAAAGTTTGACTTTTGGTGCTACAGTTGACTTTTCCATCAGTTGACCAAATTTTAACTATCAATCAATTAATCTTGAGGAATGATTTGAGCCATGAAATTAGGTAAAGACAATGTGTTTGAATCCTTAAAATCATATATGAAACCATTAAGTCATGTACTAGGTCAGAAGTCACTGATCAGTCAGTCTCAGTAAAAACGCTAATTTTGACCATTTTGCCCTTTTGATGATTGAATTGTTTTTCTTGAGGAATTGTGACTAGATCTTGATCAATTGATGAATATGACTTCAAAGTATTTATGTGGACCAAAAATATTGAATTTTAACTGTAGTTTGACCACAGTTGACGTTTTAACCAATATAGTTGATTTTCAGTCATCTGATCAATTGACTGAGAAAAAATATGATCCAAGACTTGAAACTTGGCATGAGTATTATTAGAGGCCTATAATTAACCATGAAAGCAAATTTAGGCATTAGAAGTCCAATTTTCCTTGTGAAAATCAAAACCCTAATTTGGAGTTTCAGTGCTTTAGGAGGGGATTTGACCTAGTCAAAACTTGTGCAAACTTGAGCCATTGAAGATATTTGTGAGAAATGTTTTGAGAAAAGAGAGGGAAAAATTTTGGGTACAACACCACCCTTAATTTTTATCCTAAGTAAGGGAATATAAAGGATAACCCTAAAAGTTAGAGATTCTAGGTTTGGACTCGGTTTTAGACGAATGGAAGGTGTTAGGCACCCCTCATCTACCTTGTTCACAAGGATACTAGAGTTTAGAAGCACAATCTTTTAGTAATAGGGTTTTAGTATTTATTAGGGGAACTCGCCACAATTTTAGTTGTACGCCTACGTATCCTCTTAAGAGGAATCAGAGTCTCAATTCGTAGTTCGTAGTTGGTTTATGTTTTTTATGGATTACGAAGATATTTGAATTTCCCGCATACTTAGTCTAGGTGTGTGAATAGCGGAGATATTTAGACAAAGCGCACAGTTAATGAAAATATGCTTCGTAATCCTTTTCGAAAATTAATTATTGAATTAATTTAATTATGAAAAATGATTTATTGTTGGTTGAATATTTTTTGTGTTAATTGTAAAGAACATCTTTATTTAAATGCATGATTGAAAAAAATTTATGCAATAAAAATAAATAATATTTTGGATGAAATTAGAAAATAATAATTATGTGATTTAATAATAATAATAATTAATAAAAGAATAAATTATAAAAAGAAAATAGAAAATAGAAAATATAAAAATAATAAAGAAAATTAAATAAAACGCAAAGGGGTGCAAATAATACTAGGATAGTAAAAATGGGGGGGGGGGGGGGGGGGTGCAGATATTAGGGTAGTAAAAAGATGGGATACTAATAGATAGGGCCTGAATTCAGATTTTGAATTCAGACTCAAAGGCCAAGGAGGTGCGTTTATATGTTAGACAACAAAGGATGGGGTGTCAAGAGTCGTGGGCCCAAGTCCAGGTTTTGGACTTGACCCATTTAGGCCTGGGGTGCATTTTTGTACATGGCTAGTAAAATAGAAAAACAAGAGGGCGCGAATAGTTATGGGTCAGGGCCAAAGGTTTGGGAGTTTGTTTAGACTCCGTGTGAGAGAGTGCATGGTGATGTGGTGAGACGCGCGTTTTAGGCTGTTGGATGATGATCATGTGGTTATGGATGAAGGAGTATGGTAATACACGTGGGGGTAACGACACCAGATCACTAGACACATTATAACCTATGTTTTAATTTTATTTCGTCATTTTTACTCCCTCTCTGTCTCGTTCTCTCTCTCAAGTCTCTCTTCTCTCACTGAAACACCAAACCCTACAAATCAACACCGCTTCCAAATCTCATCTCCGACGGAAATCATCCTACCCACCTCCAAAATCAAACAACATCATATGTTTACAAAGAAGAAAAACAGAAAAGCTAAGTGATTTTGTTACCTAGGTTTTTCTTTTTTCTCTGTTCTGATCTTGTCTTCCTAATCTTTGTTTTTCTGTTTGCAGTTATGGTGGCAGTTTGATGGTGGCGACGGAGGTAGCAGCGCTTCAAGGAGAAAAAACTAGGGTTTCAGATGTTGAAACCCTAGGTTTATAAGGCACGGTGGCAACGTTTTTTTTGTCCCGTCACTGAACTTCTTCTTCCCAATTTTCTATAAACTTCTCTATACCAATTTCTTTATGTCTCCTCCCACTATTAATCTTAGGTTTTTTATATATTTTTTAGGGATTCTTAGATTTGGAAACATATAAGCTTGTTTGTAATTTTGTTTCAGGTTTTAATTAAGTTTTGAATGCAAATGATTCTTGTCTGTAATTCTGATTTTAGGTTTTAATTTGTATTAACTTTGTTTCTGTTTTAGCTTGATGATGTTCTGGAAATTTTATGAATATAGCATCAAGCGTTTTGATTGTTGATTTGCACAGTAGGTGTTTTTTCATTCAAACAAGTGTTACTCTTTGTTTTAATCAACACAGTGGTTGTTCGTGTTTTTTTATTGGACTGGGCTTTATAAAGTGTTTGGGCACTGCTTAGTTGGGCCACTCATTTTCTAAAACAATAACATTTTTTATTGGAATGGACATGTTTGTTTTGGTTTCATAACAAAACATTTTTTAATCTAGATTGGGTTTGGGCCATACGTGTTTTTGTTATCTGAACCAAAAATATTTTAAATGAAATAGGCATGTGATGTTTGGTAATGGATTTGTTTAAATAATCCAAACCTGTATAAGTTTATTAATTAAACTTTATAATAACATAATAAGTAATTAATAATAATAGTAATGATAATAGAAGGATTAATAATAATTATGAGAAATAATGACTAAATAACCAAAAGTCAGAAGTTGACTTCTGGTCAATCCTAACTCAATGGGCCTCTCCAAATTGGGTCAATCTGATATATTCTTTAATTAGGCTATTAATTTCAAACACACATCCCTAAAAAATGAATAAAAACCATAGTGGGCCTCTAAAAAATACTGCAATGTCTTCATGAAGCCCAAACCGATTACACCTCCCATGTGTATTGAAATGGACCACATAATTTATTGGGTCAGCACAACAATGTATCCTCTTGATTTATAAACGAGGAAAAAGCTTAATGGGTGTTAAGAAAACATGTTGCTTCACACATTCTTCACAAACTTAAATGGTCCTTAAAGAAATTATTTGCTCACACTTCCTTTTAAAATAATAAACCTTCCTTGGCCTGAAATGAACTTATTTTAAAACCCTAATGGGCCATTAGATATTGATGCTCCATTTTAAATTTATACACCCCTTTTCCATGTTTTACTCCCCTATTGGAATAAAAACCATATAAAGTGATTCGATTAAAAAGAAACTTAAATATAATATATAGGTAGGAAAAATTTGGGGTATGACTGCTGGACTTGAGAGGATGCCAATAACCATTAGACTTTTAACCAAGGAGGACTAACCAGGCCTAACCAAGGATTCCAGAACTTGCTGGACTTGAGAGGATTCCAATAACCATTGAACTTTTAAACAAGGAGGACTAATCAAGCCTAATCAAGGAATGTCAGTGACTACTGAACTTTGAAATCAACGCCAATAACAATTGGATGTGGCCAAGGAAGGGCTTACTAGACCTAACCAAGGAATTCCAGTGACTACTGGACTTTGAAATTAACGCCAATAACTATTGGACATTGCCAAGGAAGGGCATACTAGACCTAACCAAGGAATTCCAAAACATGCTGGACTTTGAAAAGGTTTCCAATCACATTGGAATTTAAATCAAAGGAGAAACTAGTCACACTAGACTTATCCAAGGGACGCCAGAACATGCTGGACTTTGAAAAGGTTGACAATCACATTAGACTTTAAACCAAAGGAGGAACGAGTCACACTAGACCTACCCAAGGGACGCCAGAACACGCTGGACTTTGAAAAGATACACAAAGGTAAGAGATTCTGAGGAAACCTACTGGGCATACCATAGGAGAATATGTGGAGATTAAACTCTTCTAGGATATATATCCCATGGGTTTCAAGAAAATACTAGAATTGTCTTATGCTTTAATGTATGTTTGAATTTTTCTATGGCGTAATTCTCTATACGATGGAAATGATACGTATTTAGGTAGATGTAATGTAATGATGCATGCTAGGATGTTCCACTAGGGAATTGTAGAAGGAACAAGATACTGTTGAAGAGAAAGCCTTGATACTTTGATCCTCTACAAGGAAAAACAAACTGAATTGTTAATAAGCACCGGTTATAAATCCCTACTTTGAAATTGCAAAAATAAATTTCAAACTCTGAAGAGAGACACCAATGCGGATTGGAATTCCAAGGGGATTCTGCAAAAAATAAATTGCAAACTCTTAAGAGAGGTGCCAATGAATATTGGACTTTGCTTATGGGATTCTGCAAAAATAAATTGCAAACCCTGAAGAGAGCTGACTCTGACTTCAACCATCTCTCGATCGTTTGAGGAAAAAAATACATCATCTCTCTACTGAGGATAAGGAAATCTTCACACTGCTGGGAAAAAGAGAACTATTTCACATAACTCTTGACAAAAAGCTTCTACTAGGGATAAGATAATTCTTAAACAATAAACTTAAAATACGAACTCCGTTGGGGAAAGATTATTTTCTTGGGGAATATTCTATTCTTGGGGATGGGAGAATCCTTGTAAAGAAATCTTAGAAGTTTAACTTCCACTGGAGACTACAACACCTGCTGTTGTTGGGGATTGAGAGAATTCTGAAAAGAACTTTTAAAATTGAAGACTACACTAGGGAAGCAAATTTGTTGTACGGAATCCATCAAATTGTATTTCACCGGGGAGAAAATTCCTGAAGGAAACCCTTAACATACAAGCTTCTATTGGGGAAATAAACTCTTGTAAAGAAATCTCAGAATGCAGATTCCACTAGGGAGTAGTATTCTGATCGAGGAAACATCCTTCCCAATCCCTACTAATAAACACAAACCATGAACTTCATGCTGGTAACAACCTCAACAATTCTTGTTCTCTTGCTGATATGCTGCTTATTGTAAGTGAACGACGGTTCCTGCGAAACAAATCACACCAATGTGCCACAAGTATGGTCTATGAAGGAATATGCCTCGAAAGGGTCCTTTTATCATAATGGTTTGAGATGACTTGCCCCAGTATCTTCAAGTTCTGAAATAATTCTCCTCTGATCAACGGATTCTTGGTGAGATTTGTCGAATCTCGACATAACTGCCTCATATTGACTTAACTTTTGAGAGATTTCATCTCGACTTGATTGCCCCAGATTGAATGAAATTGGCATATCCTCTGCTCAACATAGGCTTTGAGTACTTTATCTTTCAGGGTAATCAAATGGTAAAAGCACCAACTGCTTATGCTTAACAGAGTCCTCAAATGATTTTTCTCTTTTAGGGTAAATATTTTCTCTTTAAGGAATTTTTCCTCTACTTAACAGAGTCTTCTAGCATTCTAAATATGGAACACTTCACTTATCCTCAACGAATTCTTAAGGCTTTGCATCCTTTATGATCATATGAAAGTGGTATGCCCCTGCTCAATGGAGTCTTCGGGACAATCTGCTCTAACTTCTTCAGATCTTGGAAAGATTGGTTAAATTTAGACGTAACTGCCTCAGATTGGTTGAACTTTGTATATACTTTTCTCAAAAGAGAGTCAAACTCTACTCCTTTTGAGGGTGAACAAATTGCACAAGCAACTTTATTATGCTCAACAGAGTCTCTAGGCAACATGCCTCTTGATATGATCATTCTTTGAAATAATCGATTTTTACTCTGCGGAGTTCTCAAGTCTCTTTAATTTAACATTATCATGTCTTTCACTAATTCCCATCATGGAAACTTACTTAATGTCAAGAAATTATTTGCAAACAGAAAAAGGTTTATTCTGAGAATGATAATTCTAATGCAAAGCTTATGTTTGTGTTGAAGTTTACAAACTTTTTATTGAAATGATGTTACGACTCTGTTGTGAACGAATCACTAGCTAAATTGCAACATTCAAAATATTTTCATGAAAGATAATGCAAGAATATGATTCCAATCGCAAATATTTTAACACGGCTTCTAGGAGTCAGTTAACGTTATCTCGTTACACTATGCTTTCAAAATAAACCATGCTTCAATTAAGACTTTTGAGGATTGTGACATGGTCTGGTTCACGTTTTTAGAAAAAATGATTTAAGACTCAAAATTTATTTGTACCCATCCATTCTCCATGATGTTCTTCAGTCCTACATTTAGTTAACTCAATACGAGCATTCATACCTCAGCAAGAGTTTGAGACGTTTGAGAAATCAACAAGTTTCTTGAACATGGAAGTCACTCACCTTTTGTTCTTTGGCGCCTGATCACACTAATTTGTTCTTATGAGTATTTTTGTTTGGTAATCCTTCTCGCTTTTTCCGATTTCTTTAACTTTTGCATGGACAAAATCTTTTGAATTTTGATTTTAAAGTCTAGCAGGATGCCCTAATTTTTGCCTAAATCACTTATTTTCAAGTTTTTAACTTAGAGGGCTTTCTTTCTTTTCTTTTTCATTTCACATTTCTTTTTTGAATAAATCGTGTAACCCTGGGTCATTTTTGACTTGTTCAAGAGTTGTGACTGCCTCATTCCTTGTTCGATGAGGGGTAACCATTGTGGCATCGTCATCTTTTGACTTTCTGATGTGTGAGGGATAACCATAGTGGTTGATCCTTATATGCACACTCCTGATGAGATTTAAATGCTCGATCAGATTAACTTAACACTACTCTGCCCCTGGGTTAAAAATGAGGGTTTTTTCTGACTAGAAAAGAAACTCCTACTTCAAGGCTCAAAGGGGTTGACGAGGGTCTATCTCCCTTATATATCCGGTGTTTGGGGATTTGAAGTAATGCATGTACACCATCAGTATGGTTTTATTCAAAAGCATACAACCAAAGATTCTTGCATTTTAAATTGTCATAATTCTCCCTCCAATCTTTGCCTAAACAATAGACTAGTACGTTTGGTATCATAAATGCAAGAAAAACCTTTCATGAGTGAAAATGAATGGATGAGTGTAAACAAATGGATTACTTCAAGACAAACATACTCATTACATTATAATTAATATTCAAAAACAAACAAGTTCATACATGCAAACCATATTTAAACAAACAATCAAAATTACAGATGAAAAATGAAATAAAGAACAAATGATTGTCATTGTTGAGGAGACTTGACTCCTTCTAGACTTATTGATTCTGATGACTTTCAACAGTCTTGGTGTTCATTTGGGCAAGAGATTTCCCTCCTGATCTGGCGTGAACACACTTGTCTCTTTGAATTGATCCAATCTTGGACTCTTTCTCTGAATTCTCGACATTTCTCAATCGAATGTCCAAGTGCCTCAGAATGATATTCACAGAGAATTCTCTCAAAAGATGGGGTGAATGCTTTACAAAGCGAACTTGCATAAACTGAATCACCAAGTATCTTCTACTTCACATAAGGAAAACTTTGTCTTCTACGAAAGAAACATTCATAAAATGTAATCAAATGGATCTTCTACTACACAGAAGAAACTCAGCAACTGAACTTCGAGGCGTCTTCTACTATGCAAAAGATAAACTTTGTCCTGTACTACATAGAAGAGACATTCAGTTGGGGAGAAAGAGTCTGAAACGGTTTTCCATATAAGAATTGAACTTTGGAACAAATGCCAGATAGGTGTTGGACTTTATACTTCAACCCCTTGCGATTCTCAGTATCATGAACAGGTGCCCCAGAATGGGAATCACACCTAGCGTTAACATCATACTCAAGTGGAAGCTTTGCAGGAATATGACCCAAAGAACGGAGCTTAACCAACTAAAATTCAAGCATGCGAGGAAGCAATTGAGCATACAACATCGGAATTGGGTAAAATTGCTTCTCAGACTTCTTTGGTCTCTACTGATAAGCCTTTCCCCTTGATATCATTCGGGGAACAGGAACTGGCTGCTGACAATAGAGATAAGGATCCAAGGTTGTGGAAGAGATCTACAAAAAACTTCATGACTTGAAGGAGTCCCCAAAGGACAGGGAGGAATAACAACTCCTATTGCAGCAGCATATATAGGATCACTTTACTTTCCCAACATTGTCTTCAGACTTTTCATAACCATACTCAACTGAGTCTTCAACTAACTATTTTCCTCTCTTAGGAGTTTTTGACCACGGGCCATAGCTTGCATGTCTACCATAAAAAAAACTCATATGAACCTTCATCTCGGCCAGTTCCCCACGAAGTTGTTCCATAATTAATCTCTGAGCACGAAGTAGTGAGGAGTTAGGTCTGCAATTCTAGAGAGAATACCAAGTATGAACAAGAAGACCACTTTGTAAACCTGTTGTGAATGCATGTATGCATGAAATTCATGAGTGGATATAATTCCATGTTCACTCACTTTTAATGAATCTACATGCTTTAATTAAGATTTTAAGCAAGTAAGAGATGGAAAATCTCAACACAAGGATGAAACATATGATTCCTTGTAAATGGAAGAACATGTCTGCTAAAATGGTGTTAACATGCTATGTATTCAAGGACATGGGATCAACGTATCCATCGAGCTGAATAACTGTTGTACTGTTTCTAAATAATCTGAACACCACAAGTCGAAAGGTCTGGAACCATATCAGAACACAAAGAAACCAAGTACCATGAAGATCAACATTTGTACCTGTAAGAATAATTCCTACCACAAATCACATGTTAATTATGGTTTGGGTAAGGTCAAAAGGTCCAAAGAGTCTTTAGTCCACGTGAAAATACTATCATCGTAACATCAAGCGTGCATAACGATAGCATCCCACAATGAACCTCGTCTGCATGTGGCACACTGACCACACTAGTAGAATCTACATCCAGTATAAGTCATGACTCAAATCTAGTCCTATGTGTTCCTAAGTGTTTCTCTCTCGTTTGGGTACTGGGACTTTTAGCTCATAGTAACATCCCATCAACCCAGAAAACACAGAAGATCTAATATCCAGTACAACAACAATATCCAGCATATGGAAAACAATAAAATGCAATGTGTGCAAACATATATATAAACTATCATATATACATATGAGCAAGCCATAAAGCTAAAAATAAATAAACACCCAAATAAACAACAAACAAGAGCTAGGACTGACCCACTTAGGATAAATTCCCCACTAAAGTCGCCAGCTGAAGTAACTAGGAAAAATAATAAAAAATGAAATCGCCATCGAATGTTATTTATCTCAAATAAGGGAAAGGAAAACATTGAGTAAACCTAAGAAAGTAAATCATCAAGGTTTTGCAACCAATAGAAAGGATACATGAGTCGGTTACGCAAGGGGAAGGTATTAGCATCCATGACGTCTGTGGTACTCCACGGGATCCACTCTTGTTGTTCTAATTAAATGTGTGTTTGTATCTAAAGCTTACAAGCTAAAGGGAATGCATGAATGAATTTTTAAAAAATAAAAAGGAAGTTTTTTTATTATTGCGCTCGCCTCGGTTTTACAACCTCGTGCCTACATATCCCCATCATGCAATAGAGAAATCAGAGCACCATAGTTCTTCTCAAAAAGTTTGGTTTGTTTGTGTTTTTTATGAATGATGCTAATTTTTCATTCTATTGCAGCTCGACCTTTGGAGACTCACACATTTGTCATAGAAAGGAATTAACATGTTCTTACCTGAAAAGGTTTTCAAAAGAAAAAGTCCAGAGGCAAAAAGGTTTGGATTGGTTGAGTGTTTTTGTTGGGATAATAGAAAATATATCCCAATGGAGGGATACTTACTACTTCCACGATTATTTGTGAAAAAGGTTTTGAATTAGATCATACTAAAGACTACAGATGAAAGAAAGAACAAGGTTCAGAATGTACCGCCTCTTCTTTTTCCCACCACTTAAGGCTCGTGACATATGATCTGCATCTTTATTCATTAGATGTTTTAGAATTTTCTTAAGAAAATGGTTTTAGTTTTACATACATGCAATGCAATAACTAAACCAAAATAAAAAGGATCTCAATCCTACCTCTTTCAGGCAATGGTGGTCTTAAAGTTGGGATATAGGGAATCCTACCTAATGTTATCATGCTTGGTTTACAAACCTAGAGACTACTTGATTCAAATCCTAACTAAGATTGAATCAAACATCCTATGGGAGCATGCCATAACAAGTCAAACAATGTAACAACATCAAAGAAAAGGTAACAACCAAATGATGGACATCAAATGTAGAGGTATCCACCCCAAAATTAATCACAAATGCCTAAGAAGGAAACCAACTTCTCATTTAGAGATCATAATCACAAGTATACCAAGCATTAGGGTAACAACCCACATGTGTCAAACATTTAATCATGCATTAATAGAGTTACACTTAACTAAGTGATCAATTAAATCCTAACCTAATTCTAACTAGAATCAAGTTCAATAATCACTTAACAAAGTTAACGTGCTAACAAGAAGTCCCTAAATCTAACAAGAATTAGGTTCAATCATCACTTAACTAAGTGAACATGCTAATAAGAAATCCCTAAATCTAACAAGAATTAGGTTCAAACATCACTTAACAAAGTGAACATGCTATCAAGCAATCCCTAAATCTAAAAAGAATTAGGTTCAAACAATCACTTAACAAAGTGAACATGTAACATACTTAACCAAGTACACATGCATTAGAGGTAACAACCAAACATATAAAGCATTTAGCCAAAAAACTCAAGACAAGATCAAGCTTACAAGCAAATATTCACCATCAACTTAAACCTAACAAGATTCAAGCTAAATCAATACTTAACCAAGTTTCATGCTAACAAGTAACCAAACATCTTAAGAACTTAACCAAGAACTCAATGAAGGGCATGCTTAACTAAGTAAGCATGCTAACAAGCAACAACTTAAACCTAACAAGATTCAAGTTAAATCAAAACTCAACCAAGTAAAGGGTAAACAAGTATCAAACTCAAACTTAGGTAACAACCAAAGCATCATACATGTAATCAAGACATGGTGCAAATAATGATATCCATCAAACCACTAAGTAAGTCCCTAAGGAAAAGTGTCACCACATACAAGAAGAATCATCTTTAAACCTTAAAGATCTACCCAACTTAACCAAGTAAGGTATCAAACAAATTAGACATGGATTCAATCAATTACAAGTCATCAAAGCAAACCTAAACATGCATTAGGTGTTATTATACCCTAACCAAGGTAAAACAATGAGCAAAGTCAACCTATCATCTCAAACTAACAAGTAGAAATGACATGCATCATCAAGAAGCAACAACACATTAAGTACTTTAAACAAAGCATCAAAACATCAAAACATACATCTCAAGTCCTAAAGGTAACCACCTAATCATCATGAAAAGAGATAACAAATTACTTCACAAGAGAGTAGATCATGTTATCAAGTACACAACCACTACGCCAAAAATAAGTTTTAGCAGCACATAAAAGAAAGCGCTTTTGGAAAAAAGTGTTGCTGTAGGTTTTAAAAAAAAATCGCTTAAAAAATCACTTTCAAAGGGTGCCTTAAGAAAGCGCTTTTCAAAAGCGCTTCTAAAGGTCACCCTTAGAAAGCGCTTTTTGGGAAGCACTGCTAAAGCTGGCCTTTCAGAGGGTACCTTAAGAAAGCGCTGCTAAAGGTCAGCCTTAGAAAGCGCTTTTCCAAAGCGCTGCTAAAGATGGCCTTTAGAAAGCGCTTTTAAAAGCGCTGCTATAGGATATGATACGAAAGAGCTTTTTGATGTAAAAGCGTTGTTATAGATGACCTTTAGAAAGCGCTTTTAAAAGCGCTTTCGTAGGTAGTTTTATAATAAATATCAAAATAAAATTCGTATCACTTTTCTATTCTCATTCAGATTTTCTTCACGAAAAAACCCTAAACCAGAGCTTCTACGGCGGTCAACGGCGCTCCACTTCTCCGGCCAACTGCAATTCTCTGGCCACTTCTCGAGAGGTTGGTAAGCGATGCAGAGAAACCGTTATATACCTATTTCTGAAGAATATATAATTTAATATTACTTCTTCATTTTCTTCCTTAATTTCTATTTTTTCTATCTTTTCTTCTTCTATTATTTGCAGTTGTTCCACAAGTTTCCATAACTCATGCCTAATATTGGAGAAAAAGGGCGCCTTGGCATCCATCTTTGCGTCACGTATCAACCACCAATCTACCACCCCTGCACCTTGGCATCTCTCTCAGCTCACGTTCATGTGGTCACCAAAGCAAACCACCACCACCACCTCACCTTGGTATCTTAACAGGTTTATTCTCAAACCCTAAAATGCAAGTTTATGTTTGCTGTTACTTTTTTGTTTGCTGTTACAATGAGGTTTTGGTACATTCTTTTGATTTTGCAAACAAGGTGTTTTCTGAAATGTCACAATGAGTTTATGTTTGTGATATGATTTTGCAAATAAGGTGTTTGTTGAAATGTCACAATGAGTTTCAGTTTGTGATATGATTTTGCAAACAAGGTGTTTGCTAAAATGTCCCAATGAGTTTCAGTTTCTTACATTGATTGATTGTGATTTTTGATGTTGGAGTTATGTAATTGACTTGAATGAAGAAAATGAAATTGTAAAAGTGGTGTGCGGTTTTGTTAATTGATTGTTGTAGTTGTTTAGTGAATGATTAGGTTTTGATTATGTTTTTGTTACAAGTTTTTTGGTGAGTTGAGTTGAATTCTGTTTGGGATTTTAGTTAGGGTTTGAACTTAACTAGCATCATGTTTCACATGTAATTTCTAATATTTTAATTTTACTTCACACTATTGCAGATAACACTTGATTTAAATTACGACTTCAGCTCATGTGTTATAAATTGAAGAAGTCACAATTGAAGAGTCACTTGCAGAAACATAAACATGACGTATATGCTTGTCCTCTTTATGTTTGTTAATTATTTTATTTTGAGAATGACCAATTTATGTTGTTCTCTGGTGCTTGATTTACTGCAGCAACATTTCAGTTACGTTTCTACAACAAGTTGTATCACTGCAGAAGTTTGTGTCAGATGCACATAAAGGTAAGCATTTATGGACTTGTATATCTTCTGCTACTACAATTTTGGTTGCTGCGTTGATTGCCTATATTGCTAAAGGTCACTGAAATGTTGTCCTATTTATTTTAGAAGATTAGTTGTTGTAATAGGATCAAGATATACCTTGATTTTTAGCTAAAATGTCTTGATCTTTATTAATGAATTACTTTTGTTTTGACATATATTCACTTTGATGTGTATGCAGTATGTCTTTTTCATTTTATATAGTTGACTTATTTCAACCACTACATGGATTTCACTGCTTGTTCGTAGTTTTTTTTTGTAATTTCACATGGTGGATTTTCTATTTTCCACAATTCTCCGCTGAAAATACTATTCATATGTTTACATATTGGGATATGCATCAACATTCTCTTTTATTTTATCAGGTATGGTGGGATCTATCTAGACTATGATATCATAGTTTTGAAGCCAATTTCTTTTCTTAATAACTGTTGGAATAGAGGATCATGCTGCTGGAAGTTCTTTAAATGATGTTGTGATGGCTTTTGGAAGGCAAAGGTATTGTTAGTGTGGTTCCTATCTTGCAAAGACAAAGAGGAATTTCCAAACTTCCAAAAACGACATTCATTTTGCTTTGCATTTACACATGATGAAAGATCAAAGCAGGAGTGTAGAGAAAATGAAGGGATTTTTACATTGATTATGGCTTTTTAGATTATTGACAATTTTTTGGATTTGTGTTGCTTTTGATTTGATGTTATTATTATGAAAGAAAAAGAAATGGTGATGAGATGGCATATTCCATGCGTTTTCAGTGAGGAAGAGGAAAGAGTGTAGAAAAACGATTTTGAAAACACCTTATGAAAGCGCTTTTTCAAGAAAAACTTTGCCTTAGGTAACCTATGAAAGCGCTTTTTCATAAAAAGCGCTGTCTAAGATAAACATATGACAACGCTTTTCCAGAAAAAAGCGCCGCCTTAGGTAGACCTATGAAAGCGCTTCTTCATAAAAAAGCTTTGCCAAAAGCCTACTTAAGAGAGCGCTTTTTAGAAAAGTGTTGTATTAGGTAGACCTACGAAAGCGCTTTTCATTAAACAAAAAGCGCTGCTAAAACCTATAGCAACGCCACCTTAGAAAGCGCTTTTAAGCGCTTTTAAAGGCAAAATAAAACGCCTTCGTAAGTCTTTTTTGGCGTAGTGAACCTACATCAAACTATGAAAGAAGATTCACCAATAAACAGTCAAGTTTCACACCACATGATCAAAAATCTAAGCATGCTTTAACTTTAAAATAATCAATGACATGCCAAAGTAAACAATGAAACAAGTCTCGAAGATTAGTTCAACAATTAAAAAATCATCAACCAAATCCATCATCAATAATATTACTCAAGTGAGCATTAAAAACATTGTCTACTTCGAGGTAAGACTTCACATCAAACATTACTTACTTCAAGGTAGGACTTCCAATCAAACATTGCCTACTTTGAGGTATGACTTCAGATACAACTACACTTTATGCTTCTAGAAATTAATAAAAGCCTAGCATGATGCGTGAAAAAGAGATTCAAATGGTACCTAACGGAGAAAGTTTGTTGCCTCTTCAATGCCATGCAAGCAACAAGAAAACTCTACCGAAATCTTCCTTGAATTTTATGGATGAAGATTACACTCTTAGCTTACTTCAAAGACTTCTTGAGACTTTTTAACTAAATATATTTTATTTATCAATATCACAAAAAAAAATTCAATCATAACAATTAATCAAAAGTGAAATTGAAACATGTATTGAAAATAAAGCTTCGGGAGGTGCGAGTTGAATTCAGGGTGTTGCAGGAAGAATCTAGGTGCTAAGGCCTAACAATGAGGTTCAATATTTTTTGTTACCACAAAAAAATTGAAACAGGCCAAGAGAGAGTATGGTTTGGTCAGCCATCTACCAACAAAAATGCACATTAGTTAATTATTCTCAATTATTTTTTGAATTAAGAAATTAAAAAAAACTAAATATCAAATTAAACTATGAAACATGTGCGTTTGAGGTTAGGGTTAGAAAAACGTGACTCTTTGGCAGAGTCCTTCTTCTTTCAAACCGCAAACGGTGTGCAAATACCACCTTTCTTCCTTTTTCAATCGTTTCCCTATCAATATGCTGGTGTGACCACTCAAGCTCTTCTTCGTCTTCATCACTCTCAGTCTCTTCCACCTTGTTCAATTTCTTCTTTCTGTTTGGACTCCGCTCGCTTTGTAATGCATTCATGGCTTCGCTCGTCATTTTCTTTGAGCGTCCTCATCAATTCATACAAAACAATGAGAAAACTCAGGTAATCGTTTGATCCTGACTATTTCTGATTCGAACTTCTTCGATCTTCTTCCCTCAGTTTGTGTTTCTTCTAATGGTGCATATTCGTGTGTCTATGATGCAATTTGTTGTCGTGATACTATTGCAGATATAATCGTGACTGAAGTGTTAATACGATTAATTGGAATTCAGAGGTTACGTTGGTTGTTGTGCTTGTTGATGAACGCAGATGATGATGATAATGAGGAATATTCTGATGCGGATTCAATGATGAAGTGAAGATGTTTATGCAAGTAGTGTGTGATGTTGTTAAAGCCAAAGTGAAGTGCAAAGGAATGCAAGAGATTGTAGAGAAAGGTTTCTTGAGAGGTGAGATTTTTGAAGTTTTCTTCTGTGATTTATCTGAGTTTTTTAGAGGTTGTTTTGTGTGTGTGTGTTTGTGTCCTGATTGAGTTTTGTGAAGTCTTGTTTTATAGCAATAATTGATTAAGGGTATAAGGGACTTTAGCATGAATTGGATAAGCTTGAGCTAGAATTTTTGTTTGGAATTTGTTGAGTTGTTATTTGGGTGAGAAAATGATACGTGAGTGGGATAAGCTACAAAAATTTTGTTGCCATTTTTTCCTTTTCTGATGTATGAGCTGTCATATGTACTTTTTTCATTTTGTTTTCCACACAATTTATTTGGGGCTGGTTATTTGGGAGGTTGTTTATGAATTACAGGTTTAAAAATATGAACCAGATTCTGGTTTTGTGATGCAGGGTCATTGTTTTGTGTTGCAGTTGGTATGGCTCTTGGAAATGATTTTTGTTTGTTTCTTCCATTTCTGGACTGGTTTAGGTTACCTTATCTTCTTTTAATTCTAAAAAGGAAGTTGTTGTGTAGATCATGAGGTGAGTATTGTTGTTCACTAGTGGAGTTCAAAGTTGGAATGTTTGATCATGATGGAGCTGAACACCAGTCTCTGACCAAGTCTGGAGTGTTGAAATGATCCTCTTGTGTTGAACGATGAAGAAGAAGGATGCCAGTTCAAGTACTCTAACATCTGTTGAAAGGGAGTATCATTTGTAGTTGTGTGTGGGGAAGTTTTTCCTCTGATCACAAAAACCTTGTCGGGAGCTAGGTATAAGTCTGATCTTGTGAAGATGTGCATGTTACTGATGATAAAGACCTTGTCGGGAGCTGGGTACTTAACTGAGGTGGTTGTATCAACCTGAATGAGTTGCATAAGATGTAATCTTTTGTGATCTTCTCCCAAAAGGACTATCAAGCTTAATAATATCTTTGGTTCATAAATTAAGAACTAAACTATTGGGATCTGTGAAGAAAGGTTGATGTCCTAAATGATGTTGTAACATCAATTTTTTGTTATCCTTAAAGGAAGGTTTTGGATTATGATTATGGAAGATTGAGGATAAACATAGTTATCAGAACAAGGAGTTCTGACTTTGTGGATTAGAAGATGCATATCCTGATCTTGTCTTTAGTAGTATGCTTCGTGACTGCATAACTACCATGTTGAAGACTTCACTAGTACTAGCAATTGCTAGTGATTTTTAGAGCAGAGGAATATGAAGAAGGTGGTTTTTCCTCTGTTTCAAGTATGCCAGCCTGGTGTGCTTAAAACAAGCTATTTGAGGGCTTGTGTGTGTGGGATGTCCAAGCATGTGTTCACGATATCTTGGCTATCCAAAGAGGTATGGAAATTTGTGTGATTATGTAGGGCCATATATCAGACATGACCTTGTAAAAGTCTGAAGACCTGGAGTTTATATATCATATTCAGGATGAGTTATTTTCACAAGAGTATGGATATGGTTCAGTGAGTGCGTGAAGTCTCTTGTTTGTCTTCTGGTGTCCAAGTGTTCATCCTTAGCAGAAGCCTTGTTTGTCCATGATAGGGGGAGCTTAGAACCTATCTAGGGTTATTGTTGTAGTAGTTATCGAGCTTGTGTGTAATTCAAGCTTGTGAATATTATAGGCAACATGTTGTGACCTGTGGCTACTAGGTGTAGCTGTCTATGCGCTTGTTAGGTCTATGTCATTCTAGTCAAGAGAAGCTAGTATATTCTATTTTCTCCAAGGGTTGAGTTTAAGGTCAAGTCACTGACCTAACCTGGAATGTTTTGGCTGCCATGATTGTCTTGTCGAAGATTCAACAAGTATCACAGGTGTGAAGAAGAAAGCTGTCGGTTTTACCTAGTGTGAGAAGCTTACTACAGAATATAGTAGAGAATATTTATGTTGTGTGGTTAATATAAAGATGAGACCTTGTGATATCCTCTTGTGATAATGGGGAGTTTGTTAAAGGGCATGGATGGAAATAAGTCCCTTGGATGATGATTCTAGAACCAAAGTAGATAAGCTCTGTGGTAATGTTGTTGATGTCTCAAACGATGTTGGAACATCATTTTTTATGATAGTCTATTAAAGATACTTGGAACTATGAATCTCAATATTTAAACTCCACACTCATTAGTGGCAGATCTGTCTATGGTGTTGAATAAATAGATTCTGATTGAAGGAGAAGTATACTCAAGTAATGTATAACTACTATCTTGGTTGGAAGACTTTACTAGTGTCAGCAAATACTAGTAATATGAAGAAGGAGGATTTAATCAGCACATTGGTTAAGGGGAACTCCCTCTATTGGAGAGTCTAAATCTTAGTAAATCTTTTAAGCATACTAAGAAATGGTTGGAAGTTGGTTTCAGACTATGGTTGCATGACATCTTAGCCATCCAAAGAGTCATCATAATATGTGTGGAGGTGCAAGGGCATGAATCAGGTGTCCTTGTACTTAGAGTTACTCCCAGTGAACTAATGGGTCCTTAGTGTTGTGTTTTCTCCATAATGAAATTTTTTATGACAGGAGGAGTCAGTGGACTAATTGATTTGTTTGGAGCTTATGATGTTTAAGCATATAGATTTATTTTCCTCCTAAGAGGATGATGTTGGATAACATGCTTAGACATGTTGCTATAAAATGTAGTTGTTTATGCCCTTATGAATCTCTGAATACTCTAGCCAGATGTTTCTAGAGTATACCATCCTTCTCCAAGAGGATGTGCTGGTTCTACGAGAATTTATTTTTCTCTGCAGTAGTGAATGGGATAAAGAAGACTATATTGCTGGTTGTTAGAAGATGTTGACTCTAGTTATGATGTCGAGGATGATGTCCAGGATATCTCTCCTTTGAAGTAGTTTGCAAGCAAGAATCTTTCTGGATGCCTGATGCTCCTCTTGACAACATTTCCTTCCATTCTATTGGCAATGTTGAAAAGTGGAAATATGTGTCTCAAAGAAGAATTTCCCTTGAAAGAGAATTGGGAGCAGATGCACTAGAGTGCAAAGATATTATGGAGATGATTTATTTTGTCGGCTTGTGCTGATCACATAAGTAAGGAATATAGGAAGGTGTTTGTGTTGAACTTTCCCTTGTTGTCATCAATGGTTATCTGGGCAGGTCTGAAGATGATTATTGTAAGTTGGATGTCACTGATAATCAGGTGTGCAAAGCCATTACTATAAACCAGACTGTAAAACATGCAGGAACCTGTGCACCTGTTGTGTGTTCTAATGGGAGCTTCTTAAAGGATTTCTATGCATGATGAGTCCTTTAAATGATTGATAACCAGTTTGATTAGGTTCTGTATTATGGACTTGATATACCACATGATGTCTTAACATCATGATGGTTTTTTTGTTTAATGCCTGGGATTGTTCATGTGAAGTTGGATGCTTAAGCATTATTGTGAGAAGTGCCATTTCTGACTATGTGGATTAGAATATGGAGAGTCTAATCATGTCTACAGTAGCATGCTTGATGGATGCATGACTATTTTTTTGAAGACTCCACTAGTATCAGTAACTACTAGTGGATATAAAGGTAGAAGGCTGCTAACAGATACTTAAGGGGTATTTTTTTTGTTGCAAGTCACTCCAAAAAAGGTATGGTGATCTAGATAAACTAAGAGTGTTTGGAGTTTGTAAGTGACTTCACACCTAGTATGCATACCATCTTGCCTATTAAAAAGTTCATTATACAGAGTGTGGTTATGATAAGACAATGATCAAATGTGTCCTTGTGTTGTGAAGAAGTCAGGGTTCCTAGAAGTATTCTCAAGGAGTGAGAATATCTGACTCTGGTTTGACTCTACTAAGGGAGTCAAGGTTCAGCATATGCGGGAAGTGCTGAAGTTTCTCATCTAGTGCACAAGTCTTCATCTCCAGCTGGAGCATTAGTTACTCATGATAAAGGGAGTCATGTGAATATTTGTATATTGTTGCTGCAATGATATAAGTATTGTCAAGCCAGAATATTGTTCATTTTTTTAAAAGGTTCTATGAGGAAATGATGTCGAAACAACATGTTGTGAGATTATGAATTTATGGATAAACTTAACAATATATGGTTATTTCTAACTATGAGAAGCTCAGTGAAGATCTGAAGTTCACATATCTCTTAGAAGTTTAATGGGAAGTCTGGGAGAGGTTACTTTTCTCTATAGTTTTCAAAAAGACTCCCTGAGGGTCTATACTATAAAGAGGTGTCACAAATGTGATATTTTGATATCTTAGTGTATGTCACTTAGTCTAAGTGAAAGAAGAACACTTAGAATCCAGTATGAGCAGGTGGATAATCTGGTGAAGCATCCCTGATTGGTGGGAGAAGATATGTTGATTACTGAAATAAGAAGACAATGTCTGACTAAGTGTCAGGACATTATTCAGGACATGTTCCTGTATGGTCAATATAGGGTGGAGTGGCCTATGTGTTCAAACACATGGCTGTAAACAGGGGGAGAAAAATTTGTCTGACTATGCATGTGTATGTATAGGAAGTAATTATAGAATTCAAATCCATTATGGACGGTGCACATTGATATTTGAAGTTTCCTCCTTAAATATCGTTTCTTTTGATCAAGATTGGTGCTACAATCTAGGATCGTTATTTCCCAAGTAAAAATCCCAGTTATGTATAGAAAGTTCTATGTATCTCTGTAACCCCGTGAGCTTCTTGAGTCCATAATTCTTATGGCTTTTGTTCGAGTTTGGGTAAGTTGTGCTTGGGTCTGATATTATGAAGGTCTCCTTTGACATGTTTTGGCTATATAGGGGGAGAAAGGTAAATTAGCTCAGATGTTGCTTCCACAAGTGGTTATTATTAATGTTCACAAATGTCAAAATAAGATGTTTGATCCTATTTCTGTGATGTATGGTTGTGACCTGTGATCTGAGTTATAAACACAGTGGTGACCTGCGTTCTGAGTTATCAGGGGTGGTGGTTGATTTGGTCTTAAGGAGTTATTAAGATTTCTCTTATTCCACCATTGGTCTTCTATGTTTAGCAGATGTTCCTGCATTGAGGGGGTGTAAAAGTTGCTTTCTGCTATCTTCTTCCTTGTGTGCATCAACCAAACTTAAGGACTTTCCTTACTTTTATCCTGAAACTGATGTTCGTTGGTGTTGATGCAATATGTCGAACAAGATGTTGAGACATTATTTTCAACTGAAGATCTATTGTTGTGTACAATAGCTTCTGAATTGCTGTAATCTCCTAGAATGCAATTGTTTTTAGATTATTTATTTTAGCCAAAATTTTCCAAAGGGGGAGATTGTTAGTTCTCTTGTTTTAGGATTGGGTTAATTTTTGTAAAACAAATAATAGCAACAAAGCAGAATAGGATAAGAAGAACAGGTACAACAAGAAGTCCTATTACAATGTAAGAACATGTTGTGTTGAACTTTTCAAACAATTGGAAGAAGATGTCGAAGAAGATGTCTTGACATCGCGCCTGCTGAGCTGGATTAATGAGATTCAGTTTGTTCTCAACATAGGAAGAATATTCAGGAGAATATTATGCATCCTATGTGGCACATATTTAAAGGTCTAGAAAATTCAATCATAAACCAAGGAGAATGAAGACTTTCTAAATAAGGATATTATTTAGGAAAGTAAAGATTGATGACCTTTCTTGGGGCAGAAGTTTATGCAGTTTGTTATAGCTGATTTACTATGATTGAAGGCCCGAAACAAGTTGGGTAATAAGTTATAAATAGAAGGGTTTGTAACCTAGAAAATTGACGGCTCAAGATGTAAAAGTCTATGGTTTTGTCAAGGTAAACCTCCCGGGTTGTAGGAAGGTTACCAAGTTCACCTCGAAGACTGTAGGTAAGAGATGTATTTTTCTTGGATGAAGCTTGAAGCAACTCCAGGATGTCTTCTTAGTTAGGAGCAAAGTTAACAAACAGAGGAGTTTGGCTTGGAAAACTTAGATAGGTTATAATGGAAGTGTGTCTTCCAAACTGTCTATCTGTGTGATCAGAATATTGGTGAAGGGTCGTTGATGTAATGACTGAGGTGTTGGTTGCTAGACATCATTATAGTGATTGGAAGTGGGATGGGGATATTCCATATCTAGGGAGGACCTAGGTAGAAGGTTCAATGGGTAGTGATTAAGTGCGTAGATCGTCAACGGGTGTGTTGGTTGTAGGGTCTGCAAATTGATACTTCTGATAGTGAACTTCATTCCTGGCTTGGTAAGCCCCCAGAGTAGGTGTTGTTGTACACCGAACTGGGTAAACAATTCTAGTGTGTTCTTTATCTTTTAAGTATTTTTTTGCCTGTGTGTTTATGTCAGATCAGATGTTTTGACATCCTTGTAGGACATCTGAGTCTGATGTACCAGAATCTTAATCAATACAACCCAAACAAGGACCCAAAATGTAAAGCAAACAAATAAAACAATGAAAGTATCTATAAGTGATCTAGCTCTAAGTTAACCCCACTTTTAGGTATCCCCAACAGAGTCGTCGATTCTGTAATACGGTGGGAGAATTGACTTGGTTGTTTTGCATTTTATCGCAATTGTTGCGGATAGCAAGAGTCACCACCGAATTTTCTTTTATCCAATAAAGGAAAGGGTGAAAAGAACAGGGAATAACTTTTGAGAATTTTCTTGAGTTCAGGGGGTAGGTTATGAAAAGGGAAGGTGTTAGCACCCTTTTCATTAATAGTTATCTACGCGCTCTTAGTTGCTAGCTCACTTTGAAAATTCTTTGTTTGAAATGTGTTCGTGATTG
The DNA here is from genome assembly GCA_948472305.1 of Vicia faba. NCBI lineage: Eukaryota > Viridiplantae > Streptophyta > Magnoliopsida > Fabales > Fabaceae > Vicia > Vicia faba. The sequence goes on along the minus strand of OX451740.1, from coordinate 761,674,461 downwards.
TTTTTGAAAGTATTTTTAAAAAGTTCCTTCGTTTAGGCGAACTTTGTAATGATTCTCGTCTCTATAAGAATGTACACAAAGTGTTGACTTTTGAAAATATTTCATGTTTGAAAGTGTTGGTGTATTTTTGAAAGATGTTTTGAATAATGGTCGTGAGCAAGCAACTATGAACGTTGTACCTACTCAAAAAGTCTTAGTTCTTTTCCTCCTCCTTTTGATATTGATATCTTATCATTGATTAATAAGAAGCCCTATCATTGGATGTGAAGGGACAGGCGTGCGTCATCGTATAGTCATAGAATGCAATGTTGTGAGATCTTAGCAATTTTGTAAGGGTCTAAGATCATTTATGAAGACAACATTTGAAGGATCATCTAGGGACTATGATCTTGTATTTAATTGTTTTTTTTTGCTAAAGTATCCCACATGTGTAACATGATTGTTTTTACCTCAAGGAAACAAATGAGGTTAACCCTAAAGGTGCAAGTGTGCAAGGTGTTTTGATTTCATGCATTTTTTCCTTGAATTAGGGTTTTCTACTTTTTGATTTTATGTCTTGCCGTACAAATCCTAGTTACTAGCATTTATATTTGAAAGCGATAAATTGCGGAAATATAAAGTTCTACGCTATTACATATGTGATACGGTGAGAAGAACTGACTGTTTTTTGGAATGCTGGTTTGTGTTTTGCATTTGTTTTCGCAAAATGTCGCGATAAGCAAGAGTCGCCACCGACTTTTATTTTATCCAACAAGGGAAGGAAAAAAGCACAGAAAAATTCCTTTTTCGAGATGTTTCTCGGGTTTGGGGGGTAGATTATAGAAAGGGAAGGTGTTAGCACCCTTTCTATCTGTGGTTATCCACGGGCTCTTAGGTACTTGCTCATATTGTTTTCAAAATATTGCTTTCTTTGTGCTTGTGGGTTTGAAAAACTTTTTATTTGAAACTTCGATTTAACTCTTGCTTCTGTCCTCAAGAGTGTATGAAGTGTTTTTGAAAACTTTTTTCGAAAAGTGTAAGTGTGAAGAGTTTTTGTTTTTTGAAAGAGAAAGTATCTAAGAACCATCTACCTACTCGAAAAATGAATTGTTCTATGATAATTTGCTTTAGACAATGCTATCCTACTATTGATGAGTAGGTAGCACCGTCGTTGGAGTTTTAAGGGTCAATTCGAATGCGGGACTTACGGTCACTAAAGCAATGTTAGGACGCCTTAGCGGTAACCCTAATGTCTTAGATCATTTGTTTGAGGCAACAATATTCGAGGCAACCATTTCGAGGCGACTATGATCTTTTAGACAAGAGGACGACCTCTAAAATTACCTATACTCAATGACCGTGTACGAAGGCAACCAAGTGGGGTGTACCCTAAGAGTGCACATGTGTGAGTGTGTTGTTTTCAGTTAATTTTATCTTTATACATGTTAAAGGTGATCTAAGTTGATTTTAGGTTAAAACATCCAGTCTTGTCGTGCATTCCTATTATCAAACATCTAACAGTTATAAATTATGGAAAATAAATTGCGGAATTTAAATTACAAGGCGTCGGGTATTTACATCGCCAAAGACAAACCCTTTAAAAGTAAATAAAGCGATAAAAAATAAATAAAAAAAGTCCTATTAAGCTATTACAATCCGGAATCAAGTACATTAATATGATAAAAAAGTAAATCGTGTGCGAGAAATTAAATCGAGCGCAAAGTTCTAGGGTTTTGACCCTTTAAAGAAAATATCTTTTTTTTATTTTAAGAAAGAAAAGGAAATTAAACCTAAATTAATTACTAAATTAAATTAATTAAATAAAAATAAATTATTTTTGGATTTGTGTTTATTTTAAGAAAGAAAATAAAATTAATTAATGTTAGTAAAAACCTAATTAAATCTAATTGAATTTTAATTATTTACAAAAATGTTAAAGTTATTCTAATTAAAACTCAAAATCAATTTAATTAGTATTTATTAATAAAATTGAAATTTGATTAAATATGAAAAATATTTTTGGTGGTTTTGATTTTATGAAAAAAATAATTTTTTAATTGGTTAGTAAATTTAATAAAAATAATTAAGCAATTAATAAAATAAAATAAATAAGCAAAATAATATGAGAGAAAGGGGGTATGGGCCTGATTTTGGTGTTTGGACAGCAATCCTGAGGCCCAATAACATGCTGGCCTTGTTGACTTTCCTTGATCCAGCGTGCATGTGCTGACTTGGTCTTTGGTGGTCCATCAATTCTTGGCCATCAGATTTGGCCTTGGGTCATCTGGCAACTGGATATGTGAAGGCGTATGGTACTCTGCGCGCTTGAATATGCATGTGATTACCTGAAGAATGAAAATAACAAAGAAAGTGGGGACCTGGGATTCGAACCCAGGTCCTGATGGTGATTGAAACGCACGCTTGCCACTAGGCCATTTTTCTTATTTGTTAATATATTAGAAATAATGCATAATAAAAGAAAGCAAGTCAATGGTCAAAACAAAACAAAAATGCGCGCGTGATTTGAATGGGATAACCATGGCGTGACACGCCTTCGTCTTTTACCTTCCATCTGTGGCTAAAACATTTCAGACTTATACCAACGGACAAAGACCGTCACTATAAGTCATGTACATTCCAAAATCTGTTGTAAGCCATGAAAATGAATTTGAATGGCATGGTTGTGCTCGTCTCATCATCCCGATCACAACCATACCCTTCTTGATGGCCAATTTTTCCTGAAAGAGAAACACCAAAAAAAAACAACGAAACCCTAGCTATGGTATTTGGCTTTACAGGTCAGATAAATAAAATTAACTAATGCCAAAAGCTTGGAAATATTATGAAGATCACAAATATATCAATGACTTGTTCAAATGATGCAAGAATAGCGAGTTATGATTTCAAATACAGAGCGAGATAACATGATACTTACAGCGTGCTAGGTGGTATGAGAATGTTTGTTCTTGATCCAAGTAGACTGAGTGAACACCCAGGAATCGTTTGAGACTGGTGTCGGCTTCTGAAAATGTCTCTAGCTATGGATTCGAATTCAAGCTTTTTGGTGACTTTTTCCAAGTTTGTTCTGCCTCCTTCAATAGCTTCTAACCCCTATTTTCGTGTGCCTCTCTTGCTTATGTATGATACAATGTGTTAGGGTAACAAATATGGTTGGAATCTCTCTAAATCAATGCATTGTAATGTGATTTGATTTCCTCTTTAAAGCTTGCCAAATTTATCAAATCTCCATATTTTTGTACATGATATGCTTGATACTAATTTTGATGATGATCATGATGATAATTAAGACCTGAAACAACCAAAAAGATCTTAGGTAATCAAAGTTTGGATTTTATTTTATTTAATTTGATTTAAAATGAAATAATTCAATAAAAAATCAAATAAAATAATAAAAATAAGATATGGGCTCATGGATGAAGATAGGACACGTGGACAATGATTCAAGCTCAAATCAAGTGGAAAAGAATGGGTCCATTTGACAAAATTTGAAGTTTTTGGGATAGTTGACTTTTGGCAATTTTGCAAAAATGCCCAACTTCAACAATGCATAACTTCTTCAATTTTCAACTTTTGGAGGTGTTCTTGGACTTTTTAGAAAGATTGAGATGTACTCCAACCAACCCTTTTGGTATCATCTCATTTGGATATTCCATTCTCAAGTTATAATCTTTGGTAAAAAAGTGTTTTTGTTGACTTTTAAAAATGACCTATAATGTCCAAATTTATAACTTCTTGTGAGTGCATTTTCTGATCTTGGGGTATGAAGGTGGATTGTAGGAAATTTCATCATTTTCAAAATGAGCTTTGGATGGGTCATTTCTCATAAAGTATGAGAAAGTTATGCTTGGTCAAAGTTGAGTTGACTTTTCCTACAAAACCCTAATTTAGCAACTTTTGAATCTTGATGAATTTTGAGCAATCCTTGGTGAATCATGATAAACCCTTGATAAAATTATGAAATATCCTTCAAAATGAGAATGTTGACAAAAAAAGCTTGAAGTTTGACTGTTTGTAGGTCACAGTTGACTTTTGCCCTAGCACAGTCGATTTTTGGACCCTTTGAGCAATTGACTGAGCAAACTTCCTCTGCAAGGCTTGAAATTTGACATGGATGACCTTGAGAAAATATTAGGACATTAGGGAGCACTTGAGGTCATTTGGATTCAAGGATCTTGATGTAACACAAAACCCTAATTTGGGGTTGACTGCCTTAGGAGATAGCTTGTCTATCCAACTCTTGAGCAACCTTGAGCCATTTGGAGATTTTTCTTGCAATGTTTTGAGAAATATGAGAGAGCAAATTTTGGGGTACAACCGATGCCCCTGTTCAATCTTCTTAAACCTGAGGATGTAGATTGGCTTTCGTGATCCGAAGGTGGAAGATGATTGAACACTAGAGTGCCCAGAAATTTGCACTCACATGAAGTGGTATCAGCTTTGTGATGTCGGGAATGGGCTTACAGATGCCATTTGGAAATTGCTGGCGGGAGGATGGGCTTAAAGATGCCACCTGCATGAGTGTCGATCGCATAAGAGATTCCTTAGCGAGAACTTGCATACCTGTTGTTGTGGAAGATTCCGCTGGGGAAGTCTGATCTTTGTTGAGATTTAGGAACTTGCCTGTACCTTAGCTGAGAGAACATCTCTGGTGAGTTTTAAGAACTTGTCCGTAATTCAACTGGGGGAAAATTTGTCGAGATTTAGAACCTTATCTGTAATTCAACCGAGGATGATTCAGTTGAGATTTAAGAACCGGTCAGTACTTCGACTGAGGAGGATTGCCAAGATTTAGAACCTTATCTGCAATTCAACCGAGAATAATTCAGTCGAGATTTAAGAACCGGTCAGGTCTTCGACTGAGGGAAACATCTTCATCAAGATCTAGGACTGTCTGGTCTTCAACGGAGGATAATTCTGTTGAGATTCTAGAACTCGTCCACACTTCGACGGAGGAAAATTGTCGAGATTTAGAACCTTATCTGTAATTCAACCGAGAATAATTCAGTTGAGATTTAAGAACTGGTCAGGTCTTCGACTAAGGTAAACATCTTCATCAAGATCTAGGACTGTCTGGTCTTCAACGGAGGATAATTCTGTTGAGATTTAAGAACTTGTCCACACTTCGACGGAGGAAAATTGTTGAGATTAAGAACCTTATCTGTAATTCAACCGAGAATAATTCAATTGAGATTTAAGAACCGGTCAGGTCTTCGACTGAGGGAAACATCTTCATCAAGATCTAGGACTGTCTGGTCTTCAACGGAGGATAATTCTATTGAGATTTTAGAACTCGTCCACACTTCGATGGAGGAAAATTGTCGAGATTGAGAACCTTATCTGTAATTCAATCGAGGATAGATCAGTTGAGATTTAAGAACCGGTCTGGTCTTTGATAGAGGGAAACATCTTCATCAAGATCTAGGACTGTCTGGTCTTCAACGGAGGATAATTCTGTTCAGATTTTAGAACTCGTCCACACTTCGACGGAGGAAAATTGTCGAGATTGAGAACCTTATATGTAATTCAACCGAGAATAATTCAGTTGAGATTTAAGAACCGGTCAGGTCTTCAACTGAGGGAAACATCTTCATCAAGATTTAGGACTGTCTGGTCTTCAATGGAGGATAATTCTGTTGAGATTTTAGAACTCGTCCACACTTCAACGGAGGAAAATTGTCGAGATTAAGAACCTTATCTATAATTCTACCGAGAATAATTCAGTTGAGATTTAAGAACCGGTCAGGTCTTCGACATAGTTGAGAACTTAACTGCATCCTTCCTGAAAAGTAAAGGTCAGTCGTATGCAATGCATGATATATATCAAGCAATGATGTTCTCAAAATAAATGAGATTGTGTTGTATGATGCGTATATGCATGTATCATGATGTATGGAAATGTAATGTTTCTAGCTGGGGAAAATAAATCCTGGATAGCTGCTGGAGAATAGAGTTGAATTCTTCGTTTCCGTTGGGGATGGCGAACGAAGGTGATTGCGAGAATAAACCTGCAGGAGAGTATAACTCTGTTGGGGAATAAGCTGATGAGGATATTACTCTGTGGAGAAGAGATGTTCTGTTGAGGATTCCATCGATAAATTCCGTTGGGGATGAATTACCGTTGCTGATGATACTGAATCCTGTTGGGGATTGAATTCCTGTTTGTGAAAGGAAAGAACTTCGTTGGGGATGATCTTTCAATCGCGACTTCACTGGGGATAACCTTTTAGACTATTATGGGGATAATCCTTTGAATTTGATGGGGACAATCTTCCTTTGAACTCGGCTGGGGATATTTATTTTTATACTCCGCCGGGGACGAACTTCCAGAGTCTACTGGGGATGATTCTTCAACTCCACTGGGGAAGCTTTTTCAGAATGCGCTGGGAAAATTTTAACTCCACTGGGGGTATCCTTTAGACTCTGCCGAGGAATATTCTTATACTTTGTTAGGGAATATTAAGACTGCCGAGGATATTAACCTTTTTAGTGCTGATGGTAGATAAACTCTGCTTGGGGAAGAATATTACCGATTCATTCACTCACAGTTGCAAGTCTCAGCTGGGGATAGCTATCATTACTATCTTACTCTGTGGGGAGTGAAAGTATCTTATCCATATTCTTCAGCTGAATTTACCGTTGTACCTGGTGGATAGAGCAACTGTACAGTTTGGACAATTCTTATTTGCCCCTGTTTATGATATTACCAGTAATCGTCTTTTGTTTCGCATGTAAATATTCATGAGCAGCACTTAATGTCAAATGCATATATCAAAAATGAACATTGGACGTTCTTTGCAAAACAAAATAGATAAAGGAAAAACAGTTTGAAATTTCTTTGAAGATGAATTGTATTGATTTTGAAGTTTGGCCTGTAAATAGGCGTTTTTGTACAAGAGGCTAACGTCCTAGTAAGAGAACGCCGTCGGACAAATAGAATTTACATGATTTGTGAAAAACTAAACAAAACAGCTATGTGAATAATCCTACTGGGTTTCAACTCTACTATTGCCTTTATTTCCTTGAGCATCTCATCACTTTGCTACTGGTTGAAGGTAGATCAGATTGATTAGTTCCGTCTGAGCTTGATAGTTGATACCGAAGTCTGGTTGCAAGGTGATCCAATGAGACATAGTGTTACGCTTTGATCCCTAATTTTTGCCTGGACCACCCTTTCGGGTTTTCAGTCCATCGGGATACCCTTTTTTTCCCAAGCCGCCTTTTCAGGTTTTCGACTTACCGGGTGTACAGACTTTTTTTCATTTTCATCCCTTATTTTTACCCGGACCCTTTTGGTTCGTCGGGAAGCCCTTATTTTTGCCTAGGCCAGTCGACCTAGCGGATCGTTAATCATGCGTAGTATCTTTTTACTATGTCTGCATTGACGGGGTGAGGAAGTTCGTCACCATCCATGGTGGTTAGAATCATAGCTCCTCCTGAGAAGATGTTCTTAACCACAAATGGCCCTTCGTAGGTAGGGGTCCATTTGCCCCTAGGATCACCTTGAGGCAGTATGATGCACTTGATAACCAGATCCCCAACTTGATACTCTTGTCGTATAACTTTCTTGTTAAATGCCTTGGTCATCCGTTTTTGGTACGTATGACCATGACAAATAGTAGCGAGTCTCTTTTCGTCGATTAAGTTCAGCTGATCAAGCCGGGTCTGGATCCAGTTGTCTTCGCTCAAACCTGCATCCTTCATAATCCGAAGAGAGGGTATCTGAACTTCAATGGGCAATATGGCCTCCATACTATATACCAAGGAATAGGGTGTTGCCCTTGTTGATGTCTGTGCTGAGGTACGGTACCCATGAAGTGAAAATGGTAACATATCGTGCCAGTCTTTGTACGTCACCGTCATCTTCTGCACAATTTTCTTAATGTTCTTATTAGCCGCTTCTACAGCCCCATTCATCTTCGGCCGTTAGGGAGAAGAGTTGTGATGCTGTATCTTGACCTGCTTGCAGAGCTTAGTGATCATCTTATTGTTGAGATTGGTACCATTGTCCATAATGATCCTCTCTGGTACACCGTATCAACAAATCAGATTGTGCTGAATGAACCGTGCCACGACATTCTTGGTCATTGTAGCAAATGAAGCTGCTTCAACCCACTTTGTAAAGTAATCAATTACTACCAGTATGAAACGATGCTCGTTGGACGCTGTAGGTCTGATTTCGCCGATCATGTCAATGCCCCACATTACAAAAGGCCACGGTGTTGTTAGGACGTCCACCTCTTTTGGTATCAAAAAGGGTAGTATGAGCCAACATGTATTGTCTCAGCCGGCGAACAGCCTATGCCAAAGTGCAACAAGTTTTCTCGAGCAGTGAGTATCGAGTCTCACATTCGGTAAACTTTTTGTTAAGGTAATAAATAGCATGCTCTTTTCGGCCAGACTCGTCATGCTTCCCCAGCACACACCCCATTGAGTTGTCGAGTACTGTCAAGTATAAGATCAAAGGCCTCCCTTCAACTGGAGGCATCAGAATGGGTGGCTCTTGGAGATACTCCTTGATCCTTTTGAAAGCGGCCTGACATTCATCGTTTCAACGTACTACTTGATCTTTCTTCAGTAGCTTGAAGATTGGCTCACAAGTAGCAGTCAGGTGCGAGATAAATCGGGTAATATAGTTCAAACGTCCCAGAAAGCCTCTCACTTCTTTTTCTGTTCTAGGATCTGGAATTTCCTGTATAGCCTTCACCTTTGCAGGATCCACATGAATACCTTTATCGCTTACGATGAAACCCAACAGCTTACCAGATCTCACCCCGAAGGTGCACTTGTTCGGGTTTAACCTCAGCTTGTACAACTTCAATCTGTCAAATAACTTATGAAGATGGTCAAGATGCTCCTCCTCAGTCTGAGATCTTACAATCATGTCATCGACGTATACCTCAATCTCATGATGGATCATGTCATGGAACAAAGCGACCATGGCGCGCTGATACGTTGCCCCAACATTTTTCAATCCAAAAGGCATGACCTTGTAGCAAAAGATACCCCATTGAGTGACAAAGGTTGTCTTATCCATGTCTTCGGGAGCCATTTTAATCTAATTATAACCGGAGAAGCCATCCATAAAGGAGAATACCTTATGTTGAGCGGTGTTGTCAACTAGAACGTCGATATGAGGCAGAGGGAAATAATCTTTGGGGCTCGCCCTGTTCAAATCCCCGTAGTCAACATACATTCGAACCTTACCATCCTTCTTCGGCACATGAACCACGTTGGCAACCCACTGAGGGTAAGAAGTAACTTCTAGAAAACCGGCGTCAAACTGTTTCATAACTCCAGCCTTGATTTTCTCAGACATATCTGGGCGCATTCGGCTGACCTTCTGTTTCACTGGAGGACAGTCTTCCTTGGTAGGCAATCAATGAACTACAATATCGGTATCCAATCCAGGCATATCTTCATAAGACCAGGCAAATATCTCAACATAGTCATGCAGCATCTGAATCAACTGTTGCTTCATACTAACTCCAGATTTGCCCCGATCTTTACCTCTTTCTTGTCTATCTCTGTACCCAGATTTATTGATTCCACCGGCTCTTCATGCGGTTGAATTGCCCTCTCTTCATGAAGTAGCAGTCTAGCAAGTTCACTAGGCACTTCGCAATCATCTTCACCTTCGTCTTCGGCTAAGTTGATCGGACTTCCGAAGTCATAACTGGCAGTAGCAGAGTCGTTACCAATGAGATCCAGAGTGGATGTAGACCTGTATATGTGAGTGTGTGTAAAATAGTTATTTTGCAATATATAATAGAAAAATGAGGAGCGCAAAATTTGAAATGCAAGAAACATCCAATGCTTTTATTAATGATATATGTAGATGACACACATAAAGCCCTCACAAATGAAGCCACGGTGCCCCGGGTAAGACACCGGGCCGTAAAGTTCAAGAATTGTCTGTTACAAAATCAAAACAAAAAGTCTCATTACTGGGTGATAACAGAAACAGGCATAGAATCCTTCACTGTCCAGTTGCTCAATACACCGTCGATAGTCGGGTAAATCCAGTTGTTAATGTCAAACTCTTCTTCATTGTCATCCCCGATAGCATTCACCCCTGCGTCATGTTTAGGCTTTTCTGGTGCTCCGAACTCGATCTCCTTGGAATTAATTAGGTCATGTACCTTATTCTTCAAAACCCAGCAATCATTTGTATCATGCCCCGGGCTATCAGAGTGAAAAGCACAGCGGGCATTTGGATCGTACTTCGGTGATGTTGTATTTGGATTCTTCGGGGCCTCCCTTGGAATCACTAGACTGGTTTTCAATAACTGTGGCAGAATCTGAGATAAAGTCATGTTGAGCTGAGTGAATTGTCTTCAAGGTCTCTCGGCCCTTGACTGATTGTTATGTTGAGGAGCACCAGCAGGTCTTGATATAACCACCGCATTAACAACTTGGCGGCGTTCATGTCTATTCTGACTTTTTGAACTGTAAACAACACTGGACTCCTTCTTAAAAGGCTTCTTCTCAGTGCTTGATGAGGCACCCTTCTGTATTTTACCGGATTTGATACCAGCTTCAATCCTTTCCTCGGTCATAATCAGCTCTGTAAACTCGGACGAAGAACTTCCAATCAGATGGTTGAAATACGAATCAGACAAGGTCCCTAGAAACATATCCACTAGCTCCCTATCAGCCAAGGGTGGTTGCACTCTTCCAGCGAGGTCCCTCCACTTCTGAGCATAATCTTTGAAACCTTCACCCGCACCTATTGACATACCCTGGAGTTGGGTACGCGTGGGAGCGAGGTCGGTATTGTATTGGTACTGCTTGTAGAAAGCAGCGGCCAAATCCTCCCAATTACGGATACTAGCTCCTTCTAACTGGTAAAACCATTCAAGTTGAGTCCCTGAAAGATTGTCTTGAAAGAAGTGGATCCCGAGGTTTTTGTCAGCGGTGTATGGCTGAATCTTCCTAACATACGACCGGAGGTGCAGCTTTGGGCAAGAAACCTCGTCGTATTTAGCAAAGGCTGGTGCTTTAAATTTGTGGGGAATCACCACCCCAGATGACAGACCATGATCTCCAAAGTCCAGACCAGGCACTTTCTGAACTTCCATCGCGCTCAACCGGTCTTCCAGTTGCTTGTATCTATCCTCAGCCGGAGGATACTGGTCTTCGTCGAAGTAAGTCTTGTTGTCGGAAACCACAAGGCTAGGAGCCCTCCTTTCTTCCTAATTATCCTTCCCTCCAGATGAGGGGGTCAAATCAACGTCTTCTCGCAAATCGTTTCCGAATCTGCGACCCATATTAAATAGGACCGTCTTCTTCTTCGTCTTCTTCTCTTTCAAGATAAGGGCCTTCAGATCTTGCTGACCCTTAGCTAGATTCATAAATAATTTCTGGAACTGGGCGTTTTGAGCCTGTAGAGCCTTGATTGCTTGTTCAGTTGATGGTTCAGAAGACATGATGCTGAAATAAACAACGAAGAAGATGAGAAAACCTGTAGGGGTACTTGTTATGAGGTTCATGGGAATGATATGCGTATGATATGATTTCAAATACTTTTAGGGATTCAAATTCGTAAACAAAAAAAGAAACACACTTTTATTAGATAAACTTGAAATCAATTGTTCAACAGATGCCTTTAAGGCGTTACAAGAAAGAAAAACTGAAAAGTAAATCAAAACTGGAAATAATCCAAAAGATAATTAGTGCTCCCACGGTCGCTTCTTGTCGGTGCGGACATAGTCATTGAGGATCCGCTCGTTCTCCAGCTGCCTAGTCAACTTCTGGATCTTCTGTTCTTGCTCGTGATACTTTTCTCGGTAAGTATCCCGCTCTTCTCTCAGTTTCATCCAGGACCTCTTCAATGCCCCAATGTCAGTAGGCATGTAAGGGTGGAGAATGGTAGGAGGAACCCCTTCTTCATCAGCAACTTCGACAATGATAGGCAAGACGGCTTCATACGACATTCCCAGCTTTTGGGCACGGATACGAACCCATCAGAGATATGGGATCATGGCTGAAGCTAGTAGACATGGACAATGATGCAAGCTCAAATCAAGTGGAAACGAATGGGTCCATTTGACAAAATTTGAAGTTTTTGGGATAGTTGACTTTTGGCAATTTTGCAAAAATGCCCAACTTCAACAATGCATAACTTCTTCAATTTTGAACTTTTGGAGGTGTTCTTGGACTTTTTAGAAAGATTGATATGTCCTATAACGAACCCTTTTGGTATCATCTCATTTTTATATTCCATGCTCAAGTTATAAGCTTTGTAAAAAAGGTGTTTTTGTTGACTTTCAAAAATGACCTATAATGTCCAAATTTATAAATTCTTGTGAGTGCATTTTCTGATCTTGGGGTATGAAGATGGATTGTATGAAATTGCATCCTTTTCAAAATGAGCTTTGGATGGGTCATTTCTCATAAATTATGAGAAGGTTATGCTTGGTCAAAGTTGAGTTGACTTTTCCTACAAAACCCTAATTTAGCAACTTTTGAATCTTGATGAATTTTGAGAAATCCTTGGTGAATCATGATCAACCCTTGATAAAATTATGAAATATCCTTCAAAATGAGAATGTTAACAAAAAATCTTGAAGTTTGACTGTTTGTAGGTCACAGTTGACTTTTGCCCTAGCACAGTCGATTTTTGGACCCTTTGAGCAATTGATTGAGCAAACTTCCTCTTCAAGGCTTGAAACTTGACATGGATGACCTTGAGAACATATTAGGACATTAGGGAGCACTTGAGGTCATTTGGATTCAAGTATCTTGATGTAACACAAAACCCTAATTTGGGTTTGACTGCCTTAGGAGATAGCTTGTCTGTCCAACCCTTGAGCAACCTTGAGCCATTTGGAGATTTTTCTTGCAATGTTTTGAGAAATATGAGTGGGCAAATTTTGGGGTACAACAACATCATTTGGGGATGGGGGTACAAATTTACAAATAGAGGGATGACGAGTAATTTAAAACCTAATTACTATTACAACCATATTGAATGAATAATAATGTACAAGAATGAATAAATATACTAGAAAGTAAATGGAAAATAAAATTGATTTTTGTTTGTGTTTTGTTAAGAAAAAAAAGTTTTTTGACCTAATTGGCTAAAAGGAAACAATTAACTAGTCTAAATTAATTTTAAAGAAATAAATATAAGTCTAAAATAGAAAATAAATAAAATTAATCAAGAAAACATTTTTTAGAGTTTTGTAGAAAATAGTTTTAACTTAATTAAACTAGTAAATAGAAAAAAAATTAATTAAAGGAAACCTAAATTCTAAATTAATTTTAAATTAAGAAAGAAAGTAAAATGAAATAAACCTAAGTCTAATTATTAATTTATGAAAAGAAATTAAATTTAATAAGAAATTTTTTTTGGTCTTTTGATCTGTTGGTATAGGAGTATACTAAGTATGTTAATAAATAAATAAAATATATTTGGATTTTTATTAATAAAAATAATTATAATAATAATATTAATAATAAAAAATTGAATAAAATAAAATAGAATAAAATATAAATATTCAAGTCAGGGGGTGTAAAATTGTATGGGGTGTTTAGAAGTAAAAATAGTTTTTTTTGTTTGATTAGGCCCAAGTTTGATTTTTGGAATCAGAAAATAAATAAATAATGGGTCTGCATAGAAAAGTGTAAATGGGGGGTTAGTGAAGTAAAATGATCCAAGGCCCCACTGAAGGGAGCCCATGCGCCAATGCAGTGTGACAAAAAGGAGAAAAATGTTAGGAAAATAAGGCAAAAGGGCAGCGCAAGGGCTCGAACCCAGGCCCTTGGCATAAACACGCGCGCTCTCTACCACTAGGGTGGCTATACATTCGGTGTTTTATATCGAACCATAAATATATATTTGTAAACTCTTCCTAGGCATGCACTTCATCTTCTTCCTCGCCCCATGTTTGAATCTATAACTTTATCATTTCTCAACAAAAATTAAAATTTTAAACATGAAAGTTGCTCCATTTTTCCTCACGATTCCAGAAATGTAAATAACTTAAACTATAAATCAAAGATGAACGGGAATTTTATTGGCCCTAATCTGAAACCTAATTTTTTCAGAAACTTCAAATTCAAAATTGTCTATGCTCAGACAATATAAATGAAAACTATGGACATGGTCAGCTTTAGGGCAATGATATCTACATTTTATCTATGAAAATGGAAGCCTAAAAATGCCTATATGAAGAGATTGAAACTCAGAAATTTTACCTCAAAACTGGAAATTGTGTTCTGCAAATGAGCTTGATTCAAGTTGTTGTAATGATCAGGTTAGCTTCCTTGAGTCTCTAGGAAGCTATTCCAATGGTTACCTTGAGTTGAGAGTGCTTGAACTGGCCTGGAGAAGTCAAGATGTAGACCTCTGTTTTTGAAAATGGAAGATGATGATGGAGGTGTTATAGTTTGAAAACAGGGATTTGGATAGTCCCTATATGTGTATTAGAAACTTTGTGAATGGTTTGACCAAGAAACACACGAGTGGACCGTGAGTTGAATGTTCAAAGTAAGAAATAACACAAAAATGGAGGTTTTGTGCAATTTCTGGCTTAAGGGAGTTTGAGAGTGTTTGAGGGCTTCTAATTTCATGTCCTGAGTTTCATAAGAATTTCTTAACATATAAGAAAAGGTTTTAATATTTGTAGAAGTCAGAAGCACAAAATCACATGTTTGTGGATTTTAACTTGTTTTTGAAGTTATCTTGACAAACATCTTTACAAAGCATGGTACAAAGTTATCTAGAGTGGTTAGAAGCTTTAAACATGTTTATCTGAATTTGTATGTTGAGTGTGTGTTGAACAAACAAGTTAGAGGCTCAAGACAAGTTGACTTTGTGATTAAAGCAACTTTACAAGAATAGCAATGTTACTTTGTGCCAATAATGGATGAATCTCTTGGAAAATGGATCAAATGCTTGGATTAAAGCTCTAACAGTTGTGTAAACATTAAATTATGGAGTGATTAACAAGTTAGAGGCCTTCAAAGTAAATATTATGCAGCATGGCTATGAATTGGTCAAGTGTTCATCACAAATTCTTCCTTGTAAATCAAGAATGAAACCCTAACTTCATGTCTTCGATTCTCCTAGATCAAGCATGACCTCAACGAGTTCTTGGACTTTTTAGAAATATTTTAGCATCCTCTACAACCTTCATGTTGGATATTTTTTAATAATCAACTTGGAACTATGTGAAAAGTTGCCATGAAGTTTGTACCAAAAATCTTCCTGACTAGGGCAAAATTTCACTAAGTGTTTTTTATACCATGTACATGACTTTATGAATTTATAACTTGAAATCCAAGCACTTATAGAAAATTTTCTTCCCTAAAATTTTTTAGATCTCATTGAAATCTACAACTTTCCTGTTGGAAGTTTTTCTTGAATCATCTTGCATCATGGTTAAAAATTGGCACAAAGTCATGAAGAAAAACATGTTTTAAACACTTAGAAAATTTTTTAAGTCTTAGAAATTTTGACTTTTCAAGATGAAATTTGAATTTTTGACATGTCTTGATGAAATGTGATCTTTGAAACTTGATTTTGATCAAAAAGTCAAAGTTTGACTTTCTAGTGTGCAATTGACTTTTTCATCAGTTGATCAAATTTCAACATTAATCAATTGATCTTGAGAAAAGATTTGAACTATGCAATTAGGTAAAGATGGTGCATTTGAATCCTTGATATCACGTTTCAAGCCAATAAGTCCTGTATTAGGTCAAAAGTCAAAAATCAAGCCTCCTCGGCCAAAAGCCTAATTTTGACCATTTTGTCCTTCTGATTGATCTGCTCAATTTTCTTGGGGAAATGTGATCCAAACTTGATCAATTGATACATATGAGTTTAAAATATTGATGTGGGCCAAAAATCTTGAAGTTTGACTGTAAGTTGACCATAGTTGACTTTTTACCCAATACAACTGATTTTAGGTCATCTGATCAATTGACTGAGCAAACTTAAACTGCAAGACTTGAAACTTGACTTGAGAAATTCCTAAGGTCCATAATGATACATGAAAGTCATATGAGGCATTAAAAGTCCAATTGTTCTTGTGAAAAATTGAACCCTAATTTGAGGCATCGGTGTTGAGGAGATGTCTTGACCTAGTCAATTCTTCTGCAAGCTTGAGCTGTTGAAGATCTTGTGAGAAATATATTGAGAAAAAAATGAGAGGGAAATTTTTTGGATACAACACTGTGTTTTTATCATTGATCCAGATCATGATTTAGGTTTTTTGCGTTTGATCGCAAATGTTGTGGTTTAGCAAGAGTCGCCACCGAATTTTCTTTTATCCAAAAGGAAAGGTGAAAAAGCACGGGAAAGACCTTTGAGATTGTTTCTTGAGTTCGGGGGGTAGATTATGAAAAAGGAAGGTATTATCACCCTTTTCATCCATGTTTTTCCATGGTCTCTTAGTTACTTGCTAGATCACTTGCTTTTGTTTGAAATTGTGCTTTGTGTGGTTTTGAAAGTATTTTTGAAAAGAGGTCATTGTTTAGGCAAACTTTGTAATGATTCTCGTTTGTAAGAATGTATACAAAGTGTTTGATCTTTTAAAAATGTTTTCAAGTTTGAAAGATGTTTTTGAAAGTGTTGGTGTTTATTTTGAAAATAGCAAGGATGTTTTTGTTTTGAAATTGAGCAAGTAACTAGGAACATTCTACCTACTCAAAAGTCTTTCATGTTCATTTCCTCTTTCCTTTAACATTGTTATCTTACCATTGATTTGGTAAGTAACCCTATATTTGGATGTAAAAGGGACGGGTGTGGGTCATCGTATAACCATGATTAGCAATGTTGCAAGGTATCTTAGCATTTTTCTTTAGGGACTAAGATCATTTTGAAAGGAAACTTTTGATAGCGTCATCGAGGGACTATGATCTTGTATTTTGCTTATCTTTGCTAAGATACCTCACATGCGTAATATGGTCATTTTTGTAAGGCAACCAAGTGGATTTACCCTAGGGGTGCTTGTGTGCAAGTGTATTGATTTTCATGCTTGATTTCTCTTGATTAGGGTTTGCTATTTGTTGGTTTTAGTCTTTCCATACAAAACCCTAATTACTAGCATTTGCATATAAAGCGATAAATTGCGGAATTTAAAATTACTACGCTATTACATCATTTAGGGGAGGGGTGTACAAATTCTAAATGGGGATTTTGCAAGAAAATTAAACCTAATTATCTATTACAACCAATATTGAATATGTACAAAAATGAAGATAAAAGTGCAAGAATATAAATGGAAAAAAAAGAAATGATTTTTTGTTGTTTTTTATGAAAAGGGTTTTTAAACCTAATTAACTAAAATAATATAATTAACTAAAAATAAGAAAATTAAGATTAAGTTAGTAGAATAAATTAATTTAAGGAAAGTAAGTTTTTTAGGGTTTTTTATTTATGAAAAGGTTTTTTAAATTAGTAAGAAAATAATATGGATATTAATTAAAAGAAATTTAAGTTCTAAATTAATTTTAAAAGAAAATAATATAATAAATAAACCTAAGTCTAAATATTTATTAATTAAAAAAAAAGAAATTAATTTATTAAAGAAAATGTTTTTGTTCTTTTTGTTTTTTATAAGAAAATAAAATGAATAAGTATAAATAATAAATAAAATATTTTTTGGATTTTTTTATTATTATTATTAATAATAATAATAATAATAATAATAATAATACTAAAAATGGTAATAAAAATATTAATGGAGAAAAGAAATAAAACAAAAAAAAAGAAAAAAGAAAATAATAAAAGAAATTGGCCCAAGGGGTGCTGAAGTAAGTCAAGGGTTAGTAAAAGAAAAAAAATCATCAGGCCCAAGTTGGATGCCCAGGCGTGTTGTTTGGAAACAAAAAAAGTAAAAAAAACTAAGAGAAATGAAAAAGGTAGCGCGTTGTGTATTGAACCGACATCCTCTTGGTTAATAGCGCGCTGCCTTACCACTAGGGTGGCTATACATCCGTTTATTAAAATGAAATGATAAATACATAACGTAACATGCTTCCAAGGGTTTTACTTCGTCTTCAACCTTCAGCCAGCCAGAGTACCTGTAACTTCTTCATCTCTCAACAAAAATAGAAAGTACAAACATGAAAGTTGTGGGATTTCTTCCAACGAATCCAACCATGTAAATAACTAAAGCTATAAATCCAAGATGAGTGAGAATTTTTCTGGCCCAAATTTAAAACCTAAAAATTTCAGAAACTTCAACTCTAAAATTCTCTAAGCTCAGGCCATATAAATGCAAATTATGGATATGTAGAGCTTCGTGGGAATGGTATCTACATTTTATCTTCACAAATCATAATCAAATGATGCTTGTATGAAGAGATAGCAGTTTGAAAACTTACCTCTTACAGCTGGAGTCGTGTATGGAGTTTGAGCAACCTTTGAGATGGCCTGATGATTTCTGTAGCTTACCTGGACCTCCTTAAGTGTGTTCCAACTCCTGCTTTGCTTTGAGGATGGCTGAAACTCTCAACTCAAGTCAAGTTGTAAGCTTCAATTTTGAAAATGGTGGATGGTGATGGAGGGATTACACTAAGGAAACAGGGGCCTGGATCACTTTGATATGATGTATATTAAGTGTTTGGATGGTTAAAACTCAATACGCACGAGTGGATTTGGAGATGGCTATGTGAGGTTCAGAACTGTCAAGTTATGGAAGATTCTGAGTTGCAGAGTGCTTGGGAGTGTTTTGGGGTCCTTGAACTCGTGTGTTATGTTGCAATATACTTGTGCATAAGTAAGGAAAGGGTTAGAGTACTTGAGGAGGTCAGAAGCACAAGATCTAGAGTTATGGCTATGTTACTTGATTTTGAAGAAAAGTGAAAACATGGTTTCAAGGCATAGTACAAGCATGGCCTGAGTTTATGGGAGGCCCTAGACATGTTGCTTTTCCCTTTGACATTTCTTGTGATAATAAGGATCAAGTGCAAAACTCTACGCATTGACTTTGTGATTAAAACTTCTTTACAAGAATGGAATGGTTACTTTGTGCCATAAATGGAAATGTAACTTGGATAAAGGCTCAAGTGCTTGAATTAAAGCTCTAAAAGTTGTGTAAAGATTTAATTATGGAGTGACAAACAAGTTTGAGGACTGCAAAGCAAAGATTATGCAGCCTAGGCTTGGATTTGAATTCTTGTTCATCATGAAATAGCTTGTAATTTAAGTTTGAAAACCCTAACTTCATCTCTTCGCTTCTCCTTGCTCACAAATGATCTCAAGGAGTTATTTGACATTTTGGAAATTTGTAATGTGCTCTACAACCCCTGTTTGAATCAGTTTTGAAAATTCCCCTTGGAACTATATGAAAAAGTGCCATGAAGTTAGGTCAAAATCCTGACCAAAACTAGGACAAAATTTCACTAAGTGTTCAATTTCAAGACCCTGACTTTATGAATTAATAACTTGAGATCTAAGAACTTTTTAGAATAAGTTGTGTAAATAAATGTTGTAGATATCATGGAGATATACAACTCTCATGTTGAAAGTTTCTATTGATTCATCTTGCATCATGGTGAAAAATTTGCTCAAAATTGTGAAAAAACATGAAGTTTTAAACACCGAAAAATTTCTAAGTTAGAAAACTTTGACTTTTCAAAATGAAATCTTGAATTTTTTAGTTATTTATGAATAAGTTTCATATTTTGACATGTTTTGATGAATTGTGATCTTTGACATTGGATTTTGACCAAAAAGTCAAAGTTTGACTTTTCAGTGTATAGTTGACTTTTGATTAGTTGATTGTAAATTCACTATCAATCCAATTGATCTTGAGCAATGTTTTGGGTCATGCCATTAGGTAAAAATGATGCAATTTAACTCTTGAGATCATGGTTCAAACCAATTGACCATTTGCTAGGTCAAAAATCAGAAATTGCCTTTCCTTAGTCAAAACCATAATTTTAACCAGTTTGCCCTTTTGATGATTTGATCAAAATTCTTGAGGAATTATGGTCCAAACTTTGATAAAATGATACCTATGAGTTTATAATGTTGATTTGGATAAAAAATTATGAAGTTTGACTATAAATTGGCCAAAGTTGACGTTTTCCCCAATACAACTGATTTTTAGGTCAACTGCTCAATTGACTGAGCAAAAGTGTGATCCAAGGCTTGAAACTTGACATGAGTAATATTGGGGGTCCATAATGATCCATGAAAGTAATATTAGGCATTGAAAGTTCAATTATCCTTGTGCAATCTTAAACCCTAATTTTGGTCATCAGTGCTCAAGGAGGTATCTTGAGTTGATTAACCCTAGTGTAGTCTTGAACCAAGAGAGATCTTTGTGAGAAAATAATTGATAAGTGAGAGGGAAAATTTTAAGGTACAACAGCTGCCCCTGTTCAATCTTTTTAAATCTGAAGAGTTAGATTGGCAGATTTGCCATTCGTGACTTGAAGGTGGAAGATGATTGGACACTAGAGTGCCCAGAAATTTGCACTTGAGAATGTGATGGTTAATGGTATATGGAATGGGCTTAAAGATGCCATTTGGAGAGGTGATGGAAATTTGTTTGAGATGGGCTTGTAGATGTCATCCAAAAATGATTGTTAAACCATATCTGCAAGCTGAATCTGAATGAGCATCAGAATGGCGTCCGTGTTTAGAGCGTATCTGAACTGTATCTGGAAGTTGAATCCAAATGAGTATCAGGGTGGAATCCGTATATGGAGTGTATATGTACTGTATCTGAGAGCTGGATCTGAATGAGTATCAGAATGGAGTCCGTGTCTGGAGCGTATCTGAATTGTATCTGAGAGAGAATCTGAATGGGTATCAGAATGGCATCCGTATCTGGAGTGTATCTGTACTGTATCTGAGAGAGAATCTGAATGAGTATTAGAATGGCATTCGTATTTGGAGCGTATATGTACTGTATATGAGAGCTGAATCTGAATGAGTATCAGAATGGCGTCTGTGTCTGGAGCGTATCTGAACTGTATCTGAGAGAGAATCTGAATGAGTATCAGAATGGCGTCCATATCTGGAGCGTATATGAACTGTATCTGAAAGATGAATTTGAATAAGTATCAGAATGGCATCCGTGTCTGGAGCGTATCTGAACTGTATCTGAAAGTTCAACTGGTCGTGTAGATAATCTTCCTGACTTGTCTCAGGTATCAATTTCTGAACTTTGTAAATTGTTGATGATAGCTATCTGCTGACTGATCTTTCCTGGAGAGATGAAAGATTAGTTGTATGCAATGTTATGATGTATGAAATGCATTGCATGGTGATGTTCTCAATAAAATGAATGAGATTATGTTGTATGCGTTCGTGTTGTCAATGTCATGACGTATGGATGTGATGTATAGGCATATAAACTATGTTGTTGTAATACTATTAGATTAGGGAAAATAAATCCCTGACTACTGTTAGGGACGGGGAGTGTAAGTCTTCATGTTTTGAAGTGATGATGAGTTGATGAGCTCCCATTTGTTAGAGAAATAAAATCTGTTGTAAGGGAAACACGGTGTGCTACCTGTAAAATTTGTTGGGGAATCTTGAGAAATTGGATGACCTTTACTGGGGAGTGATAAACTGGAGGTTTTGTTCCGTTGGGGATTAAGCTGCACACTGTGGGGAATTTTATGATATAGTCTAAAGATATTATCCTATTTCTTAAAGCCATTAATGATTGTCTTCTATTTTTTGCTCATTTGTAAACAGTAGTTATGTTCAAATGCATATGCTCAAAAATAAATCATTGGACGTTTTTGTAAACAAAACACAGAAATTAAAGAAAAACATGTAATTTTGCACTTTCAAAGGAATATATTTGTATTAATAAGTATTTTGTACAATGAGACGAACATCCTAGTAAGAGAATGTCGTCGTAAAAATGAAAATTTGATACAGAGAAAAAGATAGCTATGTGCAATAATCCTATGGGGTTCCCATTCTGCTGTAGCCTTCGTGTCTCTGAGCGTCTTGTCCACTTGCTGCCTTGTCCGAAGTTGATTGGATTGATCAGAACCGCTGAGTTTGTCAGTCGAACCCAAAGGTTGTCCGCAAAGGTGATCCAACGGGACATAGTCGTAAGCTTTAATTCCCTAACTTTTTCCTGGACCTCCCTTTCGGGTTTTCAGTCCACCGGGATACCCTTTTTTTGCCCAAGTCACCCTTTCGGGTATTCAACTTGCCGGGTGTATAGCTTTTTTTTTTGTTTTTTATCCCTAATTTTTACCCGAACCTTTTTAGTTCGCCGGGATGCCCTTGTTTTTCCTAGGTGTGTCTACTTAGCGGGTCTCTTATGCGTAGTATCTTTTGACTATGTCCGCATTCACAGGGTGCAGCAGGTCATCGCCATCTATAGTGGTCAAGATCATTGCTCCACCAGAGAATATGTTTTTGACCATAAACGGTCCTTCGTATGTAGGAGTCCATTTTCCCTTGGGATCACCTTGCGGCAATATGATGCGCTTGATCACCAAATCCCCGACTTGGTATACTTGGCATCTGACCTTTTTGTTGAAAGTCTTGATCATCCATTTTTGATACATTTGACCATGACAAACAGAAGTAAGCCTTTTCTCATCAATCAAGTTCAGTTGATCAAGTCGAGTTTGGATCCAATCGTCTTCACTCAACCCTGCATCCTTCATAATTCTCAGAGAAGGGATCTGGACCTTAATAGGAAAGACAGCTTCCATACTGTATACCAGAGAGTAAGGTGTTTCCCCGGTTGATGTGCGTGTCGTGGTACGATAACCGTGGAAAGCGAATGGTCGTATCTCATGCTAGTCTTTGTACGTGACTGTCATTTTCTATATGATCTTTTGATGTTCTTATTTGCGGCTTCGACAACACCATTCATCTTTGGTCGGTAAGGGGAAGAATTGTGGTGCTGGATCTTGAATTGCGCACACAGTGCGGTGATCATAGTGTTGTTGAGATTCGTACCATTGTCAGTGATGATCCTCTCTGGGATACCATACCGACAGATGAGATTTTGTTTGATGAACCAGGCGATAACATTCTTGGTAACGGAAGCAAAAGAAGCCGCCTCAACCCACTTCGTGAAATAGTCAATGGCCACCAAGATGAAGCGGTGTCCATTAGAGGTTGTTGGCTTGATTTCCCCAATCATATCAATGCCCCGCATAGCAAAGGGCCAAGGAGCCGTCAAGACGATCAAAGGAACCAGAGGCACGTGCACCTTGTCAGCATAGATTTGACACTTGTGGAAGGTTCGAGAGTGCTGATAGAAATCTGCTTCCATGGTAGACCAGTAATAACTTGCCTGTAGGATTTTCTTTGCCATCGTATGCCCACTGGAATGGGTGCCAAAAGTGCCTTCATGTAGATCAGCCATGATCTTCACTTCCTCAACCTTGTCTATGAAATGGAGAAAAACAGACTCATGGTTGTGTTTGTAGAGAATACCATTACTAAGGAAGAACTTAGCAAAGAATCTCCTTAAGAACTTCTTATCATTGACTGAAGCTTCTTCCTGATATTCTTGAGCCTCGAGATACCTCTTGACTTCGTGGAACCAAGGCCGGTCCACTAATTCTTCAGTATTGATCTCATGACACTGAGTTGGTTCATCCATTCGTTCAATGGTGATCTGGGGAGCCTCTTTATCCCATTTAAGTTTAAACATGGACGAAATCATGGCTAGTGCATCCGCTAGTTGATTTTCTTCTCGCGGGAAATGCTCGAAGGTAATCTTCTCAAAGTGTGGGATTAATGTCAACACGTGTTCTTTGTAGGGGATGAGGTTAGGGTGTTTGGTGTCCCATTCTCCTCTGATCTAGATGATGACCAAAGTTGAATCTCCGAATACACTTAAGGACTTGATCCCCCAATCTATGCAGCTTTGAGACCAAAAATACACGCTTCGTATTCTGCCATGTTATTTGTACAGTTGAAGTAGAGTCTTGCCGTGAAGGGAGTGTGACATCCATCAGGAGATATGAGTACATCACCTATACCATTGCCGAGTGCGTTGGACGCCCCATCAAAAACCAAGGTGCATCAGGATCCTTGTTCAGGTCCATCATATGGTTTGAATTCTTCGTAGTTATTTACCATCATGATGTCTTCATCTGGGAATTCGAACTTCATGGACTGGTAGTCATCCACAGCTTGATGAGCATGGTGATCGGCTAGCACACTGCCCTTTATTGCTTTTTGGGTAGTATATTGAATGTCATATTCCATCAGGATCATCTGTCATCTTGCTATTCTCCCAGAGAGGGCAGGCTTCTCGAATATATATTTTATTGGATCCATTTTGGATATCAATAAGGTAGTATGGGTCAGCATATACTGTCTTAGCCGGTGAGCAGCCCATGCCAGCGCGCAACAAGTTTTCTCGAGCAGTGAATATCTTGTTTCACACTCGGTAAACTTTTTGCTCAGGTAATAAATAACATGCTCTTTTCGGCCAGACTCGTCATGCTGCCCCGACACACACCCCCATTGAATTTTCCAAAACAGTTAGATACATGATCAATGGTCTTCCCTCGACTAGTGGAATCAAAACAGAAGGCTCTTGTAGGTACTCTTTTATGTTGTCGAAGGCAGTTTGGCATTCATCATTCCATTTGACTACTTGATCTTTCTTCAGCAATTTGAAGATTGGTTCACAAGTAGCTGTTAAGTGAGAAATGAATCGGGAAATGTAGTTTAGCCGTCATAAGAATCCTCTGACTTCCTTCTCAATACGAGGAGCATGCATTTCTTGTATTGCTTTTACCTTGGTAGGATCCACTTTGATACCTTTACTGCTGATGACAAAGCTTAGGTGTTTACCGGACCTTACCCCAAATGTGCATTTATTCAGGTTCAACCTCAGCTTGTATTTCTTTAGTCTCTCAAATAGCTTCTGCAAATGGTCAAGATGTTCCTCCTCGGTTTGAGATCTGGCTATCATGTCGTCCACATAGACCTCTACTTCGTGATGTATCATGTCGTGAAATAAGGCTACCATGGCACGCTGATAGGTTACCCTAGCGTTCTTCAACCCGAATGGCATAACGTTGTAACAGAATGTGCCCTATTGTGTGACAAAGGTTGTTTTCTCCATGTCCTCAGGCGCCATTTTTATTTGATTGTAGCCTGAGAAACCGTCCATGAAGGAAAACACCTTATGTTGTGCTGTATTATCAAGCATAATATCGATGTGGGGAAGTGGGAAATCATCCTTAGGGATTTCCCTATTCAAATCTCTGTAGTCCATGCACATTCGTACTTTTCCGTCCTTTTTAGGCACGGGAACAACATTGGCGACCCATTGCGGATAGGAGGTGACGGCCAAGAATTCGGCGTTGAATTGTTTCATGACTTCCGCTTTGATCTTTTCTGACATGTCGGGTCGCATGCGACAGACCTTTTGTCATACCGGAGGGCAGTCTTCTTTTGTGGGTAAACGATGTACCACGATATCTGCATCAAGTCCTGACATGTCTTTATACGACCAGGAAAAGACCTCAACATAATCATGTAGCAATTGAATCAGACGCTTCTTGACACTGGATTCCAGATTGGCACCCACCTTGACTTCTTTCTTGTCCTCTTCGGTGCCTAGGTTAACTGTGTCCACTGGTTCTTCGTGGGGCTGAATGGTCCTCTCTTCTTGTTGTAGTAACCTGGCTAGTTCCCCTGGAACTTCACAATCTTCCTCACCTTCGTCTTTGGCTTAGTAGATTAGATTTTCATAGTCACAAAAGGCCATAGCAGAATCGTTACCCATGTGATCCCGAATGGATGTAGATCTGCATTTTGAATTTGAGTGTGTGTAAGAGTATAGCTATCTTTGAAAGAAATAAAAATGTAAAAAGGAAATACAAAGAACACAAAGTTTGTATGCAAAAACGTCCATGATTCATTGATGACATATGAAAATGAGGTAACAACCCTTACAAATGGACCGTTGTGCCTCGGGTAAGACACAAGGCTTTAAAAGTATGAATTGTTTAATTATTACGGATCCGACAAAATTTAAAGACAATTACTGTTAGATAAAAGTAATTGGGACAAAATATTTAGCTTCCCAATTGCTGAGTCCTCCGTTGACAGTTGGGAAAATCCATTCTTCCAGGTCGTAGCTGTCCTCATCATCCTCCACTGTGTTGACTTCGTGGTTGCTGATCTTCAAAGGGGGTCCCCCGGCACGAGCACGACGTACAACTTTCTGGGTCCTAAAGTGAAACCCAGACCAAGTTTGTCAGATTTGTATGGGATATCTAGGAGTTGGCCCTAAATAGTGCACCCACCTTCTTCTATCATTTCCTTGGCATCTTTCAGAGAAGACATCTTTAGCAGAGGTCTTGTAATCTTCGGGATTTGGGAAACAGATTTGGTTACTGCCACGGTTGGTGGGACTTCCTCGAAATGCTGAAACGGAGTTTCAATGAATTCACCATCCAATTCCATGTATCTGAAGGATTTTAGATGACTGGCCATATATTCCTCTTCTCCATGGACAGTAATTATCTTCCCCTTGGTTGGGTATTTCAGTATTTGATGTAATGTAGAGGTGACAGCACCAGCATTGTGAATCCATGGTTGGCCCAACAAGCAAGAATAGGAAGGGCGAATGTCCATCACATAAAAAGTTGAATCAAAGGTTTGAGTTCCAACTTGTATGGGGATGTCCACCTCCCCATGCACCATTCTCTTTGAATCGTCGAAGGCCCTTACCACTATATTGCTGGGTTTTAAGGTCAAACCTTCATAGTCAAGTCTATCAAGAGCCTTCTTAGGCAGCACATTCAAAGACGAACCGGTATCCACCAAGACATGGGCCAAGGTTGTGCCCCTGCATTCGACAGAGACATGCAATGCCTCGTTTTGCTTCCTCCCTCTAGGTGTCAAGTCAGCATCAGAAAAGCCTAAACCATTATCCGCAGTCAAGCTGGCCACACAGTCTTGGAACTGATCAGTAGAGGTTTTTTGTGGTACATGGGCAGTTTTAAGGAATTTCACCAAGGCCTTTGCACGAGCCTCGGAGCACAAGAATAAAGCCAACATGGAAATCTTTGATGGAGTCTGCCCTAGTTGTTCGACTACGTTGTAGTCGCTTCTCTTTATGATCTTCAGAATTTCTTCCATCTCCTTTTGGGAGGCCTCAAGGATAGATACTGATTGTGCCTTCATCCAAACAGGCTTAACCAGAATGCTTTTGCCCCGAGTCTCGGTCGACTTAGTGGTAGGAGTATCAGCAGGTGTAACTATAGGAATTGTAGTAGTAGTGGTGTCATAAGGAACAGAAACATGGATGATCACAGGACTGGTAACAGTCTTTGGAGGAGTAATCTCTGGAGAGAAAATTCTTCCACTTCGATTTATCTTGCTGGTTCCCGCAATATTACTGATGGGGGGGGGGGGGGGGGGGTCAGCCTTCTCAAGAATTGAGTCTTCATCAGCCAACCAATCTTGTTTGACGATGTGGTAGTAGACATCGCCCCCATAATTCCATGGGACGGTTTTATCTGATGAGTACGGGATTGGACCTGGCATAGTAATTATCAATGGATCTACTTTAGGAACATATGTAATCCTAACGGGTCTTTTGGTGGATACCCTGGAAGGATTGGCGAAATGGTTACTATCGAAACATCTTTATAAGAAACGGTTGGAACATGAGTCTTTTCAAACAAAATCTCTGTCATCCATTAGGCGTTGAACACCTGCTTTCAATAAATGACAACTAGTTGGTCAGGATAAACAGAAGTGGCAGCCTTCATTACACCCCTAAAATAAATTGGCCTTTAATAGGTTCTTCTTGACGGTCAGGAGAGGAGTAACAAGTTCATCAACAGTAGAAACAAACATATCATCTTCAACAGCGTTAACACCACGACCATGCTTGGGCGTAGGAGCGGTGATAACATTCGGGATTTCAGGAGCATCAAACTTAATTTCTTTTGCTTCAAGAAGGTCTTGCACCTTGTTTTTCAAAGCCCAATAGTTGTTGGTATCATGGCCTAGACTTTCTGAATGGTATGCACAACGAGCATTAGGATGGTAACAAGGAGAGGTTTTGTTAGGATTCTTTGGAGCTTCCTTCAAAGTTACCAGATTAGATATCAACAAATGTGACAGGACTTGAGATAGTTTCATATTAATCTAGGTAAATTGTCTTACTGGTCTTTCTGTTCTAGGCTGATCGTTCCTTTGTTTAGTAGGTGCAGGCTTAGGGATCATGACAACTCCCACCATTGGTCGGCGTTCAGTTCTATCTTGATTCCTTTGAGGATACACAACACCAACTTCTTTCTTTCCAATAAATGGTTTTCTTACAGCGGCGGAGGATGCGTCTTTCTGGATCTTCCCACTCTTAATCCCAGCTTCCACTCATTCTCCGGTCAAGATTAGTTCAGTGAAGCCTACTGAGGAGCTTCCAATTAAATGATTAAAGAAAGGACCAGATAAGGTTCCCAGAAACATGTCTACTAGTTCTCTTTCGGAAAGGGGAGGTTGGACTCTTCCTGCTAAGTCCCTCCATTTCTGAGCATAGTCTTTGAAACCTTCACATGAAACCATAGCCATACTCTGGAGTTAAGTACGGGTAGGAACAAGATCTGCGTTGTACTAATATTATTTATAGAAAGCAGTGACAAGGTCTTCCCAATTATGGATATTGGCCCTTTCCAGTTGATATAACCAATCAAGTTGAGTTCTGGATAGGCTGTCTTAGAAGAAGTGGACCTATAAATCTCTGTCAGCAGTGTGAGGCTGTATCTTTCTCACATAGGATTGGAGATGCATTTTGGGACACGAAATTCGGTCGTATTTAGAAAATATTGGTGCCTTGAATTTTGGTGGAATGACAATCTAAGACACCAAACCTAGCTCCTCAAAGTCTAGCCCGAGCACTTTCTGGATTTCCATTATGCTTAGTCGTTCTTCCAGATGCTTGTATTTGTCGTCGGCCAGGGGATATTGCTCTTTAGTGTAATCCTCTTCTTCTTCCTCTTCAGACTCTTGTTGGACAACTGCTTCCTTGCCCTTCCCATCTTGGTTATCCTTTTCACCAAATGACGTTGCAAAGTCTAGGGTTTGCATGGCTTGTCCTTGGAACCTTCTTCCCATATTCAGAACTCCGGTTACTTTCTTTTTCTTCTTCTTTTCTTCAATCAGCAAGGTTTTCAGATCTTCTTGACCTTTGGCTAGAGTCAAGAACAACTGCTGAAACTGAGCATTTTGTGCTTGGAGGTCTTTTACTGTCTGCTCGAGATCCATCTTACTGAAATAAACAGTAGAAAGATGAGGAGACTTATCATAAGAAACCTGCTTATATTATGATGAATGGTAAATGCATATGCAATGATTTCAAGGAAATTAGAGATTTTAAATTGTTTTAGACCAAAAAGGAACACACGTTATATTAATAAATCAAAGCTTGAGTATATCATGCCTATTTTGGGCTTACAAAGGAGTACAAAAACTCTAAGATAAAAAAGTTGTACGCATCCTCTTTGGTGCGATGTAGGCATTCAGGATCCGCTCCTCATGACGTTTCTTAGTGAGCTCCAAAACCTTCTTCTTGTTGGCGCAGAATTGGGCTTCGAAAGTGTCTCGCTCCGCCTTAAGCTGTATCCAATCCCTTTGTAAGTCTTCAAGAGAGGTGAGCATGTCAGGATGTAGGATAGTGTATGGAACATCTCCTTCCACAAAAGGCTCTATGATTACCGGGAGAATAGAGGGGTAAGGCATCATAATACTTTGAGCACGAGCTCGTACCCACTTGAGGTAAGGCTCAAGAGGGATGGAATTCTTACACCCCAATGTCTTGCTATCTACCTTGTTCAACATCCTCCAAGCTCGGATAAATCTCTTGCGATGACCTTGATCGTTGTTCTCGTAGTCAAATACCAAACCTTCGATGAACATCTCATGTGGGCCATCCCTTCGGGTGTAACCAAACTGTCATAAGGCTAAACAGGGGTTATAGGTGATACCTCCTCTAATGCCAAGTAAAGGGACATTAGGGAATTCTCCATAACGGTCGATAATAGTAACATTATCTATGGACCGGGAACACCAATGAATGTCTGAATGTTTGAGCGTTGTCAACCTATGTTACCACCTTGAACCTTGCTCGTTCTTCAATACAGATTGGGGAAGATGTGAAATAAACCATCTTGCCAAGAGAGGAGTACAACACATAAGGATACCTCATTTCCTCATAGTGCAAGTGTGAAAGGAATGTAGGATATTCCCTAGCAAAGTAGGCACCGGGTTACGAGACATGAAGATTTTGACGGTGTTCACATCTATGAGTTGGTAAGGATTTGGAAACAAAACCATCCCATAGATGAGGAGGGCCACAATTTCCTCAAAAGCTTGCAAATCCAAAGAGTTCCAACAGTTTTGGGCTTTCTCAAATAAGAACTTTGCTAAAAAACCTTTGACACCACTCCTTGTTTCCCAATTAGTTGTGATATCAGATGATTGCAAGTGTAGAGCTTGAGCAATCTCTTTTGGCTTTGGATCTATTTTTGTACCGTTGAAAGGTAGTTGATTGAGAATGGGAATCCTCAAGAGTTGGGAGAATTCTTCCAAAGTTGGCACAAGTTGATAATCGGGAAATGTGAAGCAATGGTGTAAAGGATCAAAGAACTGAAAGAGCACCTTAATCATGTCTTCATCAGTGTTGGAGGTGACCAAGTTTATTAGGCGACCATGTCTTTCGGTGAATGGAGAATTTTCAGGAATCCTTGATGCTAGCTCTTTAAGTTGAGGAGGGATCCTTACAATATAGACTTGAATAGTTTTCCCGCGAATAGAGTCCATGTCCTACAAAACAGAACAAAGATAAATCCCAAGATCCTTGAAATGGTTAGTGAATATGAGTATGAGGTTATGATGTTTATGATGTTATGTACAAGTAAATATACATAAACAAAGCAAACAAGTCCTTAGGTTTAGGCTTGCATGGAATCTCATAGGTAAGTACCCTCTTGAAGTTTAGTTGGCTCAAACCTATCCTAGTAATAGTAACCGGGTTCTAAGGAGCTCAATATCACCAGTTTGTTTCTTTGGGCATTATTTTAGCGCAAGCCTCTTTAATGGAGACCGAAATATCAAAAAAAAACCAAACCTCAATGAGTGTAGTATCGAGTATCTACCAACTTCGGACTGCACCAAAGCCGGTCATCTCAATACATCCTAATGGCCAAGTTGGTCAAGTAAATGTTCTAAAAGTTCATTAGTGCTTCATGACATCACTCAATGGCCCCGTATTCTCCTTGACTACTCAAGGGCTACCGGTACCCACAAATATGTCGCACTAACGTAGCTATTGCTTAGACCATGTTGTTATACCCCGCATAGCTTCCACAATGTATTGCTACTTACCTATAAGGTATCCCAAATCCAGGTAGAGGATTTAAACCAACACAAAGAACCATAATGTAAAGCATACAAGTCAAACAAAGAAAGCAAGTAAATATTATCTAGCCCTAAGGTAACCCCACTTTTAAGATATTCCCCAGCAGAGTCGCCAGTTTTGTGATACGGTGGGAAAACTGACTTAGGTGTTTTACGTTTGATTGCAAATGTTGCGGTTTAGCAAGAGTCACCGTCGACTTTCCTTTTATCCAAAAGGAAAGGTGAAAAAGCACAGGAAAGACCTTTGAGATTGTTTCTTGAGTTCGGGGGATAGATTATGAAAAGGGAAGGTATTAGTACCCTTTTCATCCATGGTTTTCCATGGGCTCTTAGTTACTTGCTAGATCACTTGCTTTTGTTTGAAATTGTGCTTTGTGTGGATTTGAAATTATTTTTGAAAAGAGGCCATTGTTTAGGCACACTTTGTAATGATTCTCGTTCGTAAGAATGTATACAAAGTGTTTGATCTTTTGAAAATGTTTTCAAGTTTGAAAGATGTTTTTGAAAGTGTTGGTGTTTGTTTTGAAAATAACAAGGATGTTTTTGTTTTGAAATTGAGCAAGTAACTAGGAACATTCTACCTACTCAAAAGTCTTTCATGTTCATTTCCTCTTTCCTTTGACTTTGTTATCTTACCATTGATTTGGTAAGTAACCCTATATTTTGATGTAAAAGGGACGGGCGTGGGTCATCATATAACCATGATTAGTAATGTTGCAAGCTATCTTAGCATTTTTCTTTAGGGACTAAGATCATTTTGAAAGGCAACTTTTGATAGCGTCATCGAGGGACTATGATCTTGTATTTTGCTTGTCTTTGCTAAGATACCTCACATGCGTAATATGGTCATTTTTGTAAGGCAACCAAGTGGATTTACCCTAGGGGTGCTTGTGTGCAAGTGTATTGATTTTCATGCTTGATTTGTCTTGATTAGGGTTTGTTATTTGTTGGTTTTAGTCTTTCCATACAAAATCCTAATTACTAGCATTTGCATATAAAGCGATAAATTGCGGAATTTAAAATTACTACGCTATTACATCATTTAGGGGAGAGGGTATACAAATTACAAATGGGGATTTTGCAAGAAAATTAAACCTAATTATCTATTACAACCAATATTGAATATGTACAAAAATGAAGATAAAAATGCAAGAATATAAATGGAAAAAAAAGGAAATGAGTTTTTGTTGTTTTTTTATGAAAAGGTTTTTTTTAACCTAATTAACTAAAATAACATAATTAACTAAAAATAAGAAAATTAAGATTAAGTTAGTAGAATAAATTAATTTAAGGAAAACAAGTTTTTTAGGGTTTTTTATTTATGAAAAGGTTTTTTTAAATTAGTAAGAAGATAATATGGAAATTAATTAAAATAAATCTAAGTTCTAAATTGATTTTAAAAGAAAATAATATAATAAATAAACCCAAGTCTAAATATTTATTAATTAAAAAAAGAAATTAATTTATTAAAGAAAATGTTTTTGTTTTTTTTTTTTGTTTTTTATAAGAAAATAAAATAAATAAGTATAAATAATAAATAAAATATTTTTTGGATTTTTTTATTAATAATAATAATAATAATAATAATAATAATAATAATAATAATAATAATAATAATAATAATAATAATAATAATAATAATAATAATGGTAATAAAAATATTAATGGAGAAAAGAAATAAAACAAAAAAAATAAAAAAATAAAAGAAATTGGGCCAGGGGGTGCTGAAGTAATTCAGGGGTTAGTAAAAAAAATCATCAAGCCCAAGTTGGAAGCCCAGGCGTGTTGTTTGGAAACAAAAAAAAGTAAAAAAACTGTGAGAAATGAAAAAGGTAGCGCGTTGGATGTTGAACCCACGTCCGCTTGGTTACCAGCGCGCTGCCTTACCACTTGGGTGGCTATATATCAGTTTATTAAAATGAAATGATAAATATATAACGTAACATGCTTCCAAGGCATGTACTTCGTCTTCAACCTTCAGCCAGCCAAAGTACTTGTAACTTCTTCATCTCTCAACAAAAATGGAAAGTATAAACATGAAAGTTATGAGATTTCTTCCCACGAATCCAACCATGTAAATAACTAAAGCTATAAATCCAAGATGAGTGAGAATTTTTCTGGCCCTAATTTAAAATCTAAAAATTTTAGAAACTTCAACTCTAAAATTCTCTAAGCCCAGGCCATATAAATGCAAACTATGAATATGTACAACTTCTTGACAATGGTATCTATATTTTATCTTCACAAATCAGAATCAAATGATGCTTGTATGAAGAGATAGAAGTTTGAAAACTTACCTCTTGCAACTAGAGTCGTGTATGGAGTTTGAGCAACCATTGAGATGGCCTGATGATTTCTGTAGCTTACCTGGACCTCCTTGAGTGTGTTCTAACTCCTACTTTACTTTGAGGATGGCTGAAACTCTCAACTCAAGTCAAGTTGTAAGCTTCAGTTTTGAAAATGGTCGATGGTGATGGAGGGGTTACAGTCAGGAAACAGGGGCCTGAATCACTTTGATATGATGTATATTAAGTGTTTGGATGGTTAAAACGCAATATGCACGAGTGGATTTGGAGATGGCTATGTGAGGTTCAAAACTGTCAAGTTATGGAAGATTCTGAGTTGCAGAGTGCTTGGGAGTGTTTTGGGGTCCTTGAACTCGTGTGTTATGTTGCAATATACTTGTGCATAAGTAAGGAAAGGGTTAGAGTACTTGAGGAGGTCAGAAGCACAAGATCTAGAGTTATGGCTATGTTACTTGATTGTGAAGAAAAGTGAAAACATGGTTTCAAGGCATAGTACAAGCATGGCCTGAGTTTATGGGAGGCTCTAGACATGCTTCTTTTTCCTTTGACATTGCTTGTGATCAGAAGGAACAAGTGCAAACCTCTATTCATTGACTTTGTGATTAAAGCTTCTTTACAAGAATGGAATGGTTACTTTGTGCCATAAATGGAAATGTAACTTTAATAAAGGCTCAAGTGGTTGGATTAAAGCTCTAACAGCTGTGTAAACATTTAATTATGGAGTGACAAACAATTTTTAGGCCTTCAAAGCAAATATTATACAGCCTAGGCTTGGATTTGAATTCTTGTTCATCATGAAATGGCTTGTAATTTAAGTTTGAAAACCCTAACTTCATCTCTTCGATTCTCCTTGCTCAAAAATGATCTCAAGGAGTTCTTGGACATTTTGGAAATCTTGTAATGTTCTATAGAACCCCTATTTGAATCACTTTTTAAAATTCCCCTTGGAACTATATGAAAAAGTGCCATGAAGTTAGGTCAAAATCCTGACCAAAACTATGGCAAAATTTCACTGTGTTCAATTTCAAGACCATGACTTTATGAATTAATAACTTGAGATCTAATCACTTTTAGAATAATTTGTGTAAATAAATGTTATAGATATCATGGAGATCTACAACTATCATGTTGAAAGTTTCTTCTGAATCATCTTGCATCATGGTGAAAAATTTGCTCAAAGTTATGAAAAAACAGGAAGTTTTAAACACTTAGAAAAAATTTTAAGTTAGAAAACTTTGACTTTTCAAAATGAAATCTTAAATTTTTGATTTCTTGATGAATAATTTTCATATTTTGACATGTTTTGATGAGTTGTGGTCTTTGACATTGGATTTTGACCAAAAAGTCAAAGTTTGATTTTTCAGTGTATAGTTGACTTTTGATCAGTTGACTGAAAATTCACTATCAATCCAATTGATCTTGAGCAATGTTTTGGGTTATGCCATTAGGTCAAAATGATTCAATTAAAATCTTGAGATCATGATTCAAACCAATTGACCATTTGCTAGGTCAAAAATCAGAAATTGCCTTTCCTCAATCAAAACCCTAATTTTGACCATTTTGCCCTTTTGATGATTTGATCAAAATTCTTGAGGAATTATGGTACAAACTTTGATCAAATGATACATATGAGTTTATAATGTTGATGTGGATAAAAAATTATGAATTTTGACTATAAATTCGCCAAAGTTGACTTTTTCCCCAATACAACTGATTTTTAGGTCAACTGCTCAATTAACTGAGCAAAAGTGTAACCCAAGGCTTGAAACTTGACTTGAGTAATCTTGGGGGTCCATAATGATCCATGAAAGTCATATGAGGCATTTAAAGTTCAATTATCCTTGTGCAATCTCAAACCCTAATTTTGGTCATCAGTGCTCAAGGAGGTGTCTTGAGTTGATCAATCCTAGTGTAGTCTTGAACCAAGAGAGATATTTGTGACAAAATAATTGATAAGTGAGAGGGCAAATTTTGGGGTACAACACAAGTGATCTAGCAAGAAACTAAGAGCCCGTAGATAACTTTGGATGAAAAGGGTGCTAATACCTTCCCTTTATTATAATGTATCCCCCGAACTCAGAAAACATCCCTAAAGGTCTTTCCTGTTCTTTTCAGCCTTTCCTTTTGGATATAATAAAAGTCAGTGGCAACTCTTGCTAACCGCAACAATTACGATAAAACACAAAAAAACCAAGTCAGTTGTCCCACCGCGTTACAGAACTGGCAACTCTGCTGGGGAATCTTAAAAGTGGGGTTACCTTAGGGCTAGATCACCTTTACTTGATTTCTTTGTTTGACTTGTATGCTTTACATTTTGGTTCTTTGTTTGGCTTGAATCCTCTATCCGAATTTGGGATACCTTATATGTAAGTAGAAATACATTGTGGAAACTGTGCTGGGTATACCGACATGGTCTAAGCAATAGCTACGTTTGAGTGACATATTTGTGGGTACCAGTAGCCCTTGAGTAGTCAATGATAATACGGGGCCGCTGAGTGATGTCATGAAGCACTAAATAACTTTTAGAACCTTTACTTGACCAACTTGGCCATTAGGACGTAATGAGATGACCGGATTTGGTGCAGTCTGAAGTTGGTTGATACTCGATGCTACACTCATTGAGACTTGACTCCTGAGTTTTATTTGGGTTGCGATTCAATCGCCTATCGAACGAAGCTTGTGGGAAAGGTCAGTGATGTTGAGATCCCTTAGAACCCGATTACTATTAACTAGGATATGTTGAGCTAACTAAACTTCAAGAGGGTACTTACCTACAAACTCCATGCAAGCCTAAACCTAAGGACATGTCTGCTTTGTGTGTATAAGATTATTTGTATATAAACTTGCTTACTTTACATAACATCATACCATAGTATTTTCAATAACTGTTTCAAGGATCTCAAGGGCCTTTGATACAGGGTTACATTGAACCAGATGTCTATCAAGGGGCAAGAGGATTTATTTTCCTTTAACCAAACGCCGTCAGGGATCAAGTACAACAAACTTGAGTCAAGGGCTATAACCCACTCAACATGGTGAGCTTAATTCTCGTGGAAGGACATCCACCGATACAAAGTTCTTCAATTAAAACTGTAAGTGACTACTCACCCCCCGAGATCCTTCAAAACATGCATCCACATATCATGACAGGTTTCTTCCATATAGGTCTCCTTATCTTCCTACTGTTTATTTCAGTAAGATGGATATGGAACAAATGGTGAAAGATCTCCAAGCTCAAAACACTCAATTCCAACAAATGTTCCTGGCCATGGCTAAGGGGCAAGAGGACTTAAAGACTCTTCTTCTCAAAGACAAGAAGAAAAATTCCAAGAAGTCAGTAGGCATCCTGAACTTGGGAAGAAGACTTAAAGGACCAGTCAAGGGAGCTCTAGATCTTCCAACTCCATCCAACATGGGGGATATTCATGAAGAAGACAATAGTCTGGAGATTGATGAAGTCGAAGATGACTACTCTGAGGAACAATATCCTCCCACTGATGATAAGTACAAACAGTTGGAGGATTGCCTCATTTCTATGGAAATTCAGTAGATACCTGGCTTGGATTTAAGAGACACGGGTTTGGTTTCTGGAGTGGTCATCCCGCCAAACTTCAAAATCCCTACTTTTCCCTGTACGATGGAGTCTCTTGCCCTAAGATGCACTTAAAGTCTTATGTCCACAAGATTCAACCATACACAACTGATTCAAAGCTTTGGATTTATTTCTTCCAAGAGAGCCTGGTAGGGACTCAACTTGAATGGTTCTATCAATTGGAGAGTTCTCGCATCCACACCAGGGAGGATTTAGTTGTTGCTTTCTACAAGCAGTACCAGTACAACGCTGATCTTGCACCAACTCGTGTGCAATTGCAGAACATGACCATGGATTCCAACGAGATCTTCAAAGGATACGCCCAAAAGTGGAGAGATCTGGATGGTAGGGTGCAATACCCTTTACTGACAAGGAGCTAATTGACATCTTCATGGGAACTTTGACAGGACCTTTCTTCAAACTCCTAATCGGAAGTTCCTCGGCCGGGTTCACCAAGCTAATACTAACTGGCGAAAGAGTCGAAGCTGGCATCAAAAGTGGAAAGATCCAAGGAGCTACACCTTCTAATGCTCAGAAAAAGCCATACAGTGGGAAGAAAGAGTCCAATGCCGTGTATGGTCAAAAGAATCGTCATGACCAACACATAGGAACAATCTTGATCTCTAATCCTATGACTACTCAACAAAGACAGGGGCATCAGTGTAAGGAGGTCGCGCCTAAAAGATAATTCACTAAGATCAACATGTCACTGGCTCAAGCGCTACAACACATGTTGAAGGCAGAGCTGATTACGTTAAAGGCTCCTCTCCAGAACCCAAATACTTCCGCTCCTACCTATCATCCCAATGAAAGGTGTGCATACCACTCTGATAGTCTGGGACACAACACAAACAACTGTTGGGCTCTGAAGAACAAGGTCCAAGACATGATTGATGCCAAGGAGATCGAGTTTGATCCTCCGGAGACTCCAAACATGATCGCTTCTCCTATGACGAATCATTGAAAGCTTTTGCTCATTTTAATTTTCAAGTTGTAATATCTTTCATTGTTCAAACATTTATCTATTAATGTTAAACTCTGTTTCATTAATGCATTGCATATGTTTGTCTTGATTTAATCCATTCGTTTTCATTATATTTAAACTATGCTTTTTACTCCCTTTATGATATTCAACTCTTGTTTCAAAAAGTTGCAAGCCTTTAGAGGGAGGATGACGAAAACAATGCCATAATCTCATACAGTATGCTTTTGGACAGACCTTGCTGACGATGTACAGGCGTTTCTTTCAAATCCTAAACACTGGATTTATAAGGAAGATGATCCCTAGTCAACCCCTTCGAGCCAAAGAAGTAGAAGTTTTCTTTTTACACAAATTGAAACCCTTAATCAAAACCTGGGGCAGGGTAGTCTCTCAGTTAGTTCAAACTCTCATCTCGTAATACAACAAGCGACATCAAAAACATTCCTTCTGAACCAAAAGATGGTGATGGTTCCCTATCAAATAGGCAGTCATTATCTATCAAAAGAAAAGCCCACTAATTCAAAACCTACTAAGGAGACTTAAAGAAAACCGGGGCGTCCCGCTGACTGTAATCTCAAAAAACAAGAACAGTCAGGCAAATACCAGGGATAATAAATCAAAAGAAAGAGGTCACTACAAATCCTCAACAACATGAAAAATGTTGCAAAAATGACTGCCTTCTGACAAACTTAACTTGTCTGAACCATCACCAAAACGTTATTCCAGACTCAATTGGAGTTCAAACGCATAATTAACTGAGTTTAGGACTAAAGAACATCAAAAAGAGCGGGTGGGTACAAACACACTTTGAGCCTTCATCCTTTGTTTCTTAAACCGTGAACCAAGCCACGTTACAACCCTTCAAAAGTCATAATTGAAGCATGGGTTAGTTCGAAAGCATACTGTTACAAAAGGTATCCTAACTCCTGTAAGGCTTTACCCTAAATCCTGAGTTTGAATTTTCTTACAAAACTTCTTTACTTGCTAAAACGCATTTTCAAAATTTCAAGACAAGCATAAACTTTGCATTATTTGAATATCGTTGTTTGCATATGGCTATTTGTTTGACCGCAGAGAAATTTACACAATAAATATCCAGTGAACGAAAGCTCTCTCAGTGGACAAAATTACTTTGATTGGAAAGACCCTTCCAATGACAAATATCTCATGATCAAAGGGGCACGGCATGACCTTTGTCCAACACATATGGGGCAATCAAGTCAAGATTCAAAGAATCTCTCAAAGAATTATTGAATAACCAGGGGGAAATCTCCATATGTATCACTCAAGGGGCAATGTCATATTGATCATGGGTTTCAACAATATCCACTATGAAGACTTCCGGTACCATCAATTTGCTTGTCTGTACCAACAGTATCAGATGGTGTCAGTATCATGTCTTTTGATCCTCCCATGACAGTTCTTAGAAAATTCTGAGACTTGACCAAAGATCTTGGGTACAACAAATTTGTTCGTTTTTGACAGTCG
This sequence comes from Vicia faba, assembly GCA_948472305.1. NCBI lineage: Eukaryota > Viridiplantae > Streptophyta > Magnoliopsida > Fabales > Fabaceae > Vicia > Vicia faba. The sequence goes on along the minus strand of OX451740.1, from coordinate 761,634,754 downwards.
TATCATATGGTGTCAGTATCAGGTCTTCGGTTTCTTCCATAACAGTCGTAGAAAATATCTCTAGGAAGTTCAGGGCTACAGGAAATATGATCAAAATCTCAAGCGTCAAGGTGCACCAGATTAACTCTGAGGGCAAACAGGCTCCCACATAAAGGGTCATGTGCGACCAAGCAAACATTTTCTGGAATTACTACAACACTTACTACTAGGGGCGGTGACAAATATTCCCAAAATCCTTCTCATAGGATGACTCCCAGCCAGAGTTTCAATCTCTAAAAACTTCTCACCAACTGAGTCGACCTCGAGAACCCTCGAGGATTTTCCCCAGTGAAGAAGACACCTCTCCAACAGACCGACAACAGGATTTATTTCCCCAACAAACTACAGATTCCACAGTTTGAGTTTGCCTCTCCGACTACTACAAATCAAAGGACCACGAATCCTCTTCCCCAATAGACTGCTCTACAATCCCCAGCAAGTTACTGTGAAGCCTGGACCCGACCAGATATCAGTTCAACTTCGACTCCCTAATAGAGCAACGAACAACTGAGACTCCTAAACTCTTTTTCCCCAAGCAAGGATCAACACTCTCCACAGAGTTTTCAACATTCCTCAGCGGAGCTCTCCTCAAACAACTAAACAGGAATCCTTGGTGAAAATATTCTAAGCAAAGTTTGAAGACTTACCTACTCTTCAACAGTAATCCGAGATTTAATGACTCTCCAGCATTTGTCAAGGATTTATTTTCTCGGACAAAGATACATTCAAATAAACATCTCACATTTCATATATCATATTACATACATGACAAGTACACACGACACAATCTCATTTATTTTGAGAAAATCATTGCACCATGCATTTCATACATCATGACATTGCATACAGCTAACGTTTTACCTTTTTTCAAGAAAAGGTTAATCAATAGATGGTTATCGTCAATAATCTTCAAAAGGTCAGAAATTAATACCTGTAAAAAGCCAGGGCAATTATCTACACGACCAACTGAAGCAATCCTACACGGGCTCCTTCCCATACACTCTCCTAGAAACAATTCATATGCAATCTAGATACGGCTGGCATTCTGACACTTATTCCAGATTCCTTCTAGAAACAGTTCAGATGCAATCCAGATACGGCTGACATTCTGACACTTATTCCAGATTCCTTCTAGAAACAGTTCAGATGCGATCCAGATATGGCTGACATTTTGGTACTTACTCCAGATCCTCTTCTAGAAATAGTTCAGATGCAATCCAGATATGGTTGACATTCTGATACTTACTCCAGATTCTCTTGAAAATACAGTCTAGATACGATCCATATTTGTATGTCATTCTGTCACTCATTCAAAATACAGTCCATATACGATCCAGATTCGGATGTCATTCTGTCACTCATTCAAAATACAGTCCATATATGATCCAGATCCGGATGTCATTATGTCATTCATTCAAAATACAGTCCAGATACGATCCAGATTCGGATGTCATTCTGTCACTCATTTAAAATACAGTCCAGATACAATCCAAATTAGGATGTCATTCTGTCACTCATTCAAAATATAGTCCATATAAGATCCAGATTCGGATGTCATTCTGTCACTCATTCAAACACGGTCTAGATGCGATCCAGATACGAATATCATTCTGATACTTCTTTCAGCATACCTTTCCAATACAGTCCAGATACGATCCAGATACATATGTCATTCTGACTCTTATTCAGTACATCTCTCAGATATGAGTCAGATATAATTCACTTATGAATATTATTTTGTTGCTCATCCAAGACCTTTACTAGTTCAGATAAATCTCTCAACGATTTATTCTGATTCTTCTCCAAATCCCTGCTGGTTCAGATAAATCTCTCAATGATTTATTCTGATTCGTTCCTAGTAGGCACTTTCTCTGGTTCAGATAAATCGCTCAAAGATCTACTCTGATTCTCTCTAGTTAAAGAATATCCAAGACCTCCTTTGTTTCAGTTTAAACTTCTCAACGGTTTATACTAATACTTCCCAAATGAACATTTCTGGTTCAGATAAATTGCTCCAAGATTTATTCTGATTCTACCCAGTCAAGCAACGTACAAGACTTCTGCTAGTTTCAGATAAATCGCTCCAAATATTTGTTCTGATTCTTTTCCGGTCAGATTTAGTCCATTTTCTGTCGACAGTCACCTTTGGATGGAATCTACAAGCCCATCTCCGACAAATCTCCATCATTCCTCCGAATGGCATCTATAAGTCCATTCACAATTCATCTTCGAGTGCAAATTTCTGGGCACTCTAGTGTTCAATCATCTTCCACCTTCAAGTCACGAATGGCGGATCCGCCAATCTAACTCTTCAGGTTTAAGAAGATTGAACAGGGGCAGCTGTTGTACCCCAAAATTTTCTCTCTCATTTCTCAAGACATTTCTCACAAAGATCTGCGAAAGCTCAAGCTTGCACCAGTATTGACTAGGTCAAGCCATCTCCTCAACATTGATACCTCAAGATTAGGGTTTGAATTTTTATAAGGACAATTGGACTTCTAATACTTCAAGTGACGTTCTTGGATCATTATGGACCTTCAAGAATGCTCAATAGAAGTTTCAAGTCTTCTCAGTCAATTGACCAAGAGACCAAAAATCAGCTGTACTGATGAAAAAGTCAATTGTAGCACAAAAAGTCAGCCTTAGACTTTTTGGTCAACATTAAGTCTCAAAGATCAAAATTCATCAAGACATTCAAAAATATGAAACTTGATAATCAAGAAATCAAGAAAGTCAAAAGTCAATGTGAAAATTCAAACTCTTCAAGACTTAGAAATTTTTCTAAGTGTTTTTTATACACGATAATTTCATTTCTTCATGACAACTTTTCACCATGATGCAAGATGATTCAAGAAAAACTTCCAACATTAAAGTTGTAGATATAAATGAGATCTAAAACTTTGTAGGGAATGACTTTTTCTAGAAATGCTTGGATTTTAAGTTATAAATTCATGAAGTCATGGCATTTTTGAATAAACACTAAGAGAAATTTTCAGCAGTTTTGGTCAGGATTTTATCCCAACTTCTTGGAATTTTTCACATAGTTACAAGATGATTTTGTCAAAATGTCCAACATGAAAGTTATAGAGGGTGTTTCAAGCTTTCCAAAACATCCAAGAGCATGAATTTATCATATTTGAGCTAGGAGATTCAATGATCTAAATTTGGACATTCATTCTTGATTTACAAGGCAGATTTGTGATGAACAGGGAACCAAAATCTTAGCCATGCTGCATAATATTCACTTTGCAGGCCTCTTGACTTGCAAATCTATCCATAATCAGATGTTTACATAATTTATTAAACCATTATCCAAGTGGTTCAAGTATTGTCCATTGCATATTTTCATTTTTGGCACAAAGGCACCATTGCCATTCTTGCAAAGTTCACTTTAATCATAAAGTCAATTTCTTGAGCTTTTAACTTGTTGTTATAATCACACTCAACTTCTATAAGTAAGAAAAAACATGTTTAAAGTGATCAACCACTTTAGATAGCTTGGTACAAGCATTAGAAACATGTTCTTCATGCTTGCTTCAAAAACAAGCAAGATAGCCATAATATGTGATTCAAAATCTGAGTTGTTTGAAGTCTCAAACCTTCTCTATAAATAGTGAGGCCAATTGCAAGAGAAAGAGGTCAGAAAAAAAGAAGGGGAAACTAACACTCAAAATCATTCTTGCTGTCAAAAGACCAGAATTGCACACAAAACCTCCATTTTTGAGCTTTGAAGTCCAAATCTTTGAATCTCATACCTTGCAAGTTTTCTCCAAACAAACTATCTAAACACTCCACATACATCATATAGAAGTTGTTCAAACACAAGAACAACTTCTGTAACATCACTATCATCACTTCTCAAGCTCAACAATAGCCCATACAACAACTCAAACTCAAAGCACAAATTTCAGTTTCAAGGTAAGTTTTCTTGACTTTGAACTCTTCATACAAGCATCATTAATGGTTCATTTGTGAAGATAAAATATAGATATCATTGCCTTAAAGCTAACCATATGCTTGCTTTTCATTTTCACTAACCATGTGTTGAGAACTAACTTTTACATGTAGCAAAACAATGATAAAAGCAAAAAACAATAGTTATGCATCGACACAGAATGCTATGAGTCGACACATACCATGTTCAAAACAGGTTATGAGTCGACACGAAACACGTATGCGTCGATACGAAATGGTTATGAGTCGATACGAAACCAGTATGTGTCGACTCATACTGAGTTGTTTTAACTTCCAGGAGCAAGAAGCATACATGAGCCAACACATGAGCCGACACATGAGCCAATACAAAATATGCATGAGCCAATACGAAATCTGCATAAGCCAATACATGAGCCAATACATAAGCTCATGTGTCAGCTCATAAAACTTTGTTTTTTAATCTTTTTTTAATTTTATTTATATTTTTTCTTTATACTTTTATTATTATTATTTTCATATAAAAAAATCAAAAATATATATTTTTTATTTAAATATGTACGCATACACTTTTGTTTTATTCCATTTTTCTAAACTAAAAAAGACAAAAATATTTTCTTATTAAAATAAATTTCTTTTCTTAAAATTAATTTAATATTTAGACTTAGGTTTTATTTCAATTTGTTTATTTTGATTAAATTAATTTAGACATTAGGATTTTAATTAATTTATTTTCAAATCAATTAGAACCTTCTTCATAAAAAAAAACATAAAAACACTTTCTCTTCTCTTTATATTTCTTTGTACATTTTATTATTTCGTACTATAATTATATAATTGTCAAAGCCTTGTAATAGAGTAGTAATTTTATGTTCCGCAATTTACTAATATTGCTATTGCATTCACTAATATTGATATTGCATTAGTATGTTATTGCATTATTTGTATGTCATTTAGGTTGAACCGTGCTTATAGAGATTTAATGTATAATCCCAGGTCTGTGATGCATCAATCTTAATTAATCATCATAAATTCAATTATGTCTTGAATGAACATCTATGTAAAGATGTAAAGTGTTTTTAATTCACTTTGTTTAAATCGACTTTGATTCTCTTGAAATTGACTAGCATTAAAAGTAATTAAGTCCTTAGTGATATCTTGTAATATTTCACTTGGTTTAATTTATTGAGATGCTTTCAAGCTCTCTTAATATTGTGTTATGCTTCCACGTTTCTCAAAATCTATGATTTCATTTATGGGATCTATTTTTTTTTTTAAATTGTCTTTTAGGGGATAGGACTATTAAACCCACCCTTCTAGACCTCTTTGTGTCCATATTCTCACCCATCAAGATCAATATGTCAAATAAAATCTCTTAAGAGCAACACCTAATGTCAAATGGAATTTGGTGAAATCCTTGATAATCTCAGTCATGCAAATCTCTCCGATGATGGTTATTGCACCCCAAAATTTTCCATATGGATCTCAATCACATTTGACTTATGCTTCACATTCATTTTCATTAGAATCACAATCATTCATATAATTGGTTCCTAAAAGCATGGGATCACAATCTCTTTATAATCAGGGTTTTAAGAAGGATAGGCTCATCTCTCAAAGTTTAGATCATCATCATCTTATCCTGAAGTGTTAGGGTTTAATCATTGGTTCATCAATTGATTTGAAGTGAACTAGGGTTTTGGCATTCATCAGTGAAAATCAGGAATTAGGGTTTTGTGGTTTGAGTTTCAAGGGTATCTCATTCAAAGGATCACCAACATCATCTCATTATCCTTAAAAATATCTCAAGGTGTCAAAGATCTAAGCATGATCACAAGATTGCATTGATTATAGAGGATTTGAGTTTGTCTGGTGAAAAGTCAACTACAAAGTCAAACTTTGACTTTCGGGATTTTTTGGTCAACCATGTACTTCTCAAGTCAAGGATTGTGAAAGTATGAGTTTTGAAATATTTTGATCAATTTTAATCAAGAGAAAGAATCAAAGACACAAAATTAGGGTAGTGAAAGTCCCTAAATTCTCATGTTCAAATGCACTACTTTGCAAGCTTGTAACTTCTTCATAAAGCAACCATTTTTCTTGCTCTAAAGATCAAATTGAATATAATATTTCATACTACAACTTTGTCATAGGGGATGATATCCAAAAAATGCACGGCTAAATAGATATAAGCTCATAAATTCATTTCTTCATTTCTTCATTAACCAACACTTAGAGAAAATTTTCCAGCATCCTGACTTTGTCAAGTAGCTGAATTTATGGTCATTTTTTCCATGATCCCATTTAATTAAAGGAAAGTGGTCAACATGAAATTTGTAGATAGTGTTTCAAGCTTTCCAAAATGTCCAAGAGAATGAAAATATGAGGCTTGATTTAGGAGTTTAGAAGCCACAAAGTAGCCATGGCAGAGAGATTTGAAAGCCCGGTTCTATGCTCCAATTCATTCATAATTTTGTGCCCAACCTCATGATCCACCAAATATTGCATTGAGACCTCTAAACCTAAAATTTTATGATGTGTTGAACACATTAACACTATATTATTCAAGGAGTCCATGCATTGTCCAAATCCCACACCATAAATGGACCAAAAGCACAAAATGATTTTTGTCAAAATCTCTAAAATCTTGCTTTGTGATCTTGAGCCTTGTGAACCTGAATTTGGTATGAAAATACTCCATATAAAACATCTACAGCTCTTTATCAAAGAGCATCCAAGAGGGTCATAGAATTTATGTTCCTTTACACGTAAGTTACAATGCATCTTTTGACACTTTTGTTTGAATTTGGACTAAATCAAGCTCGCCATTGTTTGTACTGGTCCAAAGCCTCTCCACAGTATCATTTCATCCATTATTAATAGATATTCAAGCCTCAAGTCTCAACATACCAATTTTTCATTAAAAAAACCACCATTGTTGCATCCTTCAACCTCAAACACCAAATTTCCAACCCTTGTAATTTATTTGCAAACAAATCATCCAAATACTTTACATACATCAAATATAACTCATCTATAACCTCTTTGCCTACCTATAACTACTCCATAATTACAACCACTTATAAAATTTTAAGCTTGCACATTGAATTGGGTAGAGAGTTTGGGTACAATTCAAAGCAAAGTAAGCACATCATTAGCTCCACGGAGGTTCAAGGAAGCTATTAGGATCATCATTTTCCTGCTGGAACATCATCTAAAGGGGCTACAGACTCACTCTGTTTGGTAAAAGTCTTGAACTTTGAACTCGTAGTTTAGGATATCATTTGCATTCATTTTTGATCCATTAATGTTCATATGATTGGTGTGATCATAAGCCCTATTAAAGTAGGCATTGGTTGTTGTTGTTTGACACTTAATTTCATTTTGAAGTTTTAGCTTTTTTTGGTTTTGTCAAAAATTTGTGTGCCACAGTCCATATTAATTTGTGATGTTTACATATTTGAAATCCTTGTAAAATTATAAGCAACTTTGATATTTACACTTTTTCATTTGGATAAGAAATTAGAGAGTTACCATTTTTGAAAGTATGAGTTTGAGGGAACGTATTATTTTGAAAATAGAAAGTTGCATTTTTCGCTAAGGAAATCGATTTTCCATCATTAATTTTTGCATGCCTGTGCCATTGGTTTATGCAATTTTCAAAGGGTAAATTGATTTCCCCATATGGGGTAATTGATTTTCTGAATGTATTTTTTGAAAAAAGAATCTTTTTATCACTTGTTTTCTCTCAACTTTCCATTTGATTTTCATTGTTCAAATCATCTCCTTTTGGCTTGATTTTTTTTGCATGCTTCTTCATTTGTGTATATATCTTACCAATCCATGAAAAACTCCAAAAATATTGTTTATTTTGATCATTTTTTATAGTTGAAAATCAAAACTTTTAGTTTTCTTTTAAGACTTTTCCTTGGTTTCTTTGTTGATTTTCTTCACTAAATTCAAGTTGAATGATCCTAACATGCCATGTATTGATTATTGCTTGATGACATTCTTCTTGTGATGTTAATACCATGATAATTCATTAAGATATTTAAGTCTTTAATCCAAGCATGATAACATTAGGATAGAAGTTTCCCCATTTCAATCCAAACCTTAAGTCCATCATGGCATGACAACATTATGTTAGATTTCCCACAATCCTAGCCTTATGGCCACTTTGCATGACAACATTAAGATCTCAAGTCTGCCTTTAAACTTTCTTTTCTTTTGCATTGCATTCTTTAAAACTAAAACATTTTCTTAATCAAAACTCAAAAATGCTTAACAATGTTCAAAACCCTTTCAAAGCTAAAGGTGTGAAGGTGATGAGTGTCTCCTTGGATGAGGGTCCACTTAATATCTCTCTCCTAACAAAAACACAAACTAAATCCAAATCATTTTTCCACTCGGCTTTTCTCCTTAAAACCTTTTCAAAAAGGACATGTTAACTTTGTTCTACCGCAAACTGACAAGCTATAACTGCTAGAATGTGAACTTAACATCGTTCATAAAAGACACACAACAAACAAACATTTTTAAGAAGAACTATAATGTTCTGATTCCTTTTAGGGATACGTAGGCATGAGGTTGAAAAGCTCATGCAAACACACTAATAAAAACCTTTTTCTTTTCTCAATGAATTTATGCATACATTACCTTTTATCAAGTAAGTTGTAGATATATACACACCCATTGATTAGAATAAAAAGAATGGATCCCATGGAGAACCACAGACGTGATGGGTGCTAATACCTTTCCCTTACATAATCGACTTCCGTACTTTTTCTCCTGGTTACAAGACCATGTTCTTTTCCCATTCTTTTAAGTTTTCTCTATATTTTCCTTTCCCTATTTTTTGGGATAAATAAAGTTAGGTGGAGACTCTATTTGTTTTAGGAAGCTCGTGCGAGTATTTTTCGCGTAGCTTCAATGGTGTTTATCAAGAAGTATTATCAAGCCTCATTAGATAGAATAAGTCAATTTACATATGAAGTGTTGAATGTTTGATGTATCAAGCAAGGGATCTTGAAGCTTCAAATTTTTTGAAAGAGAGAAAGTAGGAAAGCTCGTCTAGTCCATGTCTGAGTGATCAGAGTTTTTTCAAGGCTGTAGTGTAATTCTTAAACTACTAAGGCAACACACACAGTCACCTAAAAGTGTTTTCAACTTCTTTGTTTGATAAAACTCCTTAAAACCCTTAGAGGATCCATCAATGTGCTTGTGTAATTGATAATGGGTGTCCCTAAACATATATAGGCTTAAATATAATGCCTAATGAATTAAGTCCCTTGGCTAAATGATTTGAGCTAGGTTTAACGCTTCTTAATCGAGTAAGAACGCTCTTAACTAATTAGGACACTAGCTATTGTAGGGTCTCCTTTTTAGGAATTAGGGTTTTCGTTGTTATGAAGTATATAATTGATTAGGTGTTAGCCATAATTGATTACGAGCATTAAAGAATCTAAGGATAGTTTTCAAACCACACTAGAAAACATGTTTTAACAATCTTTCTCACTTTATACTCCTTTTCTTCTCATTTCTTTCATTTCACTAATATTGTCTTAATGCTTTAAGAGTGAAAAAATATTTGTGACGTTTTTAGTGTGTAGACTAGTGCATGGATAATATTATAATTTGTGCAAGAGATTTTTTTATCTTTTGTGGAATATCTTCGACAAGAAGTCTCTGCCTGGTTTGTGAGTTTAGCCATTAAAACTCTCGTTTTCTTTGTCAGATTGTCTATTAAAATCTTTATTTGGTTTGTGAGTTTTGCCTAATATAAAAGCTCTCATTTGATTTGTGAGATTGTCCGTCAAAATCTCAATTTGATTCATGAGTTACGGATGGTATAAAAGCTCTCATTTGACTCGAGATTAGTCAGGTATAATATCCCGTGCTTGGTTTAGAGGATAGTCAATGTAAAACTTCAAGTTTGATTGTAGGCTAAATATCTTTTTTGGTACCTTATTTTTACTTCACGGTCTATTTTAGTCTCTTAACTATAAAAAAGACCAATATAGTCCCTTATATTTTCAAAAAGCGTCATCTAACTCCTTTCTTTCTAATTTTCACAAATGGCATGTATTTTTACATACGATGCGTGACATCTATTTATACGCGTGACATCTGACGTGGCATATGTTCATCAATAAAGTCATTAAAATTTCAAAAAAAATTCTAAATTTTGCCAAAATCACCTTAGTTGTTGGACAATATAGTATACCACTAGGCCGCTTCACAATTAATGATATAATTTACAAATTAGATATATATATATATATATATATATATATATATATATATATTTACATTTCTGTTTTTTCTTAAATTTTTGTCTTCTTAATAGGTAGCATAGAAGTATCCCAGGTGCTTTGGACAATTATTGGATCTTCGGTAAAGCCTAAAACTGTAGGGAAAGATAGAGGATGAGGGTCCCTAGGGGTTGGTTCTACAGTCAAGCCTAACATTGTTATTCAATGATACTTCACCATCACCATGCACAATAGCAACATTAAAATAGATATCATACAGCTGCATTGCATTGTCTGTGCAATCTTATAGCGACTTGTGCAAAATGAATTAGATATAACAATAAGATATCATACAACAGCTTGTGCTCGATTGAACGAATATAGATAATTAAACACAACATTAAGATCCCAATACCATTTGCAGGGAACATTTCAAGTATTGGTAAATATCTTCTACAGTTAATTATTCTCAGTCTCCTAGTTTTATCAAAATCAGTTTGGATTTCTATAGTTTCGGTTGACGATAGTTCTCAAATTGATGTTGTTCCCTATATATTCTAATTATATGCCAAAGCAGCAAAGTATAATCTCACATCACATGCAATTTAGTGCCATATATCACAGGAAGGTAGAACTGTCACTTTGTTAGTTTGATCCATCATCCATGAATGCAGAGAAGAAGCACACTCACACAATAATTAGTACAATGTATAAAATAAACTCAACAGAACTTAAATTGTATTACAATAAACATCGTGTGATCAGGTTTAATTTCTGAAAACTAATACACATGTTTTGATTAATTAGGTAAATAAAACCCGCTACAAGGTCTATATAATGACCGGAGAGAATGAACACACAAATTTAGTAAGTTGGGATATCAAATGAATATGAGAGTCATCCTCATAGATGATACTCAAATATTAGAATCTTTGGAGGTTATGTTAAAAATTTTGTATCGAACAATTATATGAGAATTAAGAAATGGAATAAAAAATTTGATAGAATCCTCAATTCAAAAGATAGTAGTGATTTTTTTTTAGTTTTAAGAAATATATAGAAAGAACGAGGTCATCAAGAAATTCAAGGAATTGATTTAGTTATTCAAGGAATGAGAAGAAAGATAAAACATATGGGAAATATCTTCATCTTCCTCATCGTTGTCTTCATCGAGAGGAATACTCAAATATGAAAGTGAAAGATCTAACACGTTTAGAATCTTTAAACAAATAATCTCAATAGATGAATGGTCATCCAAATAGTCATCATCTTTGGAAATAATAAAGAAGCCTCATACAATAAAACATTTGAAGAAGCTTCGTTTAGTCAAACCCTGGATGAAGAAGTTATATGTAGAAGAGATATTGAAGAAGCTTTACCAAGTAAACTCTTTGTAAAGTTAACATTGAAAAGAACATTTGGAGATTTATCATCACATGAAGAAGATAGAGAATCAACGAGAGAAATATCAAAAAATTAAAATATATTCAGAGATATACCCTACAATACGTTAGAAGACTCTCATGAAGTGTTTTCTCAAAAAGGGGAACATCACAAAGAAGATCATGTGTGCTTTAAAGTTTCAAGAGAAGACAATGAAACTGAGGTTACATATTTAATGTATGGTCAAAGTTATAAGATCGTTGTTAAGTTCAGTAAAGATAATGATAAATTAGGAAATAAAATTGTTGTTATTAAAGAGTATAAAGAATTCTTGGAAAATAGCAATACTAGGTGAAGGAATTGCTAGCATTAGAAATGAATCTTAAAAATCAGAAAAATGTGAATCATATTAATCTATGAAAAATAATGTCTAGCTTGCATGAAACCTTAGAAAAATTTACTAAGGGTAAATATAAGTTTTAATTTATCATGTCTAATCAAAGAGCTTCGTATGATAAAAATGTATTAGGTTATAAACCTAATAAATCATTTAGTAATATTTGTCAAGTTAGGAAGAAATCCAATAGTTCTATCTTTAAGTGCAATATTTGTAATAAGGTGATCCTTTAGAGCCTTAGTGTTATGCCAAGTTAAATATTTTAAGATGTTATAAATTAAATAAATCTAGACTTATTAAAGTCAATAACACACCAAAACCTAAAAAGATTTCGATACCAAAGATGAAATATTAATTTATTTTGCAGGATTACTTTGCAGTTTTGAAGAAGTTAAACAAAATCTTAATAAAATTATGTAAAACATGTGTATCCTCTAAGTATAAGAAGTTGTGAATAAACGTTTCTCCATACATCTTACATCTTAGTTTTTACGAAGACATTACATATCAAAGAAGAAGAAAAAGTAAATTAAATTGCTCATAAAAGTTCTCAAGATTTCATGATAAGAGTATTTTTTAAAATCAAGGATAGAGATCAACTTATGGTATAAAATTTAATTCAATGTATGATATATCTTAGAAGGCTTATAAAAATTATCTTTTACTTCAAATTAACCTTCTCACATGCATATACCTTAAAAAGAATAAAAGACAAATGTTTTCATGCATAAAAACAAAGTTTTTTTTTTGTGGAAAATGTTGACCAGTAATCGATTATTACTTTCAGGTAAATGATTACCACCTTTTGAATTCAAATAAATATAATTGTTGGACCTGGTGTTGTACCACAAAATTTGTCCTCATATTTTCAATACAAATTGATTCAAGACAGATCCCCATACTCCTAGGATTCTCAATTGCTCAAGACTAATCAAAGATTGATCAGACAAACTCTCCTCCTAAGCATTGACCTACAACTAGGGTTTTGTTTTTCTCAAGGAAAACTGGACTTATAATGCCTCAAGTGTACTTCATGGGTTCTCATATGCTACAAAGTATCCTCATACAGAATTTCAAGTCTTGCAGCATAAATTTGCTCAGACAATTAGCCAGATGATTGAAAATCAACTATATTGGACAAAAAGTCAACTTTGACCAATTTATAATCAAACTTCAAGATTTTTGGTCAACATAAAGATTTTGAAGTAATATTTATCATTTGGTCAAGGTTTTATCATGATTAATCAAGAAAACTCAAGATTTATCAAAAGTCGAAAGTTACTAAATTAGGGTTTTCTTAAGGAGAAGTCAACTGAACTTTTACCAAGCATAACTTTTACATACTTCATCAAAAAATTCTCAACCAAATCTCATTTTGAAATAAATTCAATTCTCTATAATTTTATCTCTCTAAGCTCAAGGCCAAAAAATGCTTCATTTGAGAGATATGAGGCAAAACATTACATGTCATTTTAAAAGTCAACAAAAAGACACTTTTTGTCAAAGCACTTTACATCAATATAAATGCTTAAAATGAAAAATGACCATCTTGATGATTGTAGGGAACATCTTGATGTTTCCAAAAATTAAAAGATCACCTTCATATGATAAAAATTGAGTGAGATATGATTTGTGCAAGTTGAGCAATTTTGAGAAAATGCATGAAGTCCAAATTGAGCAAATTTGAATTTATGGGCTAATGGGATTATCGTTTAAGATCCAAACGAGTTCCTGACCCCATAATAGACTCCTACATTCATTTTTTTTTGTGATTTTTATTTCTTTTATTTTGATTTTATTCAATTAAAACCAAAATAAATCAAATAAAATAGCAAATCAAGGATATAAAGTGCATGGCTTTTGTTTTGGACCAGAATTAAAGCCCAAAATTCATGAAAACAAAGAAAGAAACTGTGTGCATCTATTTTGTGAATCAAATCGTCATGGTTGTAATATTTCAACCTATTTTCAAACCAAATCAAAGATGTGTTTCATATTATGCCCAATCCCATCTTTTAACCTAATATACTCCTCTATATAAACACTACATATTCAGACAAAAAAGAACATGCGAAGGCTGTAAGAAACAAGGGTTTTAAGGTTTAAAAACTTGCAAAGAAGGTTGCACTCGATTTCCAATTTCAGCCACCCTCAAGGCAAGACAACCATTCAAAACAATTCCTGAGGTATCATAGAGTAAGTACCGATCATTCTTGATGATCAAATGTACCTGAAACATGCATTCCTAACATTGTCGATTTTACATATTTTATGAAATTCATATTTCAATATTGTGATGCTTTGGTTTAAACTAACTATTTCAATGTGTTCCTGAGACAAATTAGTGCAGGTTTTATCCCTTGCATGAAGCCCATGATGCCAGAATAATCCATCATCATTATTGCACTGTTTTTCTTTATTTTGATCGTATCTCAATATACAGGTTGAATTAGCCAAAAATAATGTGACCATTGGATTCACAAGAGTCGAATTAGGGGGATATGGTCCTTCTTGATCTCTAATGCGTGTTATTTGTGTAGGTTAATATTTGTTCTTACCGGAGAAGACGACCGGAGCAAGGGCTTCGGCGGCTCTCTGGTTCACTGTATTATAATATATTTATTGGTTTGTGTTATATTGATAGAATGGAAACACAACGCAGTTTGTTGAGACAGAGGCTTGTTCAAAGAGAGGGCGTGGGTTCGATCCCTGTGTCTTGCATTTATTTTTGCTATTTTCCAAACTAACATGCAGGGTTATTACATAATGATCAGTTCCTATTCTCTATCACCAATAACGTGTTGGCTCAATGGCAAAGAAGGACACCAGTGACTTTGGGGGAGTGGGTTCAAAACCCATCCCTTGCAATTTTTTTACCATATTTGTTCTTAACACTAATAAATTAAGATTAGGGTTTTTAGTTAGTAATTAATTTTTTTTCTTATATATTTTTATTTACTAAATTAGTTAATTAATTAATTAAATAAAACTTTTATTTTTTAAATATTAAAATCAATTAGAAATTTAGGTTTTATTAATTATTAATTAGAACTTTAGGTCTTCTAAACTTGTTTCAAAACATTTTCTTATTTTCTTTTTGCTATTTAATATTCTTAGACAAAATGTATAAGGCACACTCTCTAATGTAATAGCGTAGATTTATTTTCCTCATTTTTCATATTATATAACTGCTCACAGGATGTAATAGCGTAGGACATTTATATTCTCACACTTATATTTTTATGCTATGATTAGTAACTAGGGTTTGTATGGCAAGACTAATAATTGAATGCAGAAAACCCAAATCTCAAGATAAAATAATTGAAACTAATACACTTTGCACACTTGCACCTCTATTGTATCCTCTCTTGTTGCCTTACGATATTAGTCATGTCCCTCGAAAGTAGGGATACTTTAACAAAAGACCCTCGATCAAATCATCACGTCCATTTCAAATAAAGATCATAGTCCCTCAATGACCCTTCGAAGTTTCCTACAAAAGTAATCTAGTCCCTCTGATACAATTGCTAAAGTATTCTCACATGTTTCCTTTGATGACCATACAATGACCCTACGCCTGTCCCTTCACATCCAATAGATAGGGCTATCTACCAACTAATGGTACGGATAATACTATCTCTAAAGGAGAAGGAAATGAGTAAGAAAAACCATACTTTAGTGGGTAAGAACTCTTAAATGATTGCTCACAACTTTTCTCACAAACAAAACATTTTTTCACACACCACGTTCAAACAAATATTTTTAAAACACTTTGTACATATTCTTGAGGACTGATACAAGAATCATTACAAATTCAGCCTTACATTGGCGATTCCAAAATATTTTCAAACAAATCACACACACACAAAGCAAGTTTTCAAAGTGAGCTAAGAAATTAAGAGCCCATAGATAACTACGAATGAAAAGGGTGCTAACACCTTTCCTTTTCATAACTTACCCCCTGAACTCAAAATCTATCAAATGTCTTTCCTGTTCTTTTCACCTTTCCTAAATATTGGATAAAATAAAAGTCAGTGGAGACTCTTGATATCCTCATATTTAGATAAAACCAAAAAAGTCAGTTCTCCCACCGTGTTACAGAACTGGCGACTTTGTTGAGGACATACTTAAAAAAAAGGGGTTACTTTAGAGTTTAGATCATTTTTACTTGCTTTAATTGTTTGAATTGTTTGCTTTAAATTTAAGGGCTTGTCTGGGTATTATTGCTTGTGAAAGATCCTACACCCAAATCTAGGTATTCGTTAGATAAGTAGCAATAGATCCTAAAGATTGTACGACGTAGACCGATATGGTTAACATGATAGCTACAGTTAGTGTGACACTTTGGTTTATAATGATGTTCCTTGAGTCAGTCAAGGATAACATTAGGCTTTCGCATGGTGTCATTAACATTAACTTACTTTTATAACCTTAATTGACCCATCTTGGCCATTATAAAGTAGTGAGATAGCCGACTTTGGTGCAGTCCAAAGTTGGTTGATACTCGAAGCTTCGCTCATTGAGATTCTACTTTCGGGATGTTTTGGTGGCAAGCCAGTTGTCGTGCTAAAATAAAACATCTAAGAAAGATTGGTGATATGAGATTCCTAGAACCCGATTACTATTTTAGGACATGTTGAGCCAACTTAACTTTAATGGGGAAGGGTATTTACCTATGGACTTCGTGCAAGCCTTTAAACCTAAGACTCTTGTATGAATGGTTTGTGTTTTCTACTTATTTAACATGAACATGACATCATAACATCATATCATCATAACATAACATTTTCACTAACCATTTCAAGGACCTATGGATTTATATTTGTTCTTTGTTGCAGGTTATGGCCTCCGCTTGCAGAAATATTGTCTTAATAAACTTCTAAGGGTACCTTCCAAGCTTAAGAAGTTAGTCTAAAAGGTTCATGAAAACTCTCAATTCACCAAGAGACATGGTTATCTACTAAGTTTGGTTACCTCGGATGGTGAAGAAGACATGGTGAGTGTTCTGTTCTAGTTCTTTGATCCTAAGCATCATTATTTTCCCTTCCCAGATTATCAGTTGGTACCCATAATGGAAGAGTTCTCTAAGATACTTGGAGTACCTATTCTTGATCAGACACATTTCATTGGTTTAGAGAAATTTCCAAGACATGAAGATATTACAGCAGCCTTACATCTGAAGCGGTCAGACATTGTGCCTATGTGGAAACAAGAAGTGGATTTAAAGGTCTTCTTGCTAAATTTATGATAGATAAAGCTTAGTTATTTCTAGATGCTATGACTTTTCATGCTTTTGAGGAGATCTTAGCTTTGTTGATCTATGGTTTGGTACTATTCCCTAATCTATACCAACTCATAAATGTGAACGCCATCAAAATATTTCCTACTCATAATCATGTGCCCACTTTGCTTGGAGATATTCTACACTCTCTTCACACTCGTATTATGAGGAAGCAAGGGACTATCATGTGTTGCATACCTTTACTATCCAGGTGGTTTATTTCGCACCTTCCCTGATCAGTGATGAAGAACGAACAAGGTTTGAGGTGGTCTCAAAGGATGATGTCACTCTCTCATTCAGATATCTATTGGCGTTCTCGATCTCAGGAAGACATCACTGTTATTGACCGATGTGGGGAATTCCCTAATGTGCCACTCCTTAGCATAAAAGGAGGTATTAGTTACAACCCTTCTCTAGCTCTGCGTCAATTTTGTTATGCTCGAAGGGACGGTCCTTATGATTTACTTATCCAGGGTATTATATTCGATTACGAGAATGATCCTCAAGGGTACCGTTAAAAGTTTATACGTGCTTGGGGCATGGTGAATAAGACTGATAACAATACTTTGGGACATAAAAAATACATCCTTTTAGAGCCCTACCTCAGATGGGTGCGATCTCGTGCTCAGAATCTTATAATGTCATATCCTGCTGCCAACCAATAATTGTGGAGCCTGTCATTGAAGGAGATATTCCTTATACCATTTTTCATCCAGATATGCCTACTGACCTTGAAGAGCTACATAAGTATTGGATTCAATTGAAAGAAGAAAGGGACACTTTTGAGACTTAGTTCTATGCTAGTGAGAAGAAAGTGTTGGAGCTGACAAAACGACTTCACAAAGAGCAGAGCCTTAATGCATATTGTGATACGGTGGCAGAACCGACTGTTTGATACTGGTTTGCATTTTTTCGTTTTTTGTTCGCAAAATGTCGTGGTAAGAAAGAGTCGCCACCGACTTTTATTTCATTCAACTGGAAAGGAAAAAAGTACAGAAAAATCCTTTTTCGAGATATTCTGAGTACGGGGGGTAGGTTGTAGAAAGGGAAGGTGTTAGCACCCTTTCTATCCATGGTTTTCCATGGGCTCTTAGATACTTGCTCATCTTTTAAAATTGCTTGTGTATGTTCTTTGTTTTGAAAAAGTTTGACTTTGTGATAACCCTTGTATCAGTCCTCAAAGGTGTGACGAAGTTGTTTTGAAAATTTGTTTGAAAAGTGTAAGTGTGAAGAGTTTTGATTTGAGCAAGTACCTACTAGCATCTACCTACTCGAAAAAAGATTATTTCTATTCTCGTTTCCTTTAGACAGCGCTATCCTACTATTGAGAAATAGGTAGCACTGTCGTTGGAGTTGTAAGGGTCAATTTGAAAGGGATGTACTATCACTAAAGCAATGTTAGGACACCTTAGTAATAACCCTAGAGTCTTAAGATCATATTCGAGGCAACATTTCTGAGGCAACATTTCCGAGGCAACATTTCTGAGGCAACGTTTGATCTTTTTAGACAGGAGGGCAACCACTAAGACACCCTATACTTAATGACCGTTTACCGAAGACAACCGAAGTGTGAG
The DNA here is from genome assembly GCA_948472305.1 of Vicia faba. NCBI lineage: Eukaryota > Viridiplantae > Streptophyta > Magnoliopsida > Fabales > Fabaceae > Vicia > Vicia faba. The sequence goes on along the minus strand of OX451740.1, from coordinate 761,615,896 downwards.
TATACCCTAAGAGTGATATGTGCGAGTGATCTTTTTTCAATTATTTAGTCTTTGCACATTAGGGTTTTCTAACTAGATTAATTTGTCATGCATTCTTGTCATACAATCCTATTAGAGTCAAATATTTGCGAGAATTAAAATGCGAGAAAGTAAATCTATGCTATTACAAGGCTTCGGGGAGGGGGATTAATTACATAGCCAAAAACCCAGGAAAAAGCGATAAATAAAAGCCCTAGATTAAACTATTACAAATCATGAACAATTACAACAATATTGACAAAATAAATAAATAACACGCGCACGATGAATCGTATACGAGACAATTAGGGTTTTGACCCTTGCCTAAACCTAATTGCGATTAAAAAAGTTTTTGTCATGTTTTGCTATTTTAAGACAATAAAGAAATCATTAAATTAAAAAAGAAAGCCTAATTCTAATTAATTTTAATTTTAAGAAAAAATTGAATTAATTTAATCTAAAACCTATTTTTTGTATTTTTATTTATTTGAGAAAAAAGAGCAAAATAAAATTAAATCAAAAGTTTAACCTAATTTCTATTTGATTTTATTTTTTGAAAAAAAATTACAATTTCCCTAATTTAAACTAAATTAAATTAATTTTGATAAAATAAAAACTAATCCTAATTTTTTGGTGAATTATTGATTTTTTGTGAAAAATAAATTAATTTGTTCATTAAATAAATAAAGGAAATTTAAAGAATAAAAATAAAGAAAAGAAATATAAAAAAAAGTTAGTAAATGGGCCTGGTGGTGTTGCTGAAAAAAGGGGGTTAAAACTGAATTTCCGGGCCCAGGTGGCGAAGGCCTGTTTGACTTGCTTGATCCAGTGTGCACGTTGACTGGGGGCGCATGGTAGTCCTCCAAGGGAAAGGCATTGGATCTGGAGCGCTGATGAATTGGATGGCCAGATCCTGATGGTACATGATGAACCTTTTGATGAGCAACGCGTTAGATTGCCTGTTGAAGAAAAATATGAACAAAGGTTGGGACCTGGGGATCGAACCCAGGTCCTTAGGCACTTTTCCAATGCACACTTGCCATCTGTGTTGTACTTGTTATTTGTATATATAATAAAAATCAAATATAATATAATGAAAACAAAACGCTGAAATCCAAAACGCGCAAAATTCAAATCACCCAACCAAGGGGTGCCACACATCCATCTTCTTCCTCCCAACCGTCATTTTATCCCAAGACACCTTTACCTACAGACATGGCATTGTAGCTACAAACCCGTGTATTTCAAAAATTGTCCACAGGCAATATAAATGGCCATGGCTGGTACCAATCAACTCGTCTCATCCTCACGAGTATCATGGTACCAAAATCAACGTCCAATTTTACCTGTATTACAAAGCCCTAAACCTAAACAAGAAACCCTAGCCATGGCAGCTTTTCATACAATCATCAAAAAAGCAATTGAATATATTGATTAGCTTGCAAATTCATTAAGGAACAAGAATATGTAATCAAAACGTGCAAATGATGCGTAAATTCATGAAAATGAAAATGAATTTTTTGAACAAAACGTGACTTATGTACCTTTGATTACAGACGTGAGAGAGCTTGCAAATGGTTGGAATTCCTTCTGAAGATGTCCAGGAATCGGTTGGTATCGTGAGAATGGCTCGAATTGGCCTCTAGGATGGAAATTGGATCACCACTTTTTCTTGAATTTTTTGAGTTTTGTCTGCCTCTTTCACGACTGCTCAACCTCTTCTCATGCCTTACCTTGCTTCTGTATATGTAATACAACATGTTAGGTCAACAAAAACGACCTCATTATGAAGATTTGATTTGGTCTTTCATGGCACATGATATCTTTCCAATTTTGCTCAAATTCAATCTTTTTAAAACCAAATCAGCCTTGCACGAATTGATTCTCAATTGACAGCATATAAGATATTCCTTCAATGCAAAAATCAACCCTAAAACACAATATTTGATTTATTTAGATTTATTTGATTTTATTTGAATTTTAAGTGAATAAAAATAAAAATAAATTGAATAAGTAAATAAATAAATCATGGAGGGTCCCTTAGGTCGTGGACTATGTTATCATTGAAGTGAAAGCATAAAAATTTGGGCCCATTTAGCAAAAAATGCAAATTTGAGCACATTTGACTTTTGGCAATTTTGCAAAAAAGGTCAACTTGGCCAATGCATAACTCTCTCAATTTTGACCCTAGAGAGGTGTTCTGGGAATTTTTAGAAATATTAAGATGTCCTCTAAGCAACCTTTTTTGTCTCATCTCAATTAAGTCTTCCATGTTCATGTATGAAGCTTTGACCCAAAAGGTGTTTTTGTTGACTTTTTAAAATGACCTATAATGTCAAAATTCATATATTTTTGTGAGTGAATATTTTGAACTTGGGGCTGAAGATGAATTGTAGGGAAGTGAATCCTCTTAAAAATGAGCTTTGTATGGGTCATTTATGATAAAGTATGAGAAAGTTATGCTTGGTCAAAGTTGAGTTGACTTTTCGTGCAAAACCCTAATTTAGCAACTTTTGGGTTTTGATGAATTGTGAGAAATCCTTGATGAATCATGATCAACCCTTGATCAAATGATGAACAATACTTCAAAATGAGGATGTTGACCAAAACTCTTGAAGTTTTACTGTATGTGGGCCATAATTGACTTTTGACCTAGCACAGTCGATTTTCATGCCTTTGAGCAATTGACTGAGCAAACTTCCTCTGCAAGGCTTGAAACTTACCATGGATGATTTTGAGAACATATTAGGACAATGGTGAGAATTTGGGATACTTTGGACTCAAGCATCTTGATGAAAAATGAAACCCTAATTTGAGGTAGACTTCCTTAGGAGAGAGTTTGTCTGGTCAACTCTTGGACTTCCTTGAGCAATTTGAGGACCTCACTTGACATGTATTGAGAAATATGGGAGGACAAATTTTGGGGTACAACACATATGTAAACACAAAGAGGAAGCGCCCATGGGAGACTTAAGTCATGATTTGTTTCCTTTTAACCCTTTTTGTTTTCATTATAAGCCTAAGAGGCATTTATAATTTGAACTTACTAATAAGAGTCTTTGTTTTTATTCCCTTTTAATTAAAAAAATTAAATCACGTGAGGTCCTTGAAAACATTGCATATGCATCTATATGCCATACATATCATTGCATAACAGGTTTCTAAGATAGGTTTCTCATCTTCTTGCTTTTTATTTCAGCAAAAATGGCTCTCAAACAGAAAGTCAAAGAACTCCAGGCTTAGAATGCTCAGTTCCAAGAGATGGTTCTAAACATATACAAGGGGCAAGAGATTTTGAAAGCACTCCCCGCTGATAACATGACCAAGAAGAATCCTGAAGACAATAAGGATGATCAGTTCGAATAGCTGTAAGCTGAGATGGAAAATATGAGAATCCAGATGATTGATCAGATGGCTCTTATCCAAAATCTAGATCAGGGGAAAGAAGAGTTGAGAATCATCATCAGCAAGCTTCATCAGTCGAATACAACCGTATGGGATGAACTACTAGAATTGGGGATCCAATCATTAACCAGCCTCCAATGAGACAAGAAACTGACTTGGTTAAAAGTATGAGAAGAATAAGAGAGGGAAAGAGACAAGTTGACATTTCTAATCCTTAGATTAATGGAAAAGGCCTTTCCAGGTTGTTATTACATTGCAAGCTCAACAACGACCTCGTCAACAACAACGAGGTAATCAGCCGCAACAAGAGACCAAAAGATAATTATCCAAAATCAACATGTTGTTGCCTCGAGCCTTATAACACATGTTGAAGATGGAGCTGATTACACTGAAAGAACCTTCTCATAATCCCAATACTTCTTCTCCTAGTTATGATCCCAATACAAGGTGTGCTATCCAATCCAATATTCCTGGTCACAATGTTGAAAATTGTTGGGCTTTAAAACATAAGATTCAGGACCTGATTTACGAAGGAGTTTTCGAGTTCATATAATATGGTCAGATTGAGTTTTCTATCATCCCTCAAATATCGAAACTGCAAGGCACACCATCTAAAGTAACAAGTTCAGGCGAAGAAGCTTTAAGATCATTTGAATTTCTATTTGTAATTTCTTTTGTTTTTTTTTCAAACAATTATTGTCATGTCAAACTTTGGTTTTTCCCATTAATGCATTGCATATGTCTATCTTGAATTAATCCATTCGTTTCATTACATTTAAACTGTCCTTCTTACTTCATTTTTGTGATATTCAACTCTCCTGAAATTTAAAAGCCTTTAGAGGGAGGATGACGAAAACGATACCATAATCTCATACAGTATGCTTTTAAACAGACCTTCCTGACGATGTACAGGAATTGCTTCAATTCCTAAATAGTGGATATATAAGGAAGTTAACCCCTAGTCAACCCCTTTGAGACTAAGAAGTAAGAGTTTTCTTTTTCGTGCAAATTAAAACCCTTGAACATAACCTGGGGCAGGGTATTTTCTCAGTCAAATCAATTATGCATTCATAAGCTATACCTTCGTACACGGCGAGTCGAAGATACTCTTCTGAATCAAAAAACTGATGATGGTTCCCCATAATCATTGAATTGGACAATTATCATCTTTTAAAAAGAGAAGCTTGCTAAGTCAATACCTATGAAGGAGACTTGAGAAAAAACTGGGGCATCCTTCTGATTGTAATCTCAAACGAAATAGTTCAGGAAAAAGTTAGGGATGATAAATTCAAAAAGAGGCCACAACAAATCCTCAACAAAATAAAGATGTTACAAGAAAAATGGTTTCCTTCCCAAATAAACTCCCAATTTCGGAACCATCGCCAAAATATTAGTTCCATAATTCCAAACTCTATTGGAACCTAAATGCATAATTAACTGAGTATAGGACTGAAGAACATCTTGGAGAACGAGTCAGGTACAAATAAACTTTAAGCCTTTATCCTTTGTTTCTTAAACCGTAAACCAGACCACGTTACAACCCTTTAAAGTCCTAACTGAAGCATGGGTTAGTTCGAAAGCATACTGTTATAAAAGGTATCCTGACTCCTGTAAGGCTTACTATAAATCCTGAGTTGATATCACATTCTTACAAATTTTTGTTTTACTAAAATATACATTTTAAACTTCAAGATATGCATAAGCTTTGCATTTTAATATCACTGTTTGCGTATGACTAAGTGTTTCACAAAGGAGAAATTCGCATGACGAATATTCAATGAATGAAAATTCTCCAACCAGATAGAATTAATTCATATGATGTGTCAAAGAGAAATACACCTCCAGTAAAAGTCCTTTCATGTACCCAATTGGCTATAAATTTAGGGGCATGACATGTTATTGTCCAACTCATTTGTGGCAGTGAAGTCTAGATTCAAAGAATCTCTAAAAAGTGTTGAATAGCCAGGGGTAGATCTCCATCTGAATCACTTGGGGCATGTTACATTGATCATGAGTTTTAGAAAAAAGCCACTACGAAAATTAAATATTTGGTATCATTAAATTGCTTGTCTATGTCAATAGTATCAAATGGTGTCATTCTGCCGTGTCAGTTCTTAGAAGAGTACTAAGGAAGGTCAAGATTATTAGAAAATTGGCAATCAATGGTTGATCAATAACTTCAAGCATCGGGTGTACCAGACTAATCCCAGGGGAAAATGGACTCCCGCATACGAAGGGCTATGTATTATCAAGAAAATATTTTCTGGCAGTGCTACAACACTTACTACCATAGATAGTGAAATTTCTCTGCACCCTGTGAACATGGACATTGTCAAAAATACTAAGCATGAAAAAGAGACCCGCTAGGTTGATTGGCCTAGGAAAAAATAAGGGCATCCCAACGAACTAAAAAAGTTCGGGCAAAAATTTGGCATATATAAATAAAATTATACACCTAACAAGTTGAAAACCTGAAAAGGCGGCTTGGGCAAGAAAGGGTATCCCGGTTGTAACACGGTGGGAGAACTGACTTGGGTGTTTTGCGTTTGATCATATTTGTTGCGGATAGCAAGAGTTTCCAACAACTTTTCTTTTATCCAACAAAGGAAAGGTTGAAAAGAACAGGAAATACCTTTCGAGATTATTTCTTGAGTTTGGGGGGTAGGTTATGAAAGGGAAAGGTATTAACACCCGTTTCATCCGTAGTTATCTACGGGCTCTTAGTTGCTTGCTAGATCACTTGCTTTTGTTTGAAAATTTGCTTGTGATGTGGGTTGGAAAGTATTTTGAAAAACGTCTTTGTAATGATTCTCGTTTCTATAAGAATGCGTACAAAGTGTTGGTTTTAAAAATAGTTTAAAGAGGTGTTTGTGGAATGTGTTTTTGAAAGTGATTTGGAAAAGTGTCCTTCTAATGGTTCTCGTCTCTATAAGAAGGCGTACAAAGAGCTTTGTCTTTTGAAAATGTTTTAAATGAAAGTGTTGGTGTGTAAAATGTTTTTGTTGTGAGCAAGCGAGAAACTATGAGCGTCCTACCTACTCAAAAGGTCTATGTTCTTTTCTTCCTCCTTTAGTTGTTTTTATCTTACCATTGATTTGGTAAGAAGCTCCATCGTTGGATGTTTTTGTTCCCTTTTAATTAACAAATTTAAATCATGCGAGGTCCTTGAAAACATTGCATATGCATCTACATGCCATACATATCATTGCATAACAGGTTTCTAAGATAGGTTTCTCATCTTCTTGCTTTTTATTTCAGCAAAAATGACTCTCGAACAGACAGTGAAAGAACTCCAGGCTTAGAATGCTCAGTTCCAAGAGATGGTTCTAAACATATACAAGGGGCAAGAGATATTGAAAGCACTCCTCGCTGAGAACATGACCAAGAAGATTCCTGAAGACAATAAGGATGATTAGTTCGAATAACTGCAAGCTGAGATGGAAAATATGAGAATTCAGATGATTGATCAGATGGCTCTTATCAAAAATCTAGATCAGGGGCAAGAAGAGTTGAGAATCATCATCAGCAAGCTTCATCAGTCGAATACAACCGTATGGGATGAACTTCTAGAATTGGGGATCCAATCATTAACCAGCCTCCAATGAGACAAGAAACTAACTTGGTTAAAAGTATGAGGAGAATAAGAGAGGGAAAGAGACAAGTTGACATTTATAATCCTTTGATTAATGGAAAAGGCCTTTCCAGATTGTTATTACATTGCAAGCTCAACAACGACCTCGTCAACAACAAAGAGGTAATCAGCGACAACAAGAGACAAAAAGATAATTCTCCAAAATCAATATGTTGTTGCCTCGAGCCTTATAACACATGTTGAAAATGGAGCTGATTACATTGAAAGAACCTTCTCAGAATCCAAATACTTCTTCTCCTAGTTATGATCCCAATGCAAGGTGTGATATCCAATCCAATATTCCTGGTCACGATGTTGAGAATTGTTGGGCTTTGAAACATAAGATTCAGGACCTGATTGAAGAAGGAGTTTTCGAGTTCATATAATATGGTCAGATTGAGTTTTTCTATCATCCCTCAAATATCGAAACTGCAAGGCACACCATCTAAAGTAACAAGTTCAGGCGAAGAAGCTTTAAGATCATTTCAATTTCTATTTGTAATTTCTTTTGTTTTTTTTCAAACAATTATTGTCATGTCAAACTTTGGTTTTTCCCATTAATGCATTGCATATGTCTATCTTGAATTAATCCATTCGTTTCACTACATTTAAACTTTCCTTCTTACTTCCTTTTTGTGATATTCAACTCTCCTGAAATTTATAAGCCTTTAGAGGGAGGATGACGAAAACGATACCATAATCTCATACAGTATGCTTTTAATCAGACCTTGCTGACGTTGTACAAGCATTGCTTCAATTCCTAAACAGTGGAGATATAAGGAAGTTAACCTCTAGTCAACCCCTTTGAGTCTAAGAAGTAAGAGTTTTCTTTCTCGCGCAAATTAAAACCCTTGAACATAACCTGGGGCAGGGTAGTTTATCAGTCAAATCAATTATGCATTCATAAGCTTTACCTTCGTAGACGGCGACTCGAAGATACTCTTCTAAATCAAAAAACTGATGATGGTTCCCCATAATCATTGAATCGGACAATTATCATCTTTTAAAAAGAGAAGCTTGCTAAGTCAATACCTATGAAGGAGACTTAAGAAAAAACTAGGGCATCCCACTGATTGTAATCTCAAACGAAATAGTTCAGAAAAAAGTTAGGCATAATAAATTCAAAAAGAGGTCACAACAAATCCTCAAAAAAATAAAGATGTTACAATAAAAATGGCTGCCTTCCCAAATAAACTCCCAATTTTGGAACCATCGCCAAAATATTAGTTCCATAATTCTAAACTCTATTGGAACCTAAATGCATAATTAACTGAGTATAGGACTGAAGAACATCATGGAGAATGGGTCGGGTACAAATAAACTTTAAGCCTTTATCCTTTGTTTCTTAAACCGTAAACCAGATCATGTTACAACCCTTAAAAGTCCTAACTGAAGCATGGGTTAGTTCGAAAGCATACTATTATAAAAGGTATACTGACTCCTGTAAGGCTTACTATAAATCCTGAGTTGATATCACATTCTTACAAATTTTTGTTTTACTAAAAAATACATTTTAAACTTCAAGATGTGCATATGCTTTGCATTTTAATATCATTGTTTGTCTATGACTAAGCGTTTGACAAAGAAGAAATTTGCATGACGAATATTCAATGAATGAAAATTCTCCCAACGGATAGAATTACTTCAGATGATGTGTCAAAGAGAAATACACCTCCGGTAACAGGCCTTTCGTGTACCCAATTGGCTATAAATTTAGGGGCGTGACATGTTATTTTCCAACTCATTTGTGACAGTCAAGTCAAGATTCAAAGAATCTCTAAAAAGTGTTGAATAACCAGGGGTGGATCTCCATCTGAATCACTTGGGGCATGTTACATTGATCATGAGTTTCAGAAAAAGCCACTATGAAAATCAAATCTTCGGTATCATCAAATTTCTTTTGTATGTCAGTAGTATCAAATTGTGTCATTCTGCCATGACAGTTCTTAGAAGAGTACTAAGGAAGGTCAAGATTATTAGAAAATTGGCAATCAATGGTTGATCAATAACTTCAAGAATCGGGTGTACCAGACTAATCCCAGGGGAAAATGGACTCCCGCATATGAAGGGCCATGTATTATCAAGAAAATATTTGCTGGCAGTGCTACAACACTTACTACCATAGATAGTGAAATTTCTCTGCACCCTGTGAACATGGACATTGTCAAAAATACTATGCATGAAAAAGAGACCCGCTAGGTTGATTGGCCTAGGAAAAAATAAGGGCATCCCAACGAACTAAAAAAGTTTGGGCAAAAATTAGGCATATATAAATAAAATTGTACACCTAACAAGTCGAAAACCTGAAAAGGCGGCTTGTGCAAGAAAGGGTATCCCGGTTGTAACACGGTGGGAGAACTGACTTGGGTGTTTTGTGTTTGATCGCATTTGTTGCGGATAGCAAGAGTTGCCACCGACTTTTCTTTTATCCAACAAAGGAAAGGTTGAAAAGAACAGGAAAGACCTTTCGAGATTATTTATTAATTTCGGGGGGTAGGTTATGAAAGGGAAAGGTATTAACAACATTTTCATCCGTAGTTATCTACGGGATCTTAGTTGCTTGCTAGATCACTTTCTTTTGTTTGAAAATGTGCTTGTGATGCGGGTTTGGAAGTATTTTGAAAAATGTCTTTGTAATGACTCTCGTTTCTATAAGAATGCGTACAAAGTGTTGGTTTTAAAAATAGTTTAAAGAGGTGTTTGTGGAATGTGTTTTTGAAAGTTATTTAGAAAAGTGTCCTTGTAATGGTTCTCGTCTCTATAAGAAGGCGTACAAAGAGCTTTGTCTTTTGAAAATGTTTCAAATGAAAATGTTGGTGTGTAAAATGTTTTTGTTGTGAGTAAGCGAGCAACTATGAGCGTCCTACCTACTCAAAAGGTCTATGTTCTTTTCTTCCTCCTTTAGCTGTTGCTATCTTACCATTGATTTAGTAAGAAGCCCCATCGTTGGATGTTTTTGTTCCCTTTTAATTAACAAACTTAAATCACGTGAGGTCCTTGAAAATATTGCATATGAATCTACATGCCATACATATCATTGCATAACAGGTTTCTAAGATAGGTTTCTCATCTTCTTACTTTTTATTTCAGCAAAAATGGCTCTCGAACAGACAGTCAAAGAACTCCAGGCTTAGAATGCTCAGTTCCAAGAGATGGTTCTAAACATATACAAGGGGCAAGAGATATTGAAAGCACTCCTCGCTGAGAACATGACCAAGAAGAATCCTGAAGAAAATAAGGATGATCAGTTCGAATAGCTGCAAGCTGAGATGGAAAATATGAGAATCTAGATGATTGATCAGATGGCTCTTATCCAAAATCTAGCTCAGGGGCAAGAAGAGTTGAGAATCATCATCAGAAAGCTTCATCAGCCTAATAAACCGTATGTGATGAACTTCTAGAATTAGGGATCCAATCATTAACCAGCCTCCAATGAGACAAGAAACTGACTTGGTTAAAAGTATGAGGAGAATAAGAGGGGGAAAGAGACAAGTTGACATTTCTAATCATTCGATTAATGGAAAAGGCCTTTCCAGATTATTATTACATTTCAAGCTCAACAACGACCTCGTCAACAACAACGAGGTAATCAGCGGCAACAAGAGACCAAAAGATAATTATCCAAAATCAACATGTTGTTGCCTCGAGCCTTATAACACATGTTGAAGATGGAGCTGATTACACTGAAAGAACCTTCTCATAATCCCAATACTTCTTCTCCTAGTTATGATCCCAATACAAGGTGTGCTATCCAATCCAATATTCCTGGTCACGATGTTGAAAATTGTTGGGCTTTAAAACATAAGATTCAGGACCTGATTTACGAAGGAGTTTTCGAGTTCATATAATATGGTCAGATTGAGTTTTCTATCATCCCTCAAATATCGAAACTGCAAGGCACACCATCTAAAGTAACAAGTTCATGCGAAGAAGCTTTAAGATCATTTGAATTTCTATTTGTAATTTCTTTTGTTTTTTTTTCAAACAATTATTGTCATGTCAAACTTTGGTTTTTCCCATTAATGCATTGCATATGTCTATCTTGAATTAATCCATTCGTTTCATTACATTTAAACTGTCCTTCTTACTTCATTTTTGTGATATTCAACTCTCCTGAAATTTAAAAGCCTTTAGAGGGAGGATGACGAAAACGATACCATAATCTCATACAGTATGCTTTTAAACAGACCTTCCTGACGATGTACAGGCATTGCTTCAATTCCTAAATAGTGGATATATAAGGAAGTTAACCCCTAGTCAACCCCTTTGAGCCTAAGAAGTAAGAGTTTTCTTTTTCGTGCAAATTAAAACCCTTGAACATAACCTGGGGCAGGGTAGTTTCTCAGTCAAATCAATTATGCATTCATAAGCTTTACCTTCGTAGACGGCGAGTCAAAGATACTCTTATAAATAAAAAAAATGATGATGGTTCCCCATAATCATTGAATCAGACAATTATCATCTTTTAAAAAGAGAAGCTTGCTAAGTCAATACCTATGAAGGAGACTTAAGAAAAAACTAGGGCATCCCGCTGATTGTAATCTCAAACGAAATAGTTCAGGCAAAAGTTAGGGATAATAAATTCAAAAAGAGGTCACAACGAATCCTCAACAAAATAAAGATGTTACAAGAAAAATGGCTGCCTTCCCAAATAAACTCCCAATTTCGGAACCACCGCCAAAATATTAGTTCCATAATTCCAAATTCTATTGGAACCTAAATGCATAATTAACTGAGTATAGGACTGAAGAACATCATGGAGAACGGGTCGGGTACAAATAAACTTTGAGCCTTTATCCTTTGTTTCTTAAACCGTAAACCAGACCACGTTACAACCCTTAAAAGTCCTAACTGAAGCATGGGTTAGTTCAAAAGCATATTGTTATAAAAGGTATACTGACTCATGTAAGGCTTACTATAAATCCTGAGTTGATATCACATTCTTACAAATTTTTGTTTTACTAAAAAATACATTTTAAACTTCAAGATGTGCATATGCTTTGCATTTTAATATCATTGTTTGTGTATGACTAAGTGTTTGACAAAGGAGAAATTCGCATGACGAATATTCAATGAATGAAAATTCTCCCAACGGATAGAATTACTTCAGATGATGTGTCAAAGAGAAATACACTCCCAGTAACAGGCCTTTCATGTACCCAATTGGCTATAAATTTAGGGGCGTGACATGTTATTGTCCAACTCATTTGTGGCAGTCAAGTAAAGATTCAAAGAATCTCTAAAAAGTGTTGAATAGCAAGGGGTAGATCTCCATCTGAATCACTTGGGGTATGTTACATTGATCATGAGTTTCAGAAAAAGCTACTAAGAAAAATAAATCTCCGGTATCATCAAATTGCTTGTCTATGTCAGTAGTATCAAATGGTGTCATTCTGCCATGACAATTCTTAGAAGAGTATTGAGGAAGGTCAAGATTATTAGAAAATTGGCAATCAATGGTTGATCAATAACTTCAAGCATCAGGTGTACCAGACTAATCCCAGGGGAAAATGGACTCCCGCATACGAATGGCCATGTATTATCAAGAAAATATTTTCTGGTAGTGCTACAACATTTACTACCATAGATAGTGAAATTTCTCCGCATCCTGTGAACATGGGCATTGTCAAAAATACTATGCTTTAAAAAGAGACCCGCTGGGTTGATTGGCCTAGGAAAAAATAAGGGCATCCCAACGAACTAAAAAAGTTCGGGCAAAAATTAGGCATATATAAATAAAATTGTACACCCAACAAGTCGAAAACCTGAAAAGGCGGCTTGGGCAAGAAAGGGTATCTCGGTTGTAACACGGTTGGAGAACTGGCTTGGGTGTTTTGCGTTTGATCGCATTTGTTGCGGATAGCAAGAGTCGCCACCGACTTTTCTTTTATCCAACAAAGGAACGGTTGAAAAGAATAGGAAAGACCTTTCGAGATTATTTCTTGAGTTCCGGGAGTAGGTTATGAAAAGGAAAGGTAATAACACCCTTTTCATTCATAGTTGTCTACGAGCTCTTAGTTGCTTTCTAGATCACTTGTTTTTGTTTGAAAATGTGCTTGTGATGTGGGTTTGAAAGTATTTTGAAAAACGTCTTTGTAATGATTCTCGTTTCTATAAGAATGCGTACAAAGTGTTGGTTTTAAAAATAGTTTAAAGAGGTGTTTGTGGAATGTGTTTTTGAAAGTGATTTTGAAAAGTGTCCTTGTAATGGTTCTAGTCTCTATAAGAAGGCGTACAAAGAGCTTTGTCTTTTGAAAATGTTTCAAATGAAAGTGTTGGTGTGTAAAATGTTTTTGTTGTGAGCAAGCGAGCAACTATGAGCGTCCTACCTACTCAAAAGGTCTATGTTCTTTTCTTCCTCCTTTAGTTGTTGCTATCTTACCATTGATTTTGTAAGAAGCCCCATCGTTGGATGTAAAGGTACGAACGTGGGATGTTTGTATAGTCGTAGAAGGCAACCTATGAGACGTTTTAGCAATTTTCATTTAGGGACTAGATCGTTTACCGAAGACAACATCGAGGGTCAATGAGGGACTATGATCTTTTATCAAGGGTCTTTTCTAAAACACCCATATTCGAGGGACATGACTATTTTCCGAGGAAACAATTGAGATTACTCTTGAGGTGCATGTGTGAATAGTGTGTTTGATCGCATGCATTTTGTCTTTGATTTTTGGGTTGTCTACTTGTTGGTTTTATCTTGCCATACATCCTAATTACTAACATTTATACAAAATCAATAATAATGCAGAAAATAAATATCCTACACTATTACAACCATATTGAATAGCAAGAAAATGTAAAAACAAAACAAAATAAAAGGAGGAAAAATGAGCTTTTCGATCTAGGAAGAAACACCCTTTGATTCTACTCTTCCTGACTTCCTTCGATTTGGCCTAGAAGTAGTGAGGACGCGCCTTTCGATTTGGGTTTATCATGAAGCATGATATGCAACCTTCAATTCTACCTTTCTGCTTCCTTCGATTGAGGCCTGGAATCAACGTGAGGTGTACTCTTCACCTCAAGCTTCTTGTTGCCTTCTTCGATTAGGCCTGGTAGTTAATATGGAAAACCTTATTTTCTTCGTTTGGACTACAAAGCAGTAAGGACCTGCAAAATAACATGAGTATGTCTCCTCCGTGCCCTCTTAGACTTTCATTTGAGACTGTGAGGCATCCAGGGGGAGAAGCCTAAGGCTTCGATTCATACTCCATTCCTCTTGTTTTCTTTCATTTGGGATATAAATAGCAACATGGCTTGAGGCCATGCTAGTATTGTCTCATGACCTGGTTAGTTCTTAAAACATGTTTGATAAACAAAGGAAATAGACCATAAGATCAACAATGAAAACAAACTGAACTAAAAAGGAAACAAAGGTTATGTACATGTTTTGAAATAAAAAAAGCTTAAGGTCAGAGTGACTTACCTTGCTTGAATCTGGGGTATGTGAGTTGGACCTTTAGTTGCTGCCTTGGATACTCCTAGGTTCGAAGGGAAGAAACGAAGGTGGTGCTTCTAGTACTGGATTTGAAAGGGGAACCAAGCACTGGATTTCTTCATATTCAAAAGAGAAAAAGAAATAAGTGTTTTGTTTCTTTAGATTCGAAGGGCCAAGGAAATAGGTGTGGTGTTTCTTCTGGATTCTGGATTTGTGTTTAGTGTTTTAGAATCTTAAGAGTTTAAGGGTTTTGAGAGTTTGATGATTTTTTTTGAAGATTCTTTCCACACCACCCAAAAGTCCCTGGATGTGTTGTCATCCCCATTAGATGTTATGGAGCCTCTTATTTATAGGCGAAGCTGGATGAGTTTAGGAGGGAAAACAAAACAATTTGAACAAAATGGGCAAACAGTTTTTGTAGCTTTTGAGGGGCCGTATTCGTATGCCAAATTGGTGCAAGAATAAGGGCAGTTTTGGAGCGTTATGGTCAGTGTATCAGGCCTGAACTTGGCAGTAAGCATCTTTTGATATCTCCATGTTTCATTTTGACTGCCTTCGACCAGACCCTTCTTCAAGAAATATTATTTGATTTTCATCCAACAAGTGTCTTTCGAATGGGCTCTTTTTGTGCATTCTTCAAAGGAGCCAAATGTGTGCCCCTTGAATAGGTCATAAAATATGTCGAAACGTATGTCTTGCAGGTCCTTCGAATGGAACATCAAACATGTCCTTTGAATGGGGACACTCAGACGTGTCCTTTGAAAGGGTCATGTGTGTATCTTTGAAAGGGCCAAATATGTGTCCTTCGAATGAACTATGTGTCTGTCCTTCGAATGCGCCAGCTTGTGTATCCTTTGAAAAAGGCAACCCAAATATGTTAATACATGTCCTTCGAATGGGCCACCAAGGTATGTGTCATGGTATAGAAATTATTTGTGTCGAAAAAGACTGTTTCCAAAGTAAATATTGCCCATTCGAAGCTAGCATGAAAAATGGCCAGTGCTTTGTGGGCGCCATTGCCTTGTGAGTGCTAGCTATGGGGAAGCCTTTGCCTTGTGCATACTGGCCTGAAGGGAATCCTGGCTTTGGTGAATCGAATGAAATATGCAAAGGGGCAAATGGCTTTTGAATCGAAAGGAAGCTGCAGAAGGCCATTGCCTTGTGCCTGCTGGCCTGAAGAAGGTCCTTGCCTTGTGAATTGGGAGCAAGCGTAAAGAAGGCACTTGTCTTCTGAATCGAAGGACATCGACATGAGGTTTTTCCTCTTTGAATTGAAAGAGGCCACAAGGGGTTTCTTTTCCTTGTACCTGCTGGCATGGTGGGAGCCCCTTGCTTTGAAGCATGCAAGAAGGAAGCTATTGTTCAATCAAAGGCTACATGCAGCCAACCATCACTTTGTGAATCAAAGCAAGCATGGAGGGAATTATTTGTCCAATCAACACAGGCATGCAAGCATCAAATGTCCAATCAAAACAAGTATGCCGGCCACTATTACATTGTGAACCATGTGAGGCCAATGATGCAATCGAAGGTTGCATGCAGGAAGCTCCTGCTTTGTGAATCAAAGCTAGCGTGTCAGAGGCTAATGCCCAATCGAAGGATGCAAGCCAAACTTGCATATAAAAATGTCAAAAGTCTAATCGAAGGATGTGAATTGAATAAACTTCTTTTTTCTCCAATTTTTTCAAAAAGATTATTTTTATTTGTTTTCCCCCTTTTTTTTAACAGTTTCCTCTTTAACTTGATGCTGGAAAATCCAATTATACTTGTGAAAACATGAATTTTGAGAATGCTTGTGAGAAATGCCTTGAGAAATGAGAGGGAAAATTTTTGGGTACAACAGTTGCCCCTGTTCAATCTTCTTAAACCTGAAAAGCAAGTATGGCACGTTACCGTTTGTAGCTTGAAGGTAGAAGATGATTGAACACTAGAGTGCCCAGAAATTTGCACTCGATGATGTGGTTGTTGATTGTGTAGAGAATGGGCTTAAAGATGCCATTTGGAGAGATGATGGAGAGTTGTCGGAGATGGGCTTATAAATTCCATCCAAAGGTGATTGTTAACAGGAATTAGACTAGGTCTAAGCTAGACTTCAACTGGAAAAGAATCAGAATAAATCTTGGGAGCGATTTATCTGAACCAGCGAAAGTGTCTACCGGAAAGGAACCAGGATAAACCATTGATCAATTTAAATTGAACCAGCAGAGGTCTTGAATATTCTTTAATTGGAAAAGAATCAGAATAAATCTTTGGAGCAATTTATCTGAACCAGAGAAAGTGTCTACCGGAATGGAATTAAGATAAACCATTGATCGATTTAAACTGAACCAGTAGAGGTCTTGAATATTCTTTCATTTATGATGGGCATGTGTAGGGCTGTTTTAGGAGACATATGAGAGGGAAGCCTGGGTAGGGATGCTTCAGGATGAATCCATGTGAAACTTCATCTAGAACTTAAGAGAAGGAACCTGGGTAGAGTTACTTCATGATGAGTCTGTGTGAAACTTCATCTGGAATTTAAGAGAATGAGCTTGGGTAGGGTTGCTTCAGGACGAGTCCATGTGAAACTTCATTTGGAATTTAAGAGAAGGAACCTGGCTAAGGTTGCTTTAGGACGAGTCCGTGTAAAACTGCATTTGGAAATGAGAAGGAACCTGGGTAGGGTTGCTTTAGGATGAGTCCATGTAAAACTGCATCTAGAAATGTCTGAGAAGGAACCTGGGTAGGGTTAATTCATGATGAGTCTGTATAAAACTTCATCTAGAAATGTAGATAAGGAACTTGGGTAGGGTTGCTTCATGATGAGTCTGTGTGAAACTGCATCTGGAAATATCTGAGAAGGAACCTGGGTAGGGTTACTTCATGATGAGTCAGTGTAAAAATTCATCTGGAAATGTAGAGAATGAACCTGGGTAGGGTAGCTTCATAATGATTCCGTGTGAAACTGCATCTGAAAATGTCTAAGAAGGAACCTGGGTATGGTTACTTCATGATGAGTCAGTGTAAAACTTCATCTGGAAATATAGAGAAGGAACCCGGGTAGGGTTTCTTCATGATGAGTCTGTGTGAAACTGCATTTGGAAATGTCTGAGAAGGAACCTGGGTAGGGTTACTTCATGATGAGTATGTGTAAAACTTCATTTGGAAATGTAGAGAAGGAACTTGGGTAGGGTTGCTTCATGATGAGTCCGTGTGAAACTGCATCTGAAAATGTATGAGAAGGAACTTGGGTAGGGTTGCTTCATGATGAGTCAGTGTAAAACTTCATCTGGACATGTTGTTTCATGATGAGTCTGTGTAAAACTGCATCTGGAAATGTCTGAGAAGGAACCTGGGTAGCATTACTTCATGATGAGTCCATGTGAAATGTAACTCCCGTAATTTAATTAATTAATTATTTAATTAAATTATTATTTGAAGTATTTTTGAAGTTGCGAGATGTTGAGAATTATTGATATAAGTTGTTGGATTATTATTAATTAATTAATTAGTGATTAATAATAATTATAATGTGGAATTAAAGAGAATATATGAAATAATGTTGGACTTATACTATTGGTTAGAAATAGTAAAGTGGGGGTGTAGGTTAGGCCCAATAGGATTATATAAGGAGAAGCTAACACAAGGATTTGTTTTAGTTGGAGAATAAGGATTTCTGTGCGCTGACCGGTGGAGCTGCACAGACGAGGAGCAAACTTCCCGGTGTGGAGCAGAGCGAAGCAAATCCGTCGGCTAGAGACTTTGGTTGAGCGATTTTCATTCCAGGTAAGGGTGGGGTTCTGACCTTATAATGGAATTTATGATGTTTGTTATGGAAAATTGGTCGTAATTGTGATTGTTGCCCGTGATATTGTTGAATCTATTAAGGAAAGATGTCGTTCTACTATGTTGTGGATGTTTTGTGTTGTCTGCATGACTGCTCGATAGAGTCGATGAGTAGGTTAGTGTAGATTGTGGCCTGTTTTTGTGGTCGTTAGGTTGTTGTGGTCGTTATGAAGATATGGTCGTTACGATGTTAGGAATTATTGTTGCAGTCGGTCTTGTATAATGAATAAATTTGTCAATAGGAATGTAGTTTCCTGTTATTGTGTTATTCCGAGCGGTTGGCCGGAAGTTATGAATTATAATGGTGTGGTCGTTAAGACGTTATATCGTGACTGTGTTGTTGGCCAAATTAGTGGTCGGGGAGGATACTGAAGTAGTAGGTATCGAGCGGCGTTTTAGGCTGCGAGGCGAGTCGGGAATGATGTGCTGGATTTTCAAGCAGAATTAGGTTGCAGGAAATGTCAAGGAGAATAGGTCGGTCGTTTCCCTGTTTTCTCAGTGTGTGTCGAGGAGTATATATTAGTTGTTATGTTGCCCTAGATGTCGTGCATGTCGAGGGGTACGTAGTTCCCTATCCCTTTTTCCCGTACATGCTGTGTTTTGGTCGTTAACCGTGCTATGTGAATTATGTTAAGATGCTATTTAATTATGTTAATGATTTAAGCGTTGGTTGATGTGATAGGCTTATGGCCAATGTTGATTTATGATGATTTATTGTGATGTTGTGATTGTTGTTATGAATTATTGTTGATAATGCGAAATTGCAGGGAGTTTTACATGATGATGAATTACCTCTATTTACTGGTAATAACAGTGATGTGGGCTTATGCCTTACGATGGATGATGATTGTTGTGAGTATGTGATAGTGCATTCATTGAGTCACATACAATTGCATACTCTGTGATGGCCTAGATTGGCAAACTATGAAGAAGGCTTATGCCTTGTTGATGTCTCTATTAATTGGCAATTATTAAGATGGGAGTTCTGCTCCGTTTTAAGATGGGAGTTCTGCTCCAATGGTACTACATGCATTTGCATAGTATTGAGTCGCATTCCAAGTTGTATGATTGAGTTGTTGTGATGATGAATTAGTTGTTGTGTTTTGTTGATAGCTCGTTGTGATGATGGTTGTTTATAAGTTATGAAGTGGTGAATTTCTCATGAACTGATTCTAGTGTAATATTTATCATACGTTCTATTATGGTGTTCGATATCTCACCCCTTCTGTTTGAATGTTACCCTTATTTTGGTAACGTGCAGGTAATCCAGAGTGAAGGCGGTTGACCTTCAGTAGTTCGAGTCGGTGTCATTGCTCTAATACGTAACACTCGGGGGGATGAATGCTTGTTGCTTTAGTAATTGTCATTTCAATTGTTGAACTTTAAGTTGATTGTTGTTAAGTACTTGTTATTCAGAAGTTGCTTCCATGTTGGATAAAGATGTTATTATGATTCCTCTACGTAGTTGTTCAAGTTGTTGATTTAAAAGATTAACTTATTTTGATGTTGGTTCATCCAAAGTTTTAAAGTGTTATGTATTCATGTTGAATTCAATGGTTTTTAAGTTGAATTTGTGGCATCCTGATTCGGTTGCATAATTTTTATAACTCTGATTTACATTTTATTATCTGGTAGAATTGCGGTGTTACAAAGTTGGTATCAGAGTAAAGCTAGTCCATCCAACCAAGTTGTCGAGTCGTAGTTTTAGTTAACAATCGAGTATTATTAATTTGAGTTCTAACCGTTGTTTATGTTGTAGTGATAAGTTGAGATGGCTGGAAGGAATCATGTTGCACTTGCTGCTGCTTTAGAAGCAATGGCACAAGCTATGGAGAATCAACCGAATGCTGACGGGAATGCTGGATCTCGTAGTTTGGCGACTTTCCAGAGGGAGAATCCTCCTACGTTCAAGGGAAAGTATGATCCTGACGGAGCGTTGGATTGGTTGAAAGATATTGAAAGAATCTTCCATGTGATGGACTGCACTCCAGCGTAAAAGGTTCGATATGGTACTCATATGCTAGCAGTCGAAGCTGATAACTGGTGGCTAGAGACATGTCAGAGGTTGGAAGCTGCAGGTGAAAATGTCACTTGGGTTGTGTTTCGTAGAGAATTTCTGAGGAAGTATTTCCCTGAAGACATTTGTGGTAAGAAGGAAATTGAATTCCTTGAGCTAAAGCAAGGGAGTATGTCGGTTGTAGAGTATGCTGCCAAGTTTTCTGAGTTGGATAATTTTTATCCGCACTATAGTGAGGCAAATGCTGAGTTTTTGAAGGCATCAAGTTTGAGAACTGGTTGCGCCCAGAGATCAAGAAGGCAGTTGGATACCAAAAGATCTGTGTCTTTGCCGATCTGATTGATAGTTGTAGGATTTATGAAGAGGATAATAATGCTCATTACAAAATTATCAGTGAGAAGAGGGGTAAGCACCAACAGAATTGTGGTAAGCCTTATGATACCCCAGCTGGTAAAGGTAAACAAAAAGTTGCTCAGAGTCAGAAGACTAGTGGGGGAGATGCTCCTGCTGGTGTGGTTTGTTTCAAATGTGGAAAACTTGGGCATAAGAGTAATGTGTGTACTGCTGAGGTAAAGAGGTGTTTCTGTTGTGGTAAGATTGGACATGTTGCATCTGAGTGCAAGTATAAGGAGGTGATTTGTTTCAATTGTGGTGAAGAAGGGCACATTGGTAGTCAGTGTCAGAAACCAAAAAGGGTGCAGACAAGTGGTAAAGTGTTTGCTTTGGTTGAGGATCATGCGGCTAGTGAGGACAAACTTATCAGAGGTACATGTTTCATTAATAGTACTCCTTTAATTACTATTATTGATACCGATGCTACTCATTGCTTTATTGCTGCTGATTGTGTTAAAAGATTGTGTCTTATGTTGTCTTCTATGAATGGAGAGATGGTCGTCGACACTCCAGCCAAGGGGTCAGTGACTACTTCTTTTGTGTGTTTAAATATATCCATTATCGATCTTTGACAGAGACTTTGTTGTTGATTTGGTTTGTTTTCCGTTAAGGGGGTTGGATGTGATTCTGGGTATGAACTGGTTAGAGCATAATTATGTTCATATTAATTGTTATAGTAAGTCTGTGAGGTTTTCTACTCCTGAAGAAGAGGAAGATAGTCTGTTGTCTACTAGATAGTTGCAACAACTGATGCTAGAAGAAGCACAGATGTTCTCATTGATGGTGTCACTATCTGTTGAGAATCAAGCTATAATTGAGGAATTGCAGGTGGTGCGTGAGTTTCCTGAAGTTTTCCCTGATGAAATTCCTGATGTACCGCCAGAAAGGGAAGTTGAATTTGCTATTGATCTTGTACCTGGTACTAGACCTATGTCTATGGCACCATACATGATTTATGCATCTGAATTGTCAGATATAAAGAAACAATTAGAAGAGTTACTTGAAAAGAAGTTTGTAACACCAAGTGTATCACCGTGGGGAGCTCCAATGTTGCTATTAAAGAAGAAAGATAGAAGTATGAGGCTTTGTGTTGACTATAGACAGTTGAATAAAGTGACGATTAAGAACAAGTATTCGCTTCCAAGAATATATGACTTGATGGATCAATTAGTGGATGCTCGTGTGTTCAGTAAGATTGATTTGAGGTCGGGTTACCATCAGATTAAAGTGAAGGATGAAGATATCCAGAAGATGACTTTTAGAACGCGTTATGGACATTATGAGTATACGGTGATGCCTTTCGGTGTTACTAATGCGTCGGGAGTATTCATGGAATACATGAATTGTATCTTTCATACTTATTTCGATCAGTTTGTAGTGGTGTTCATTGATGACATTTTGATTTACTCTAAGTCAGAAAAAGAGCATGCAGAACACTTAAGAATAGTATTGCAAGTTTTGAAAGAGAAGAAGTTGTATGTGAAGCTGTCCAAGTGTGAGTTCTGGTTAAAGGAGGTTAGTTTTCTTGGTCATGTGATCTCAGGTAGTGGCATTGTTATAGATCCATCGAAGGTTGATGTTATGTTGCAATGGGAAACTTCGAAGTCGGCTACCGAGATTAGAAGCTTTTTGGGATTAGTTGGTTATTATAGAAGGTTTATCGAAGGTTTCTCTAAGTTGGCACTCCTGTTAACTAAGTTGACCTGTAAAGGTAGAGCTTTTGTGTGGGATGTTCAGTGCAAAGAGAGTTTTTCAGAGTCGGAGAGAAGATTAACGTCGGCTCTGATTTTGACGTTACCTAATCCAGGAGAACATTTTATGGTATATTGTGATGCTTCTAAGATGGGTTTAGGAGGTGTGCTTATGCAGAATGATAAGGTAGTTGCCTATGCATCAAGGCAGTTGAGGACTCATGAGAAGAACTATCCTACGCATGATTTGGAGCTTGCTGCGGTTGTTTTTGTGTTCAAAATTTGGAGGCATTATCTTTATGGTTCTAGATTTGAAGTGTTTAGTGACCATAAAAGCTTAAAGTATTTATTTGATCAAAAGGAACTGAATATGAGGCAACGAAGATGGTTGGAATTTTTAAAGGATTATGATTTCGGTTTGAATTATCATCCAGAAAAAGCGAATGTGGTAGCTGATGCGTTGATTCGAAAGACTTTACATATGTCGGCAATGATGGTTAAAGAGTTGGAATTAATTGAATAGTTCAGGGATATGAGCTTAGTTTGTGAGGTGACACCACAGAGTGTTATGTTGGGTATGTTGAAGATTAATAATGAATTTCTAGACAGTATCAGAGAAGCTCAGAAGTTGGATGTGAAACTGGTAGATTCGATGGTTGGGATCAGTCAGTCTGAGAATAGTGATTTTAAGTTATATGTGCAAGGTGTGTTGAGATTTTGTAATTAGATTTGTATTCCTGATGATGCAGAGATGAAGAATGTGATTCTTGCAGTGAGCCATAGAAGCAAGTTGAGTATTCATCTAGGAGCTACAAAGATGTATCAGGATTTGAAGAATTTGTTTTGGTGGCCTGGGATGAAGAGTGATGTCTCTCGGTTTTTGTATCCATGTTTGACTTGTCAAAAGTCGAAAGTTGAACATTAGAAGCCTGTAGGGTTGATGCAACCGTTAGAAGTTCTAGAATGGAAATGGGATAGCATTTCGATGGACTTTGTGACGGGGTTACCTAATACTTTAAGAGGATATGATTCGATTTGGGTGATTGTTGATAGGCTTACAAAGTCGGCTCATATTATTCCTATTAACATCAACTTTCCAGTGTCGAAGTTGGATGAGATTTACACTACTGTAATTGTGAAGCTGCATGGTGTTCTTTTATGCATTGTGTCAGATAGATATCTGAGGTTTACTTCTTATTTTTGGAAGAGTTTGCAAGAAGCGTTGGGTTCTAAGTTGAGGCTGAGTTCGGCATATCATCCTCAGACGGATGGTCAGACTGAACGGACTATTTAATCGTTGGAAGATTTGTTGAGGGCATGTTTTCTTGAGCAGGGAGGTTCGTGGGATACTTACCTTCCGTTGATAAGTTCACTTATAATAACAGTTACCATTCTAGTATTGGAATGACACCTTTTGAAACTTTGTATGGTCGAAGATGTAGAACTCCTTTATGTTGGCATGAATCTCGAGAAAGTGTAGTGCTTGGACCTGAACTTGTTCTAGAGACTACTGAGAAGGTGAAGATGATTCGGGAAAAGATGAAAGCTTCCCAAAGTAGACAGAAGAGTTATCATGATAAGCGAAGGAAGGATTTGGAATTTCAAGTTGGTGACCATGTGTTTTTGAGAGTTACACTTGTAACTGGTGTTGGGCGAGCATTGAAGTCTAAAAAGCTCACTTCTCGTTTTATTGGTCCATATCAAATTTCAGAGAGAGTTCGGAATGTTGCTTATAAAGTGGCTTTACTGCCTAATCTTTTGAATTTTCATGATGTGTTTCACATGTCGTAACTCTGGAAGTATATTGCCGATCCATCTCATGTGATTCATATGGATGATGTGCAAGTGCGGGATAACCTTATTGTGGAGACGATGCCTGTACGAATCACGGATCGTGAAATAAAGACTTTGAGAGGCAAAAAGATTGCTTTGGTGAAAGTAGTCTGGTTAGGAGCTGCTGGAGAAAGCATGACTTGGGAGTTGGAAAGAAAGATGCGAGACTCCTATCCTGAGTTGTTTGATTAAGGTAAATTTTCGAGGACAAAAATATTCTAAGTGGGGGAGAGTTGTAACGCTCATAATTTAATTAATTAATTATTTAATTAAATTATTTTTTGGAGTATTTTTGAAGTTTCGAGATGTTGAGAATTATTGATATAAGTTGTTGGATTATTATTAATTAACTAATTAGTGATTAATAAATAATTATAATGTGGAATTAAAGAGAATATATGAAATACTGTTGGACTTATGCTATTGGTTAGAAATAGTAAAGTGGGGATGTATGTTAGTCCCAATAGGATTGTTATATAAGGAGAAGCTAACACAAGGATTTGTTTTAGTTGGAGAATAAGGATTTCTGTACGCTGGCCGATGGAGCTGTGCGGACGAGGAGCAAACTACCCGATGTCGAGCAGAGAGAAGCTAAGTCTTCGGCTAGAGACTTTGGTTGAGCAACTTTCAATCTAGGTAAGGGTGGGGTTATGACCTTATAATGGAATTTATGATATTTGTTATGGAGAATTGGTCGTAATTATGATTTTTTCCCGTGATATTGCTGAATCTGTTAAGGGAAGATGTCGTTCTGCTATGTTGTGGATGTTTTGTGTTGTCTGCACGACTGTCCGATAGAGTCTATAAGTAGGTTAGTGTATATTGCTGTCTATCATTGTGGTCGTTAGGTTGTTGTGGTCGTTATGAATATATGGTCGTTATGATGTTAGGAATTATTGTTGCAGTCGGTCTTGTATAATAAACAAATCTGTCTATAGGAATGTAGTTGCCCGTTACTCTGTTATTCCGAGTGGTTGGCCGGAAGTTATGAATTATAGTGGTGTGGTCGTTAAAAGGTTATATCGTGACTGTGTTGTTGGCTGAATTAGTGGTCGGGGAGGATACTGAAGTAGTAGGTATCGAGGGGCATTTTAGGCTGCGAGGCGAGTCAGGAATGATGTGTTGGATTTTCGAGTAGAGTTAGGTTGTAGGACATGTCGAGGAGCATAGTTCGGTCGTTTCCCTATTTTCTCAGTGCGTGTCGAGGAGCATATATTTGTTGTTATGTTGTCCTAGATGTCGTGCATGTCGAGGGGCACGTAGTTCCCTATCCTTTTTGCTCGTACATGTTGCGTTTTGGTCATTAACCGTGTTATGTGAATTATGGTAAGATTATATTTAATTATGTTAATGATTGAATCGTTGATTGATGTGATAGGCTTATGGCCAATGTTGATTTATGATGAGTTGTTGTGATGTTGTGATTGTTGTTATAAATTCTTGTTGATAATGCGAAGTTGCAGGGAGTTTTACATGATGATGAATTACCTCTATTTACTGGTAATAATGGTGATGTGGGCTTATTCCTTACAATGGATGATGATTGTTGTGAGTATGTGATAGTGCATTCATTGAGTCACATACAATTGCATACTATGTGATGGCCTGGATTTGCAAACTGCGAAGAAGGCTTATGCCTTGTTGATGCCTCTATTAATTGGCAATTATTAAGATGGGAGTTCTGCTCTATTTTTAAGATGGGAGTTCTGATCCAATGGTACCATATGCATTTACATAGTATTGATTCACATTCCAAGTTGTATGATTGAGTTGTTGTGATGATGAATTAGTTGTTGTGTTTTGTAAATAGCTCATTGTGATGATGGTTGTTTATAAGTTATGAAGCGGTGAATTTCGCATGAATTAATTCTAGTGTAATATTTATCATACGTTCTATTATGGTGTTCGATATCTCACCCCTTATGTTTGAATGTTACCCTTATGTTGGTAATGTGCAGGTAATCTAGAGTGAAGGCGGTTGACCTTCAGTAGTTCGAGTTGGCGTCATTGCTCTGATACGTAACACTCGGGGGGGAGGGGTGTGAACGCTTATTGCTTTAGTATTTTTTATTTCAGTTGTTGAACTTTAAGTTGATTGTTGTTAAGTACTTATTATTCAGAAGTTGCTTCCATGGTGGATAAAGATGTTATTATGATTCTGCTGCGTAGATGTTCAAGTTGTTGATTTAAAAGATTAACTTATTTTGATGTTGGTTCATCCAAAGTTTTAAAGTGTTGTGTATGCTTGTTGAATGCAATGGTTTTTAAGTTGAATTGATGGCATCCTAATTCGGTTGCATAATTTTTATAACTCTAATTTACATTATATTATCGGGTAGAATTGGGGTGTTACATGAAACTTCATCTGGAAATGTAGAGAAGGAACCTGGGTAGGGTTGCTTCAGTTGGTCGTGTAGATAGTTTTGCTGGCTTATTTCAGGTATTGATCTTTGACTTTAGAAAGAAATATAATTTTCCTGGCTTGTTACAGGTATTAATCTTCAATCTGCTCATGTAGATAGCTTTCCTGGCTTGTTACAGATATTAATATACAATTGGTCGTCCAGAGTTAGTTGTCTTGTCTTGTTACAAGTATTAATCTGGGACTGTTGAAAATTGTTGACGATAGTTATCTGTTGTTTGATATTTCCTGAAAAGGTAAAGAGTTGGTTTTATGCAGTGTCATGATGATGAAATGCATGGCGTAATGATGTTCTCAAAATAAATGAGATTATGATGTATGCATTTATGATGTATTTAAATATGATGCAAGAAATGTTGTCGGAATGTAATTTTGTTTTGGAAAATAAATCCTTGACAAGTGCTGGGGAGTTTTGCGAAGTTGAATCCTGGACGGCCATTGGGGATGGAGATTATGCACACCTTTCTAGACCTTGTCTTTAGAATGTTTCCACTGGGGATTCCTGTTTTGTTGTTTGAGGAGAACTCCACTGGGGGAATATTGAATTTGTTTGAGGGAACTCTGTGGAGAGTGTTGATTCCTGCTTGGGGAGAGGAATTCAGGAGTTTTAGTTATTCGTTGCTCTACTGGGGAGCTATCTCTTGATGGAAGAGAAAGGAAATTAACAACTTGTTAACTGTTATCTAGTCGGCTCCCAGGCTTTGCAGCAACTCACTGGGTGTTGTAGAAAAATTTACCGGGGAAGAGGGGTTATGGTCCCTTGATTTGTAGTAGTCAGAGAGGAAAACTCAATCTGGGGAATATGTAGTTTGTTGGGGAAATAAACTTTGTTGCCAATATGTTGGAGAGGTGTTTTCCTCAAGCAGAAACTCCCAGAGGATTCTTGAGATCAACTCAGGTGGGGAGAAGTTTTCCGGAGATTGAAGCTTTGGCTGGGGATTGCATGAATCCAACTTTATGGGGATATCCATGAATTTGGCCTTGATGGGTTTTGGACCTTTGTCCGTGAAGATTATGACTTCATGGGGACTTGACTGAGGATCACCCTATGAAAAGGACTTTGTGGTAATTTGTCTTTGCCTCTAGTAGTAAGTGTTGTAGTACTGCCAATAAATATTTGCTTGGCCGTATGTGACCCTTTGTTGGAATTCAAGTTCAATGATCCAAGTGATTCAGATAAAGACCTACCCCTGGTTACTCAACACTTATTGAGAGATTTCTTAGAATCTTGACTTGACTGCCCCAGATGTGCTAAACAATGATCATGTTGTGCCCCCTTTCTTATAGGAGATTTGTCATTGGAAGTGTCATCCTATTTGAAGTGGTTTTGTATATTGAGAGAGTCTTTTTTGCTGGATATTCGTCGTGTGAATTTCTCCGCTGTCAAACAATTAACCATATGCAAACAACGATATTCAAATAATGCAAAGTTTATGCTTGTCTTGAAGTTTTGAGAATGCAGTTTTAGAAAGTAAAGAGTTTTGTAAGAATATGAGTTCAACTCAGAATTTGGAGTAAAGCCTTATAGGAGTCAGGATACCTTTTGTAATAGTATGCTTTCAAACTAACCAATGCTTCAATTAGGACTTTGAAAGGTTGTATCATGGTCTGGTTCATGGTTTAAGAAACAAAGGATAAGGCTCAAAGTGTATTTGTACCCTCCCTTTCTTCGTGATGTTCTCCAGTCCTAAGCTCAGTCAATTGTGCGTTTGAACTCCTATTGAATCTGGAACGATAGTTCAGATATTTGGAAGTTTATTTGAGAAGGCATTAATTTTTGCAACACTTTTCATGTCGTCGAGGATTTGTAGTGACCTCTTCTTGATTTATTATCCCTGAATTTTTTGCCTGACTGTTCTTGTTTTGAGATTACAGTCAGCGGGATGCCCCAGTTTTTCTTAAGTCTCCTTCGTAGGTTTTGACTTAGTGGGCTTTTCTCTTGGGAGATAATGACTGCCTATTTGATAGGGAAACATCTTCGTCTTTTTGATTTAGAAGGATGTTTTTGGTGTCATTCGTTGTGTACAAAGTGAAAGCTTGCGACTGATGCACACTTGAATTAACTGAGAGACTACCCTGCCCCAGGTTTTGATTAAAGGTTTCAATTCGTGTGAAAAAGAAAACTCCTACTTCTTTGGCTCAAAAGGGTTGAATATGGATTATCTTCCTTATAACTCCAGTGTTTAGGAATTGAAACAAACGCATGTACATCGTCAGCAAGGTCTATCCAAAAGCATATTGTATGAGATTATGGCATTTTTTCGTCAATCTCCCTCTAAAGGTTTGCAACTTTTTTGAAACAAGAGTTGAATATCATAAAGGGAGTAAAAAGCATAATTTAAATAGAGTGAAAATGAATGGATTAAATCAAGACAAACATATTTAATGCATTAATGAGAGTAACCAAAGTCTAACATAAAGATAAGTGTTTAAGAAAACAAAGAAATTACAACTGAAAATTCAAATAAACATAAAATTTCCTCTCCCAGACCGTCACTTCATATGGATGCCCTTGAGGGATGGTAAAAGAGCTCCAGTTGACCGTCTTGTGTGAACTGCAACGCTCCTTCGTCGATCAGGTCTTGAATCTTGTTTTTCAACGTCCAACAACTATCAGTTTTATGCCCTAGACTTTTGGAGTGATATGTACACCTTTCTCCATGATTGTAACAGGGAAAAGCAATATTAGGATTCTGAGGAGGATCCCTTAATGTGACCAAATTCATCTTCAACATGTGTTGCAAGACTTCTGATATCGGCATGTCGAGTTTGTTATACTACCTATCGGATGCAATCCGTTTATGCCGATTACCCTGTTGTTGTTGGGCTCGTGATGTAGAAGAAATTTGGAAAGGGTTGCTCTCCCTCAAACCGGATTTTTGTCTCATGGGAGGCTGAATAATGACTTGATCCACAATATCGACTGTTTGTTTCATACGATTGTAATCGTCTTGATGAAGTTTATTGATGAGGGTCCTTAGCTCCTCTTGTCTCTGAGCTAAGTTTTGGATAAGAGCCATCTGGCCCACCAGTTGTCCCATCATCTGGACTTTCATTGTTGCCATTTCAGTTTGTAGCTGTTCCAACTGGTCATCCTTTTTATCCTCTGGATTCTTCATGGTCAAGCCCCTAGGGAGGAGTGCTTTCACTTCTTCTTGCCTCTTGGATAGGTTCAAGAACATTTCTTGATGTTGAGCATTTTGAGTCTGAATGTCCTTGATAGTCTTTTCTAGAGCCATCTCTACTGAAATAAACAGTAAGCGGATGAGAGACCTGTATGGGAAAGCTTGTCATTATATGATGCATGGTATGTGGATGCAATGTTTTCAAGGACTTAGAAGATTTAAATTTGTTTTAGACAAAAAAGGAGCAAACATCAATTGTATTAATAAGTTTAAATTTATTACAACCATGCCCTTTGGGCTTACAATGGAGGAAATAAAGCAAAATAAACTCCTAAGACAAAAAGGTTGAACACATCCTCTTTGGCGCAATGTAGGCATTCAAATTTCGCTCCTCATGAAGTTGTCTCGTAAGCTCTAAAACCTTCCTTTCACTCACGTAGAATTGGGCTTCGAAGGTGTCTCGTTCTTCCTTCAGCTGGATCCAATTTCTTTGTAAGTATTTATGAGAAGTAGGCATG
This sequence comes from Vicia faba, assembly GCA_948472305.1. Lineage (NCBI taxonomy): Eukaryota > Viridiplantae > Streptophyta > Magnoliopsida > Fabales > Fabaceae > Vicia > Vicia faba. The sequence goes on along the minus strand of OX451740.1, from coordinate 761,585,580 downwards.
GTAGGATAAAGGATAGCATACAGAACATCTCCTTCAACAAATGGCTCCATGATGACAGGCAAAATGGTAGGGTATGGAATACCGAGTCTTTGAGCACGAGTTCGTACCGACTTAAGATAAGGCTCCAAAGGAATGGAGTTCTTACGCCCCAATGTATTGCTATCCACTTTGTTTACCATTCTCCAAACTCATATGAACCTTTGACTGTAGCCTTGGTCATCGCCCTAATAGTCAAATACCAAGCCTTGGATGAGTGCATCGTGAGGACCGTCTCTTCGCGCATACCCAAATTGTCGTAATGCGAGCGAAGGGTTATATGTGATACCTCCCCTAATGACTAAGAGTGGGACATTAGATAATTCCCCATAACAGTCAATGATAGTAGTATCCTCCAAGGATCTAGAACACCAATAAATGTTAGAGTGTGTTAGGGACATCGTCGTTTGAGACCATGTTAAATCTTGATCGTTCTTCATTGTTGATCGAGGTAGGTGCGAAGTAAACCACTTAGTGAGTAGGGGAATGCAACGTAAAAGAGTACCTCTTTTCTTCATGGTGCGAGTGTGGAAATAATGTAAAATGTCTCCAAGCAAAGTAGGTATAGGATTACGGGAGAGGAAAACCTTGATGGCATTCACATCTATGAATTGGTCCGAATTGGGAAATAGAACCAAACCATAGATTAGAAGGGCCAAGTTATCTTCAAAAGCTTGAAAATTCATATCTTCCCAGAACGAATAAGCCTTCTTCAACAGAAACTTGGCTAGGAACCCTTAACTCCGTTTCTTGTCTCCCAATTTGTTATAATGTCGACTCTCTTCAGATGTAGGGCTTCGGCAATGACTTCAGGCTTTGGAGTCTCCTCTAAACTGGTGAATGGTATTTGATCAAGAACGGGAACTCCTACCAGTTGAGAGAACTCTTCTAATGTAGGCACAAACTAATAGTCAGGAAAGGTGAAGCAATGATGCATGGGATCAAATAATTGGAAGAGTACACACATCATTTCTTCTTGGAAATTGGAGGTAGCCAAGCTGAGAAGTCTACCATATTTCTCGGTGAAGGGAGAATCTCCAAGAACCCTTGATGCTAATTCTTGGAGTTAAGGGTGTGCTTTCACGAAGTTGATTCGGATGGTATTCCTTCGGATGAGAGTCATGGCCTACAAAACAAAAAAAAGATAAATTCCTAAATCCTTGAAATGGTTAGTGAAAATGCTTATGATGTTATGACGCTTATGATGTTATGTACAAGTATGCAAAGCTAGAAAGTTGTTATGTACAAATAATCATATACACACAAATCAGACAAGTCCTTAGGTATAGACTTGTATGGAGTTTGTAGGTAAGTACCCTCTTGAAGTTTAGTTGGCTTAACCTGTCCTAGTAATAGTAATCGAGTTCTAGGGGATCTCAATATCACTGATCTTTCTTCATCGGGCATTTTCCAGTGCAAGCCTCTTTAATGGCGACTGAAATATCCCGAAAGTCCGATCTCAATGAGCGTAGTTCGAGTATCAACCAACTTCGGACTGCACCAAAGTCGACTATCTCACTACTTCCTAATGGCCAAGTTGTTAAATTAAGGTTCTAATGTCAGTTAGTGCTTCATGACACCACATAGCGGCTCTGTATTCTCCTTGACTACTCAAAGGCTACCGGTACCAACAAATGTGTCACACTAACGTAGCTATTGCTTCAACCATGTCGGTATACCCTGCACAGTTTCCACAATCTATTGCTACTCACCTAAAAGGTGCCCCAGATCCAGGTGGAGGATCAAAACAAGTAAAGGTGATCTAGCCCTAAGGTAACTCCACTTTCTTAAGTAATCCCCAGCAGAGTCGCCAGTTCTATAACACGATGGGAGAACTGACTTGGGTGTTTTGCGTTTGATCGCATTTTTTGCGGATAACAAGAGTTGCCACCGACTTTTCTTTTATCCAACAAAGGATAGGTTGAAAAGAACATGAAATACCTTTCGAGATTATTTCTTGAGTTCGGGGGTAGGTTAAGAAAAGGGAAGGTATTAGCAACCTTTTCATCCATAGTTATCTACGGGCTCTTATTTACTTGCTAGATCACTTGCTTTTGTTTGAAAATGTGCTTGTGATGTGGGTTTAGAAGTATTTTAAAAAACGTCTTTGTAATGATTCTTGTTTCTATATGAATGAGTACAAAGTGTTGGTTTTGAAAATAGTTCAAAGAGGTGTTTGTGGAATGTGTTTTTGAAAGTGATTTTGAAAAGTGTCTTTGTAATGGTTCTCGTCTCTATAAGAACGTGTACAAAGAGCTTTGTCTTTTGAAAATGTTTCAAATGAAAGTGTTGGTGTGTAAAATCTTTTTGTTGTGAGCAAGCGAGCAACTATGAGCGTCCTACCTACTCAATAGGTCCATGTTCTTTTCTTCCTTCTTTAGATGTTGCTATCTTACCATTGATTTGGTAAGAAGCCCCATCGTTGGATGTGAAGGGACGGGCGTGGGATATTTGTATAGTCGTAGAAGGCAAACTATGAGACATTTTAGCAATTTTTGTTTAGGGACTAGATCATTTACCGAAGGCAACATCGAGGGTCATCGAGGGACTAAGATCTTTTATAAAGGGTCTTTGCTAAAACGCCCATATTATAGGGACATGACTATTTTCCGAGGCAACAAGTGAGATTACCCTAGAGGTGCATGTGTGAATAGTGTGTTTGATCGCATGCATTTTGTCTTTGATTTTTGGGTTGTCTACTTGTTGGTTTTATCTTGCCATACATCCTAACGACTAACATTTATACAAAAGCAATAAAAATAAAGAAAATAAAGATCCTACACTATTACAACCATATTGAATAGCAAGAAAATGTAAAAACAAAACAAAATAAAAGGAGGAAAATGAGCTTTTCGATCTAGGCAGAAACACCCTTCGATTCTACTCTTCCTGGCTTCCTTCGATTTGGCCTAGAAGTAGTGAAGAGGCGCCTTTCGATTTGGGTTTAGCATGAAGCATGAGATGCAACCTTTGATTATTCCTTTCTGCTTCCTTCAATTGGGGCCTAGAATCAACGTGAGGTGTACTCTTCACCTCAAGCTTCTTGCTTCCTTCTTCGATTGGGCCTGGAAGTCAATATGGACAACCTTCTTTTCTTCATTTGGACTATAAAGCAGTAAGGACTTGCAAAGCAACATGAGTACGTATCCTCCGTGCCCTCCTAAACTTTTGTTTGGGACTGTGAGGCAGCCAGTGGGGGAAGCCTAAGGCTTCGATTCATACTTCCTTCCTCTTGTTTTCTTTCATTTGGGATATAAATAGAAACATGACCTGAGGTCATGCTAGTATTGTCTCTTGGCCAGGTTAGTTCTTAAAACATGTTTGATAAACAATGGAAATAGACCATAAGATTAGCAATGGAAAAAAAACTGAAACGAAAAAGGAAACAAATGTTATGTACATGTTTTGAAACGAAAAAGCTTAAGGTCAGAGTGACTTACCTTGCTTAAAGCTGGGGTATGTGAGCTGGACCTTTAACTTCTTCCCTGGATTCTCCTAGGTTCGAAGGGAAGAAACGAAGGTGATGCTTCTAGTACTGGATTCAAAAGAGGAACCAAGTTCTGGATTGCTTCAGATTCGAAAGAGAAAAAGAAACAAGGTTTGTGTTTTTGTAGATTCGAAGGGCCAAGGAAACAGGTGTAGTGTTTCTTCTGGATTCTGGGTTTGTGTTTAGTCTTTGAGAATCTTAAGAGTTTAAGGGTTTTGATAGTTTGATGATTTTTTTTAGGATTATTTCCACACCACCCAAAAGTCCCTGGATGTGTTGTCCAACCCCATTAGATGTTATGGAGCCTCTTATTTATAGGAAAAGTTGGCTGAGGTTTAGGAGGGAAAACAAAACAATTTGAACAAAATGGGGAAACTGTTTTTGTAGCTTTCGAGGGGTAGTATTCGTATGCCAAATTAGTGCAAGAATAGGGGTAGTGTTGCAGGACTGTTGTGCAGCAGTTTTGGAGCGTTATGGACAGTGTATCAGGCCTGAACTTGGCAGCAAACATCTTTTGATATCTCCACCTTTCGTTTTGACTACCTTCGACCAGATCCTTCTTCAAGTAATATTATTTGATTTTCATCCAACAAGTGTCTTTCAAATGGGCTCTTTTTGTGCATCGTTCAAAGGAGCCAAAAGTCCAACGCAGGCTTTGTCCAATCGAAGGATGCAAGCCAAGCTTGTATCGAAAAAGGCCAAAAGTCCAATCGAAGGATGTGAACCGAAGAAACTTGTTTTTTCTCTAATTTTGTCAAAAAGATTATTTTTATCTGTTTTCCCCCTTTTTTTAATAGTTTCTTCTTTAACTTGATGCTGGAAAATCCAATTGTACTTGTGCAAGCTTGAATTTTGAGAAACCTTGTGAGAAATGCCTTGAGAAATGAGAGGGAAAATTTTGGGGTACAACACTGGTGGACTGAAAATATGAAAAGACGGTCCAGGCAAAAGTTAGGGATTAAATAATACGACTATGTCCCGTTTATTAGTAGAAGATTTATCACTCTGATCAGCGTTTACTAAAGACTTTAGGAGTTGAGATAATGTTCAAAGTTATCCACAAATTCCCACAGATTAATCTCCATGGAACTATCTCTACAGAGCTATCTTCACAAGCTCATCCCCAACAAAGATATATTCCCTAGCAAATCCAATATGCCCTCATACATAAATTTAGGCATCTTTCAACAGTTCATCTTCCCCGTTAGGTCCCCTAGCAGATAATGAAGTTTGATGATTTCCCCGGCATATAATGGAAACTTCCTAAGCGCAACCTATGAACTTCCAATCCCCATCAAATATTATTTCCTCAACACAGTCTACATGGTTTATTTCCCCAACGGAGTTTATTTCTCTGATATCACAATTCTCCAACAAGATTCTCTTTTCCGGCCAGATATCATTCAATATTGTTGTCCCCAGAAGAGCTAATACTCATATCTGAAACCTGGTCAAATAGTACATCAAAGGATTATCCATCTCTTTTATCCCCAGTCAGGATACATAAAGAATCAAATCCTTCAAAAAAACAAAGAACAATTGATTCTCCTTGAATGCTTCTATCCCCAAGAAGAAGTCGAACTTCCCCAACAAAGTATCCTTAAACAGAAAGCGGAAATCCCCAGTAAAATTATTCTAAACAAAGTTGAAGAATTAATTTCTTCATCCCTAACAACAGTCAGGGATTTAATTCCCTGGCCAGAGATGTGTTGTAACTGGTTTTTAAATCAGAGTCGCCACCCTTAATTTTATTCTAAGGAAGGGAGTATAAAGGAATAGCCCTAAAAAGTTCAGAGATTCTAGGACTAACTCGGTTCTAGACGAAGGGAAGATGTTAAGAAACCCTCATCTACCTTGTTCACAAGGATACCAGGTTTAGAAGCGTAATTTTTAGGAAATAGGGTTTTTATTATTATTAGGGGAAAGAGGGTTTTAATTTTAATGAGGGGAAATCGCCACGATTTTATTCGTATGTCTACGTATCCTCTTATGAGGAATCAGAGTCCCAATTCACAGTTCGCATATTGTTGCTATTTTTTATAGAATTGCTAGAATTGCTTTCGAACTATCCTTGAACTTTGTCTGAGTTATAAATTGAGTGAGTGTAGACACAGTTCGCAGTTAATTTCGATAATAATTCTCTTTAGTCCTTTTTCAAAAATGTTCTTGAATTTGATTAAGTTAGTTAAAAAATGATTTCCGATTGGTTAGTGTTGTACCCAAAAATTTTCCCTCTCATTTTATCAAGATTCTCCTCACAAGACTTCTTGGACTCAAGACCAGATTAGGGTTTGCTCAGCTCAAGACCTCATCTTGCACTGATGACCTGAAATTAGGGTTTGAGTTTGCACAGGGATTTTTGGACTTTCAATGCCTCGTGTGACTTTCATACTTCATGTTGGACCTTTAAGATTGCTCATACCAAGTTTCAAGCCTTGAATCACATTTTGGACCAGTCAATTGGACAGTTGACCTAAAAATCAACTGTATTGGGGAAAAAGTCAACCTTGGCCAATTTACAGTCAAACTTCCTGATTTTTGATCCACAACAACATTCTAGGCTCCTATGTACCATTTGATCAAGTTTAGACCACAACTCCACAAGAAATTTGATCAGATCTTCAAAAGGGCAAAATGGTCATTTTTAGGGTTTTGACTGAGGAAGGGCAATTTCTGATTTTTCACCTAGCCATGGCAAATTGGGTTCAAGCATGGTTTCAAGGAATCAATGGCATAATGTTGACCTAATCACAAGGTTCAAAAGATCTCAAATGCAATAGATTGACAGATGAATTTTCCAGTCAACTGATCAAAAATCAATTGTACACTGAAAAGTCAAACTTTGACTTTTTGGTCAAAATCAAGTGCCAAGGGTCATAATTCATCAAGATGTGTCAAAACATGAAACTTGTTCACCAAGAAACCTAATTTTGAAAATTAGGGTTTTAATTTGAATTTTTTCATAACTAAGAATTTTTCTAAGTTATGAAAATTTCTTATTTTTTCCCAACTTTTCCCAACTTTTTAACCATGATGAAATTGGATTTAAAGAAAACTTCCAACATGAAAGTTGTAGTCCTCCACAAAATCTACAACTTTGATTCAGAAAGTTTTCCCAAATGATGCTTGGATCTCATGTTACGATTTTGTGAATAGGGGTCCATAAACTTTTTAACTTAGTGAAATTTTGCCCTAGTTAGCAGATTTTTGTCATAACTTCATGGCAATTTTTCACCTAGTTCCAAGAGGAATATCAAAATGAATTTCAAAGATGGATTGTATAGAATGTTACAAGATTTCCAAAATGTCCAAGAACTCTCCAAGATCATTTATGGTTAGGGAGAATCGAAGAAATGAAAATGGCAATTTATCACTTTTGTGCAAGGCATTTTCACAATGTTACAAGTTGCAAATCAGTTCCAAACATTCTTGTACTTGGTATTACATGTCCTAATCCTTTCTACACTCCATAATTGAATGCTAACACATTGGATATTGGCTTTATTCTGATCTTTGAAGCATTGCACATTGAATTAATCCAAAAATGGCATAAAGTTCATAATACTACTTTGATAAAGCTTGCTTTTTGAAACATTGTTTATCTTGAGCCATGGACCTAATCTTTTTCTACAAACAATATCCACAAATATCAGGCAACTTGTACCAACTATGTGCAGCTAGCAAGCAAGCCTGTACAAGCTTTTTCATTGTCACTTCAAAAGTTTTCTTCAAAAGCAAGAAACTTGCAAAAGTCAATAGAACTGGTGTATCTGATAAAAGCAAGCCTTGGTATCATTTCAAACAACCTCAGAACATTGTAACAAGCCAATACACGAATCCATAGCATCCAAAACACTCTAAAACACCAAAAACACCAACTTTTGCCCAAACAGGGCATCATCTGCAGAACCTTGGCAAAATCATTATTGGCTCGTGCGTTTTTCTTTGAATCACTTCAAATACATTCCATACCTCCTACCTAAACTATCCAGGCCTTTGTCTAGAAACTGTAACCCTTGTTTCAAGCTTCACCATTTTCATTTTTTGAGTTTGCAGTTTGAATTCTACAAAGAGTTTCAAGCAACTTCAAGGCCAGTTGAGCATTGGGATAGCTTGAGGGAACTTCAAGCAAGCTCACACGACCTTCAGGCCTCACTCAAAGTTCCCACATTGCCATATCCAAACTCAACTGAACAAGGTATTTGTCAAGTTTCTATCTCTCTATTTAGGAATCCTTAAGCTTAGGTTTGTGAAGCAAAAATGTAGTCCTCAACATGCTTAAGTTGTACATATGCGTAGATTCCATTTATATTAACTAAGCTAAGAGTATTTGGATGTTGAACATGCTGAAAAAACTAGGTCAAAAATTAGGGCCATTAAAATTCTCCTTGGTCTTTTAGAGTTAGGTCATGTTCTTTATATCATTAGAATCGTGAGTTCATGAGCTACCTTTTTTGTGTTATAAATTTTTTATTTTATGCAAGCATGAGCAAGAACAGGATTTGAAGCAGAAGCGTGCGTGTTTTGTCTGGCTGGAGGACAGGGATGACCTGTCTGGGCTTGGCGCGCTCGGGCCTTGTTTCTTCTACTTTTGACACCCCCATGTTTCCTATTTGCACCCCCTTGCATATTTTTATATTTTTTATATTTTCTTGCATAATTTATATTTTCTGACTTTATTATTTTTTCTGAACATTTAAAAATTCCAAAAATATTTTTCTTAATTTTTTGCATTTTATTTTATTTATCTTATTTTTTTGCATATAAAAATAGTTTTATTTTAATAAATAGAAACCATTTTCTTAAAATAACTTGTAAATAATATAAAAATATCATACATTTTTATGTTTATTACTCATACACTTAAAATATTATTTTCATGCATATTTTAATTTTTTAAAACATTTTTGTACATAATATTATTATTATTTTTCTTAAACAAAAATAAACAAATAAATATTAGAAAACAATATTTTCTTTTAGAACAAAAAATTAGGGTTTCACCCTTTCAAAATTAATCACAATATTTTTTATCATTTTAAACTTAAGTAAGTTTATTTTACATACATAAAATTAATACAAAAACATTTTTTGCATATTTACATTTTATTGTATATTTAAATATTTGCTTATTTATTTATTTGTACAATAAATTCAATTGGGTTGTAATAGTGAATTAGGGTTTTATTTTGAGCAATATCCCCCATTCAAAACTTGTATCCCCCTCTCCATAATATTGTTGTAATAGTTTAGATTTACTTTACGCAATTTATCGCATTATATGCATGTTTAGTAAATTAGGGTTTGTATGATAAGACAAAAATCAAACAAATAGCATGACCTAACACAAGACAAAAATGCATGAAAATGACAACACATTGCACACAAGCACCCTCTAGGGTTTCACCCACTTTGTTGCCTTAAAATGGCCATGGTATGCATGATAGGTATCTTGGCAAAATCAAACAAAACAAAAGATCATAGTCCCTCGATGACGCTATCAAAAGTTGCCTAAACAAATGATCTTAGTCCCTCAAACTTTCTAAGATACTTGGAAATATTTCTATCATGGTCATACGATGACCCACGTCCGTCCCGTTTAACATCCAAAGATAGGGTTGTTTACCAATGCAATGGTAAAACAACAATGTTAAAGGAATAAAAATGTGTAGGAAAGACTTTTGAGTAGGTAGATGCTTCTAGTTACTTGATCAATTTGCAAAACCATCCTTGCTATTTTCAAAAAAGCAAACACACACAATTTCAAAACATTTTCAAACAACTTTCAAAACATTGAAACATTTTTCAAAAGACAAACATCTTTGTATACATTCTTACGAACGAGAATCATTACAAAGATTGCCAAAACAATGGCCTCTTTTCAAAATACTTTCAAAACCACACAAACACCATTTCAAACAATTGGAAAAGAAAAGCAAGTGATCTAAACAAGTAACTAAGAGCCCATGGAAAATCATGGATGAAAAGGGTGCTAGCACCTTCCCTTTTCATAATCTACCCCCCGAACTCAAGAAAATATCTCAAAGATCTTTCCTGTGCTTTTTGACCTTTCTTTTTGGATAAAATAAAAGTCAGTGGCGACTCTTGCTAAACCGAAACATTTGCGAACACAAACGCAAAACCTCAAGTCAGTTTCCCCACCATATCATAGTTAGCTATAATAAGACGTAGAGTGGGGGAGTCTGATATAGTCTCCTCATCACGTGGCCAGATATTGGCCACGTGTCGCTCGCGGATGGTGAATTCGGTGAGTTGTGCGGGTTTTAATGTACTTGTAAAATATTTAATTAGTTAACTTTAAATCGAAAGAAGTTAAAGCGTGCATAACCAATCAGATCTAAGTATTCCTAATTGATGTAAGAGTATCTTTTTTATATCCTTGCTAATTAATTAAATAAAATTGAATATATCAAATCAAATGAAATTCTAATCCTAATTAGTAATTTACATATTATATAAAAATAAATAGGAAGAAGAATAAAATAAAAACAAAAAAAAAATCTAACATGGACAAGTAGGGGAGTCGGCCTCTTTTATATCTCTGACCATACCTCTCTCTATTTTAGTTAAAAGATAAACATTGTTAATAATAATATTAATAATAATTGATAATAATAATAATAATAATAATAATAATAATAATAATAATAATAATAATAAAATAAATTATTGTCCCACTTTTTCATTTACTGATACACGTTCTCCTCTTTTAAAACAACTTACAATGCTATTAACCCAAGGTAATTCGACATGTGGATTGGTTTTTTACAAAGAAAAAAATATAATAAAATAATAACAAGAGGAATATGATATTAGGTGAGATAATCCAAAGGAAAAACTTATAATTATCTTATCTATCTTCCTTTTTTGTTTACTTATTTGCCTTTCATTTATTTTTTCTAACTTTTCTTCCATCCACTCAATCATCAAACCAAAACATCCATGAATCAAAATCAACAAATAATGAAAGAAAACAAATCTAAGAGTTGCAGTAAATTTGAGCATTGGCATTGTGCGTGATTTGGAGCGGCTTGATGTAGATCTGCATGTGATTATGATACTGGTTCGCAGAGGTTCCGTGGGTGGTTCACCAGCAGCTCGCGCTAGTGAGGTTGTTGTGGCAGTCGCATTTGGGATCGGAGTTGCGTCTGAACTTTGAGGGTGCACGGTGATAATGCATAGACTTTCATCAGCCTTTCTTCTTCTTTTCTATTTCCCTGCAGAAGAACTCAGATTGGGTATAATATCTCACAAATAAATTTGAATGGATTATAGTCATTTTGTCTTAGAATGTTTTCTATTTGTGCATGCTTTTGAAGATTGCAAGTTATTCGGAAGAAAAAAAATAACACATGCCATTGTGAAAAAGTGTTTATGATAGTTAGAGAACTTTTGTGAAGATGTTCTTTTGAAGTAAGATTTAGAAATAATATATGTGTAGGTTGTTGTGTGTATGCGCACAGTGTAAAGAGAATATGTACAGTTTGGAATATACAGTGAAAATGAAATTGTGTGAAAGTTGACCTCACAAAAAATTATAACTTATCAGTAGGAAAATAGAATTTTGAAAAGTAAAGAACCGTCAGATAATCATCATACGGTTAGAATATAAATAAATTAAAATTAAAAGGCAAAAAGATAAAATTTTAAATTCGATGATGGTCTCATATTTAAATTGGCCACAACATAGAAATCACGAATGCTTTTGAAAAGCTTTTGAAAAAGAGATTGCAAAAGAGTAATGAAAAAAGGTGAGAAGGTGAATGTATGATTTGTGAAATTGTTGGATGATTCTTGATGGAAAATTAGGACAAACTAAGGTCCTATTTATAGACTTGAATTAGGTTAAACAAGATCCAGAGACTAAGTTATCCAAAATGTATGGAAAGCCCAAGCCCGATTTCCAAAAAAGGAAAGAAAACTAGTAACAAAATTAAATTAAAAAAATGTCAAAAATGCAACACACAAGATTCGAACCCACAACCTCATATTTGCAAACTTCATTCCTTACTAACTATGATATGTTACTCATTTGTAAATAAATTCAATTGAAAGTATATGAAAGGTGTGCAGATATTTTCTATTTTAAAAATACAAATAATTTAAAATAAAATATTATATTTTTAAATGGACTTGAGAATGAATATTTATAGAACCCAAAAATACTAATGTAAATCAAAATAATTTTATACAAATATAAGTTTGAAATTAATTTCGACCGTAGTGATAAAGGGCAGAAAAATTTGGGGTATGATAGGTGCCCCTATTTTTTCACTCTTCGATTGAATGGTGCGAGAATGCGCAGGTCTCGTACATTCGAATCAAAGATTTATTAAATAATGGAAGACCCAAAAATTTAACCAAAGTTTGGCTAGATATGGATACACTGATATAGCATACCCCCAAGAGTTTTGAAAAAAATAGGCAAAGATGATATGTATCTCCTTACCAGAGTTTGAACCAAAGTTTCGTTTTAACTCTGGTATAACAACGCGGATAACTCATCAATATCTAAGAGATTGTAGATTTTTTTGTATACCTACAAAAATACAAATTTTGAAAAAGTCATCTTACTAATGCTTGGAGAATAATATAGTAAGTTTTGGTTTGATTTGATTTTGTCTATTCATCGCAACCTATGTGATAAATAAAACAATGTCTGATAATATATTGCTGCATGGAGACTGATGCAATGGATTACGCAGATTTGTTTGCATATCTATCGCAACCTAGGGGATAAATATTTGAAAAGAAAGCTTGATAACACCATCACTTCATGGAGCCTGATGCAATGAGTTATGTTGTCGACTTCGTCATGTTTACTACAATCGAAAGAGAAAACAATTCGAGGATAAATTCATGTATTCATTACAACCTATGGAATGAATAATATAAAATGGCAATTTGCACATCTACCACAACCTAGGGGTAGATGGTTGAAAAAGATTGATAACAACATCGTTGCACGGAGACTGACGCGATGAGTTATATCGCATATTTCTGACATCGCTGCATGGAGACTGGCGCAATGTGTTATATCACAGATTTCACATATTTTTGCATGGAAACTGACACAATAAGTTATAACAACATTGTTGCATGAAGACTAATGCAATGATTTATATCATAGATTTCACACATCTCTTCATGGAGACTGACGCAATGGGTTATATCGCATAGGAGGAACCACATCGTTGCATGGAGACTGACGCAATGAGTTATATCGCATAAAAATCTATTTTTAATGATCAAATCTTAGATAACTAGATCCAAGATGCGGTCTGATTTTTTACCGGTTGTGTCTGTTCTCAACCAAGGTAATTGTTTAGCATAAAAATTCTAGGTTTGAAGATTGAAACGGAAGTTTCGCTGATGATGTCGGTTGTGTTTGTTCTCAACTAAGGCTATCAACATGAGGAAATGAACCCTAAAATTCAGTGATGATGTCAGTTGTGTTTGTTCTCAACCAAGACTATCACCATGAAGAAATAAACCCCAAAATTTTAATGAAGTCGGTTGTGTCCGTTCTCAACCAAGGCTTGATCAACATGATAAACAAATGAAATTGAATGTTTTGAGAGGTTCGAACTTGGAAAGTTTGAACTTGATAATTGCAAGTATAATACCCGAAGGCTGGTGATGACTAGAGATAGCTATAGTGATAGCAAAATGAATGGGTAGTGCTAAGCTTGGATTTGAATTTTGAGTTTGTCTTAGCTGGTAGTCATGCCTTGAGATTTTTCGCAGTTTTCATGGGCATATATGATTGAATGTAATACATGTATGTATGTTTGATATGTTTATGCTTGATGCATGCATGATGCATGGTATGTATGCTTAACATTATAATATTATGAATCGAAATGATACGATGATTGATAAATGCAATGCCCATTTTATTTGAGCAGCAGAATCAGTGCCTAAGGCAGGATACCAGTTGAGAACTGGTGATGAGGATTTAGCTTCCAAACGGAAATTGGAACACTGTTAGATGATAACTAGATTTTTGAAATGATGCACCAGACAAGATTTGGGCTTTAAACCAACGTCAGTGGGGCTACCAAAATATTATTAACTTGGGAAGGTGAGATGAACAGTAAGGTTGCTAATATCGGTAGGGTCACCAGAAGACGTCGAACAGGTGTTTGGAAAGCGTGAGACTGCTCACGACTTAGTTTGACGAAGAATGCTTGTATCGTAGACTCATTGACATGGATCGTCAAAGAGATGTTAAAGATTATAATAATTACTCCTCTAGAAATTGACTCTAGATTTTTACGGGGTCCTAAGTCTCGGTCTACGATATGCCATGTATACATGCAGATGCAGGCGTTAATGCTTAAAATGACTGACCAATACATGTAATGGGTGACTTGGATATGCGTCAATAGATTTTGAAAATTTGATGTGCCAATGATAATTGGGCTCTTTGTCAGATCCATGCTATCAGAAGTCGTCAACTGGATGAGATGATAAGCATAACTTGATTCTGGATCGTTGTAACCTAATGAATGCATGACAATGATTTACGCAGACTCATGTGCTTTTGATTGATGCCCCTATGATGGGTTGTGGATGATTAAAGCCTAGAGATTTTCCTATGAAACAAGGTTTCTTGTCACATTATGGTTGAATGTTATGCTATCATGATTTCCTGAAACTCGATTTGAACATGAAGATTGTTGATGTAGGAAAAAGATCCAGTGGAGATTATGAAAGTACGCAGAGAGCTTGCCCCTATGTGGAATATGTTGAATCTTGGAGGAGATTCTCATTCATATGATCTTGGAAATAATTTGATCATAATATGAATGACCCCACTATTTTGCACTATGCCCCTGATTAAAAGGCTCTTGAAACTTTTTGGCTTTGATGAACCATTTTGAATTAACTCCTTTTGATCGAGCCTCGCAGTGGTTTACCCCAACATTTGAATTTTGAAAGATGTTTCTCTCAATCTCCAGGATCTGGAGGAAGTACCCTCAAAAAGAACTTAGACCTCACCATGAACTTGACGTGGATTTCCCCAAGTATTTGAAGCTTAAAAAGTTTGTACTTGAAGTTGCTTGAAGGGGAATTTGGACCCTATGTGCAGTAGGATGAACTTGGTATGTACTGCCCCGATATTTGAATCTTGGAAGGTTTCCCCTGATCATTAAGTCCTTGAGATATTTGTTAAAATGAGGAAACCAAGTCATACCCTGTTGTGATATGACTTGATTTAGGAATTCTCCTTCGAAAGGTATGTCCCTGATCGAACAGTGCATTGAAACTTAATCCAAGTTGATTGAATCTCGGGATGGTCACCCCTAATCAAACAGGATTTTCATGTGATATGCCCCTATGATCGTTAGTCTTTCTTACGATTATAGGGCTCATCTTTAGATGCTTTTCCCCTAGTTAGAAGCTTCTTGGAAATGCTTCCTTTAATCAGACCATTTATTTTGAAATCTCCTTGATGCTAAGAATTGACTTATAAGTAAAATTGTCCCCTTTGAAAATTAATCCTAATGTGATGCACATGCAAGTTTTTGAAATCAAAATTGATTCTTGAGAAAAAAATGGATGATTAGAGATGAATATTCAAAGAAGAGAAGTAGTTAGAAATAATCTTAACAAACGTAGGAGTCAGTTTAACATGAATCTTGCTGAGTATGCTTTCATAGTGAACCTAACTTCAATTAGGACTTTTGAAGGTTGTAACTTGGCATGGTTAATGGTTAAAGAAACAAAAGATACAAGACTCAAAATTTATTTATCCCACCCCATTCTCCTTGATATTCTCCAATCCTAATCTCAATTAAAGCAACAAATGCGTTAAATCTCCAAGAGAAATTTTGTAGTCGCGCAGATGATGAGAAGCGTAGATAAAGATCCAAGCGCCGGTGAAAAGCATTGATAAGATCCAAGCATTGATAATATCCAAGCGTTGATGAGAAGCCTTGATGATTATTGAGGTGGAAGTCACAATATTGTTCTCCAATTTATTTGTTTTTAATCCCTTATTTTGCATGGACCAATTCTTTTGAATTTCTGGTCCATCGGGATGCCCTAACTTTTTCCTAAGTCAAGTTTTGATTTCTTTTGACTTAGCGGGCTTTCTCTTTTCTTTTTTTTTCGAAAATTTATGACTGCCACACTGATTGTTGTAAGCTTTGTCTTCATTGTTTTCCTCGATTTTGAATGATATATTGAGGAAGAAGATATTGAGAGCTTCATGGATTCCACATTCTTGATGGATGCGATGTGATTGAACCCTTGCTTAGATTGTTTCCTCAATCTGTGATGATGTATCGAGGAAGAAGATATGCTTGAACCTTCACTTAGATGGACTTTATTTTCCCGAGATTTGAATGCATCATTGAATTAATTGGGATCTACCCTGCCCGTGGATAACATTAAGGTTTTTTATTTTTTAGAAAAATAGAAAAAAAAACTCCAGCTTCTGGCTCGAGGGGGTTGACTACAGATTAACTCCTTATTTCTCCACTATTTAGGAATTGAAACAATGCCTTACATCGTCAGCTCGGTTTTACCATTGAAAGCATATTTTAGCAAAATTCAGTTATTTAATTTACATCATTCTCCCTAAAAGTTTGTTAAAGAAAATTTGAAAATGGAAACGAAAAGTTGTTGATTATTTATGGGAAGTAATGAAAGATGAAGGGTGAAACAAATGAATTGATTTCAAAAACATGCATGATTATTTTATTAGAATTACTGATCCAAAGATACAAATTTACACCAAATGAAACTTAGCAACTAGGAAATTAAAATTTGTAACTGATAAAGCCTAATGATCCTATGGAAGATCTCTTTTGTTGATCCACGTGACTTCAGGAGATGCTTCGTAGTTTTTGGACCTATCAAAGAATTGGGGTGATCCTTGACTTCTCTTCGGGTATACTAATTCCAATAAAAGTTGAAACTGAGGCGTTGCATAGGCTTGTATAGTGAATGGCTGCCTTCTCTCCACAATAAGATTTATAGGACCAAGCTTCTTTGAATATCCAACGTTTGAACTTTCCTTCACCAATCTAATATTTTCTTGAAATGTTTGGACTTTTTTCTTGAGCATTGAGAAATTTTTTATCCAGATTGATAGTGACCAAGGGAGAAGGTGGAAATGCATGACATGCAAATGTATGAATGTATGAAAATGCATGGGTATGCAAAACTATTTTTTGCTTTTGGGAAAGCAAAAAAAAATTCATGGATATGCAATGTGATGCAGACGTAGTATTAGGGTAGATGTAGGGATACCCTATACAAGTTTAATGGTAGATATGGAAATGATGATGTCCTACACTGACTTAGAGATTGAGACGGACAAAAACTCCTTAAGGACGCAGATAACGATAGACATGGATATGATGATATCCTACATTGTCTCAGAGATTGAGACAAGCAAGAATTTATTTAGGATTATGGCCTAATGAAAGACGACGATAAATCCCTACAATCTAGGGATTATGACACAGGCGGAAGCCCTACGGGCTAAAGATAGTAGTGGAAGAAAAGATAACTCTTGCGAGTTTAGGGATTATAGTGGTATTTGTGAGAGGTATCCTTAGTTGGTAGGTTCCTAGTATTGGTCTACAGACATTCTAACCTCCCCATAAGGTGGTTTCCTTAAGGGTATCATGAATAACACTAGAGGGAAAGGCACATGGGCCTCCCTTAAGTGGAGCCTCTTTGCATACCAAAACTTTCGTCTCTAGGTCATGAAAGGTCTCATCATGAGATTTTGGTTTGAAGGTTGTACAAATAGTCATAGGTGTCATTCCAAAGTCCTACTTCCTAAGAGGATGTCTCTTGAGACATGTTTCTTTCGCGGAATTCCACCGACACTAGGTGAAGTCATCACATAAACTCATAGGGCTGATGTATCCCCTTAGTTAATAGACGAACCTTTTTTATAAGGGTTTTTGAAAATATTTTTTGCAAAATTTAAATCTCACCACAGATATAAAAATACGATAAAAATAATAATAGATAAATAAATGAATGAATAAATAGTTAAATAAACAAAAATAAAAAACCCAAAAAATAAGAAAAACCCTAAAACCAAAAGACAAGGCTTCTAAACATAGGGTTGAGTCCCCAGCAGAGTCGCCAGCTATTGTAACTAGTTTTTAAATCAGAGTCGTCACCCTTAATGTTTATCCTAAGGAAGGGAGTATAAAGGAATAACCCTAAAAAGTTCAGAGATTCTAGGACTGACTCGGTTCTAGACGAAGGGAATGTGTTAGGCACCCCTGTTGTACCCCAAAATTTACCCTCTCATTCCTCAAGAGAATTCTTACAAAGGATTCCCAAAATCCAAGCTTACACAAATATATTTGGATTTTTCAGCATTAAGATTAAGGAAGAAATTTCTAAAAAGGACAAAACAAATGAAAATGCTCTTTTTGAAAAAATTAAAGGAAAAGCAAGTTCCTTTCGATTTTGCATCCTTCGATTGGACACTTTGGCCTTGGTTGCATCTTTCGTTTGGGCGCTGGATTCCTTTGGGGCAAGTTCATTTCATGCTTCGATTAAGGCTTTGGGCTCATTTGGCTAAGATCATTTCCTGCTTCGTTTTAGCGCTAGACTTTGTTTGAATGGTTGTGTAAGTCTTTTGTTTGGCCACACAACATCTTCCCTACGTGTTAGCCAAGACATACAAGGCAGAATTTCCTACAATAATAATGTGCACAAGGCCAAAGTCCCTTTTGAAGCATTTTGTTGGAAGCTTCAACAGGGCAACATTTCCCCTTAATATAGCTTCAATTCAAAAGTCAAAAAGCTTCCTAATGATGTCCTTTGATTCGGGAGGACAAAAACCCCTTTGGCCATCTTTCGATCACACATTTCACCCCTACAAGCCTCTTTCGTTTTGGGCAATGACTTTCCCAAAGTTGCAAGATTCAATTGGAGGGTGTGAATCCTTTAGCACAAGTCTTTTGTCATTCTTTCATTTGGGAATCTGGCTCCTCTTTTATAAGCTTTCGTTTGAACATATTTGCATGAAGTCACAAGGCAGGAATCTCTTGCACACATTCTTTCGTTTGGCCATGTGGTCCCTTTGCAGGCAATTTTGAGTGGATAGGATCTCCTATAAAAATGGCCTATTCCAAACATACAAAATCTTCACTATGACATTGCCTCAGGCGAAGAAAGCACCATGGTGGTACATTCAAAGAGTTTGCCAGGCATGTCTGGATGCCCCCAATCGAAGAACATATATTACTGACCCATCCCAAGAGCATTAACTTGGCCCCTTTGAAGGATATCTATGGGAGTATTCGAATGACACTTTGATTGAAAAAAGAGATGGTTACTGAAAAGTCTGGTTGAAAGGAGAGGCTAGGAAGTCAAGACAAAAGGTTGATATGCCAAAGGTACTTGTTGACTAAGTCCCATGCGCTTCCAGGATCAAGCCTGATACACTGTCCATAAAACTCCAAAACTGCTGCACATTAGTCCTGCGTTATTGCCCTATTCCTTGCACCAAAATGGCAATAAAACACTGTCCTTCGAAAGCTACAAATACAGCATAACCTTTTTGTTTGAACTTTTTTTTTCCCTCCCAAAGCATCAACTCAAGCCATCTATAAAAAGGAGGTATCACCATACATATTAGGGGCACCTAAAGGATTGCAAGAAAACACTTGTAAAATTCTAAAAAAATTCTCAAACACTTCCCAACATTTTTCTTCAAACATTTCTATACACTAAGAAAAAACCTTCAATTCACCCTCCAAGTGACCATCAAACCACCCTTCGACCCACTCACCTAGCTATCATACAGTAGGCATTTGAGTTATCCAATCACTTATGATAAAAAATCTTTCGATACAATCATACAGCCTCTTTCGACCCAATCACTGCTTTCACAAAGTAGCAACTGGACTAGCCTCAGGAGGGTCACAACAAACTCTCATTTTCCATCAAAGAAAGCACTTACATCTCCCTTCGATTTAAGGACTTCAAGAGACTTTAAAGACAGGTTTGTTATTCCCTTTGATTGGCCAGCTGCACAAGCCTTTCGAATCATACTATAAGGACCCAATATTCTTACAAAGAGTCAGCAAGGAACCTGTGGTAAAGCATGAATTTTTCTGCTTCTGGGCCTCAAACAAAGGCCAGAACCTTGTTGTCTCCAAGCCTAAAACGAAGGCCAAAACCTTGTTATCTCCAAGCCTTAAGCGAAAGGCAGAACTATGTTGACTTCCAGGCCCAGGCGAAAGGCGTGACCATCTTGATTCCAACCCTCAATCGAAGGAGACAGAAAGGCAAATCGAAGGGCATGACTCCACTGACCTCAGAATCCAAATCGAAGGAAGCCATGAAATGCATAATCGAAGGGTGTTTTAATCCAAATCGAAGGATCCATTTTTCTTGCATTTATTTTATTTTTTCCTTTATATTTCCATACAATTCAATATGGTTGTAATAGTGTAGGTTTTATTTCTTGCATTTTTATTTCTTTTGTATAAATGCTAGTAACTAGGATGTATGGCAAGATAAAAAGAACAAATAGACAACCCAAAAATCAAAGACAAAATGCATGCAAATCAAACACACTATTCACACATACCCTAGGGTTAACTCCACTTGTTGCCTAAAAGTGGTCATGTTATGCATGCGAGATGTCTTGGCAAAAACAATCAAAATAAAAGATCATAGTCCCTTGATGACGCTTCGAATGTTGCCTTACAAATGATCTTAGTCCCTCAAGATAAATGCTAAGACATCTCACAACATTGCTATTATTACTATACAAACGTCCCACGCTCGTCCCTTCACATCCAAGGATGGGGTTTCTTACCAAATCAAAGGTAAGATAGCAACATCTAAAGGAGGACGAAAAGAACATTTAAGGCCTTTTGAGTAGGTAGGTTGCTCCTAGTTGCACGCTTGCTCACAACAAAAATATTTTATACACCAACACTCTCATCTTGAAACATTTTCAAAAGAGAAAAACTGTGTACGCATTCTTATAGAAACGAGAACCATTACAAATACATTTTCAAAATACTTTCAAAATCCAAACCACAAGCACATTTTCAAACAAAAGCAAGTAATCTAGCAAGCAACTAAAAGCCTGTAGATAACTATGGATGAAAAGGGTGCTAATACCTTTCCTTTTTATAACCTACCCCCCGAACTCAAGAAACATTCTCTAAAGGTCTTTACTATTCTTTTCAGTCTTTCCTTATTGGATAAAAGAAAAGTCGGTGGTGACTCTTTCTATCTACAACAATTGCGATCAAACGCAAAACTCCCAAGTCAGTTCTCTCTTAATGTGTTACAGAACTGGCGACTCTGCTGGGGAATCACTTAAAAGTGGGGTTACCTTAGGGCTAGATCACCTTTACTTGCTTTTCATTGTTTGATTTGTTTGCTTTATATTATGGTTCTTTGTTTGGGTTTGTTTTGATCCTCTACCCGGATCTGGGGTACCTTTTTAGGTAAGTAGCAATAAGTTGTGGAAACTGTATAGGGTATACCGATATGGTCTAAGCAATAACTACGTTCGTGTGACACATTTATTGGTACCGGTAGCCTTGAGTAGTCAAGGAGAATAGGAGTTGTTGTGTGGTGTCATGAAGCACTAACTGACTTTAGAACCTTTACTTGAACAACTTGGCCATTAGTAAGTAGTGAGGTAGTCGGCTTTGGTGCAGTCCGAAGTTGGTTGATACTCGATACTACGCTCATTGAGATCGGACTTTCGGGATATTTTGGTTGCTAATAAAGTGGCTTGTGCTGAAACAATTCCCGATGAAGAAGGATCAGTGATATTGAGATTCCCTAGAACCCGTTTACTTTCTAGGACAGGTTGAACCAACTAAACTTCAAGAGGATATTTACCTATAAACCTCATGCAAGCCTAAACCTAAGAATTTGTTTGATTTAACTTGTGCATATGCTTGTACATAACATCATGACATCATACCATAGCATTTTAGACTAACCATTTCAAGGATTTTGAGATTCATCTTTGTTCTGTTTTATAGGATATGACTCCCACTCGCAGGAACACAATCCAAGTCAACCGTGTATGAGTACCTTTTCAGCTCAAAGAGTTAGCATCAAGGGTCCCTGAGAATTCTTCGTTCACCAAAAGACATGGATGACTTCTCAACATGGTTACCTCAAGCTTTGATGAATATATGACAAAGGTGCTTTTCCAGTTCTTTGACCCTTTGCACCATTGTTTTACCTTCCCCGATTACCAGCTTGTACCAACTATGGGAGAATTCTCTCAACTCTTGGGAATTCCTATTCTCGATCAACTACCTTTCAATGGTACTGAAAGGGATCCAAGCCCTAAAGAGGTTTCCTGAGCTTTACACTTGCAACAATCCGACGTCACGGCTAATTGGGAAACAAGAAGTGGTGTCAAAGGGTTCCTATCCAAGTTCCTGTTAGAAAAAGCTCAAGACTGTTGGAACAATCTGGATTTATGAGCCTTCGAAGAAATTTTGGCTCTTCTCATCTATGGGTTGGTACTATTTCCAAATCCTGACCAACTTATAGATGTGAATGCTGTCAAAATCTTTTTATCTCACAATCCAGTGCCTACTTTGTTGGGAGATGTCTTACATTTTCTTCACTCTCACACCATTAAGAGAAGAGGAACCCTCATGTGTTATACTCCTCTATTGGATAGATGGTTTGTTTCACATCTCCCCCGATCCGTTTTGAAGAACGGGCAAGGTTTGAGGTGGTCCAATAGGCTGATGTCACTCAGACATTCGGATATCCACTGGTGTTCTTGATCCTTGGAGGATGTTACTATCATCGACCGTTGTGGGGAATTCCCAAATGTCCCTTTTCTTGGCATTAGAGGAGGTATCACTTATAACCCTAGCTTAGCTTTGCGACAGTTTGGGTACGCACAAAGAGATGGTCAACATGTTGCACTCATCCAAGGTGTGGTGTTCGACTATGAAAGTGACGATCAAGGCTACCGTCAGAGGTTTATACGAGCTTGGAGGATGGTAAACAAGGTGGACAGTAGGACATTGGGGCACAAAAATTCCATCCCCTATGAGCCTTAGCTTAGGTGGGTACGAGCTCGTGCTCAGAGTCTCACAATGCCTTACACCTCCATCCTCCCTATCATCATAGAGCATGTGGTTAAAGGAGATGTCCCGTATATTATCCTTCATCCCAACATGCCTACCTCTCTTGAAGACTTGAAAAAGGATTGTATTCAGCTAAAGGAAGAACGAGATACTTTCGAAGCCCGATTCTACGCCACTGAGAAGAAAGTTCTGGAACTCACCAAGCAGCTTCATGAAGAGCGGAGTCTAAACGCCTACATCACGCCAAAGAGGATGCGTTCAACCTTTTTGTCTTAGGAGTTTTTGTATTTTATTTCTTTCATTGTAAGCCCAAAAAGGCATGATGTACTCAAACTTGGATTTATTAATGCAACGTGTGTTCTTTTTTGTCTAAAAACAAATTTAAATCTCTAATCTCCTTGAAATCATTTGCATATGCATCTTCATTCATCATAACACAAACAAGTTTCTTACAACATGTCTCCTTATCTTTCTACTGTTTATTTCAGTGAGATGGATATTAAATAGATAGTAAAGGATCTTCAATTGCAGAACACTCAATTCCAACAAATGTTCTTGGCTCTGGCAAAAGGACAAGAGGATTTGAAAACTTTGCTGATAAAAGAGAAGAAGTAGAAAGTGAAGAAACCAGTCAGTGTTTTAAATCTGGGAAGAAGGTTCAAAGAACCAGCCAGACAAACTCTAGATTTTGCAACCTTGTTAGGTGAAGGAGACAATCAAGAAGGAAAGAACAAGGAAGGAAATGACCACCCGGAATCAGAAGAAGAGGAAGAAGTGGACTACTCTGAAGAATAATATCCTCTAGCTGACAATAAATACAAACAGTTGGAGGATCGCCTCAATGCTATGGAGATCCAGAGGGTACCCGGGTTGGATTTTGAAGAGCTAGTGCTTGTCTTAGGGGTTGTCATCCCGTAGAAATTCAAGGTCCCCACTTTCGCTAAATATGACAGAGTCTCTTGTCCAAAGCTACATTTAAGGTCATACGTCAGGAAGATTCAACCCCATACTGCTGATAGAAACCTATGGGTGCATTTATTCCAAGAAAGCTTATCAAGGACGCAGTTGGATTGGTTCTATTAGTTGGAAAGGACCAATATTCACAATTGTTAAGATTTGGCTGCCACTTTTTATAAACAATACTAGTATAATGGTGACTTAGCTCCAACTCGAACACAATTGTAAGGCATGTCTATGGGTGCTGGTGAAGGTTTCAAACCATATGCTCAAAAATGGCGGGATCTCGCCGGAAGAGTCCAACCCCATATATCTGACAGAGAATTGGTGGATATGTTCTTAGGCATGCTATTTGGTCCATTCTCCATCCACCTGATTGGAAGCTCCTCGGATGGATTTACTGAATTAATCATGACTGGTGAACGGGTAGAAGCCGGTATAAAAAGTGGCAAAATTCAAAGAGATGTATCCTCGAGCACGATGAAGAAACCCTTTACCGGAAAGAAGGAGGTCACTATTGCATATGACCACAGAAATAAAAACAAAACTGAATGCCGCCCGACGGTAGGGGCTGTTATGATTTCTAATCCCATACCAAATCAGCAGCAAAAATATCAACGCATGCCAGAGGCGCCCATGAGACGATTCACCCGAATCAACATGACCTTGTCCCAAGTTTTGTCACATCTTTTGAAGTCTAATTCGGTGACCCTAAAGGAAGCTCCCAAGAACCCCAATACAGCTTCTCTTCGCTACAACCCGAATGCCCAATGTGCCTATCATTCTGAAATCCTGGGGCATGATACGAACAATTGTTGGGCCTTGAAGAACAAGGTACAAGACCTTATCGAGGGAAAAGAAATTGAGTTTGATCCCCCAGAAACACATAATTTAATAATGGCGCCAATGCCCAAACATGGTCAAGGTGTCAACGCTGTTGATAATGACTGTTTTGTTTCCTCCGTGGATGATTTAACTACTCTCCTTTTGACTATTAAAAGGAGTCTATTACAAGTCGGTCTATTTCCAGGCTATGGTGAAAGTTGTCGATTATGTATGTCTCTACCAAATGTCTGTTTGTTACTGAAGATGGGCGTCCAGCGCCTGATGGCTAACAAAGAAATCTTGTTATAAAAAGTTCCTCTTACCAGAAATTCCTGTGAAGACGTCTCAATAATCACCATTTCCGACAATCCTCCCAGGGTCTCCACCAAAAGATCCATCAGGATTACATTTATTCCAAAGTATGCTCCCCTAATCATCACCATGCCAGGGCCAATACCATATTCTTCGGATAAAGTTATTCCATGGAATTATGGGGCTGACGTCTATTACTATGGCATCAAACAAGATCTGTTGGATATGCAAGACAAAGTTGCGAAAGACACTGATCTTAATGTTTTCAATATCGTAGGGACCAGTAAGATAACAAGAAGTGGAAGAATCTTCTCACCCGAGATCTCTCCAAAGATCATTGCTACTCCTGTAATTATTCTCGCTACCGATCCTACCAGCATTCCCAGTGATACTCCCGTTGACAATCCTACTGTTATCCCTACTGCCAAGACAAGGGGCAATGAGGTGTAATCTGAGCCTGTCCAGAAGAAGACACATCCAGAGGCCATTCTTGAAGCTTCCAGTAAATAGATGGAGGAGATACTAAAAATAATCAAGAAAAGTGACTACAACATCGTGGAACAGTTGGGGTAGACCCCCTCGAAAATATCAATTTTTGCCTTACTTTTATGTTCTGAGGCCCATGCCAAAGCCTTAGTAAAGTTTCTAAAGACCTCCCACGGGCCCCAAGAGACCTCCATTGACCAATTTGAGAATTGTGTGGCCAGTCTAACTGCTGATAACGGATTGGCTTTTTCTGACACCGGCTTAACTCCCAAAGGAAGGAAACACAATGATGCCTTGCACGTTTCTATTAAGTGCAGGGGTACTATGCTAGCCCACGTTCTGGTGGATACAGGCTCATCGCTGAATGTCTTGCCCAAAAATGCTCTTGACCGACTAGATTACGAGGGACTCACTTTAAAGCCTAGCAACATTGTGGTGAGGGCCTTTGATGGTTCTAAGAGGACAGTGTACAGAGAAGTTGGCATCCCTATAAAAGTTGGAACTCAGACTTTTGATTTAACTTTCTATGTGATGGATATCCGCCCTTCCTATTCCTGTCTATTGGGCCGACCCTAGATTCATGGTGTTGGTGCCGTCACTTCTACCTTACATCAGATGTTGAATTACCCGATCAAGGGAAAAATCATCATTGTCCATGGGGAGGAGGAATACATGGTTAGCCACCTGAATTATTTTAGGTACGTGGAAATGGATGGTGAGTTCATTGAGACTCCACGTCAGAATGTTGAGGAGGTCCCACAAACAGTTGCGTCAGCCAAGACTAATACCAAGACTCCAAAGGTTATTAGACCGCCATTGAAAATGGCCTCTCTGAAGGATGCTAGAGCACTGATTGAGGAAGGTGGATGCACTATTTAGGGACAACTTCTGGATATTCCCTATAAATCCAAAAAATTTGGTTTGGGTTTTAATTTGGAGGCACAAAAGAGATGTTCGACGAACTCATGTTAGGGGACCATCTTTGTGTATCAGCAATTAGGGAGTCAACGCAATGGAAGACAGTGATGGCAGTTGTGATATGGACGAGTGGATTTTTCCAACCGTCAGCGGAGGACTCAAGAATTGGGAAGCCAAAGAATTTGTCCCTATTACTTTTATTCAAGAGTAATTTTCTTTTAATTTTCTTATCAGGCTTGTAATAATTAAACAATTTAGACTTTAAAACCTTGTGTCTTACCCGAGACGCAATGGTCCATTTGTGAGGGTTGTTACTTCATCTTCATATGTCATCAATAAATCATGGAAGTTTTTGCATGCAAATTTTACGCTCTTTGTTATCCTTTTTCTACCTTTTTATTTTTGATAGCTATGCTCTAACACACACTCACATATCAAAATGCAGATCCACGTCCACCCAGGATCCCATGGGTAACGATTCTGCTATGGCCTATCACGACTTTGAAAATCTGATCTACCAAGCCGAATATGAAGGTGAAGAAGATTGTGAGGTGCCAGGGGAACTAGCCAGGTTATTGCAATAGGAAGAAAGGGCCATACAGCCCCACGAAGAGCCAGTTGAAACAATTAACTTAGGTACCGAAGAGAACAAGAAAGAAGTCAAGGTAGGTGCCAACCTGGAGCCTAGTGTCAAGAAGCGCTTAACTCAGTTACTACATGAATATGTTGAGGTCTTTGCCTGGTCATATGAAGACATGCCAGGACTCGACACTGACATTGTGGTCCATTGTCTGCTGACAAAAGAAGACTACCCTCCGGTAAAATAGAAGGTTTCTCGCATGCGGCCAGAAATGTCAGAGAAAATCAAGACTGAAGTCATGAAGCAGTTCAACGCTGGATTCTTAGCTGTCACCTCTTATCCACAATGGGTCGCCAATTTTGTTCCAGGCCTAAGAAGGACGGTAAGGTACGTATGTGTGTGGACTACAGAGACTTGAATAGGGAAAGCCCCAAGGATTACTTCCCGCTTCCCCACATTGATATTCTGATTGACAACACCGCCCATCATAAAGTATTTTCCTTCATGGAAGGTTTCTCCAGATACAACCAGATCAAAATGGTATCTGAGGACATGGAAAACATGACCTTCGTCACATAGTGGGGTACGTTCTGTTACAAAGTTATGCCATTCGGGTTGAAGAATGCTGGGGAAACCTATCAGCGTGCCATGGTAGCTCTGTTTAACGACAAGATCCATCATGAGATAGAAGTCTACGTGGATGACATGATAGCCAGATCTAAAACTGAAGAGGAACACCTAGACCATTTACAGAAACTGTTTGAAAGACTGAAGAGATACAAACTAAGGTTGAATCCGAATAAATTCACTTTTAGAGTGAGGTACGGTAAACTCTCAGGCTTCATTGTCAACGGAAAAGGTATCGAAGTGGACCCTGCAAAGGTAAAATTAATACAAGAAATTCCTTCTCCTCACACTGAATAGGAAGTTAGGGGGTTCTTAGGACGGCTAAACTACATCGCCCAGTTCATTTCCCATCTAACCACTACTTATGGACCAATCTTCAAATTACTGAAGAAAGATGAAGTGGTGGAATGGAATAACGACTGTCAGGCTACCTTCGACAGGATCAAAGAGTACCTTTAAGAGCCTCCCATTTTGATGCCTCCAGTCGAGGGAAGACCTTTGATCATATATCTAACTGTCTTGGAAAATTCAATGAGGTGTGTGTTGGGGCAGCATAACGAGTCTGGCTGAAAAGAGCATGCAATATACTACCTGAGAAAAAGTTTATCAACTGTGAAACCAGATATTCACTGCTCGAGAAAACTTGTTGCGCTTTGGCATCGGTTGCTCGCCAGCTAAGACAGTATATGTTGACCCATACTACCTTATTGATATCCAAGATGGATCCAATTAAATACATATTCGAGAAGCCCGCTCTCTTTGGAAGAATAGCAAGATGGAAGATGGTCCGGACTGAATACGACATTCACTATAATACCCAGAAATAAATAAAGGGAAGTGTGTTAGCCGATCACCTTGCTCATCAGGCTATGGATGACTATCAATCCATGAATTTCGAATTTTTGGACGAAGATATCATGTTGGTAAACAACTGTGAACAACTCGGACCGTATGACGGACCTGAACAAGGATCCCGATGGACCATGGTTTTTTACGAAGCTTCCAATGCACTTGATAATGGCATCGGTGTTGTAATCATATCCCCTGAAGGATGTCATACCCCTTTCACTGCTAGGTTGTGTTTAAACTTTACCAATAATATGGAGGAATATGAAGCGTGTATTATGGGTCTCAAAGCTGCCATAGATTTAGGAATCAAGTCCTTAAGTGTATTGGGAGACTCAGCCGTAGTCATCAGTCATATCAAAGGAGAATTAGATACGAAGCATCGTAATCTCATCCCCTACAAAGAACATGTGTTGACATTAATCCCATATTTTGAGGAAATTACCTTTGAGCATTTCCCACGAGAGGAAAACCAACTAGAGGACGTGTTAGCCACCGTTTCATCCATGTTAAAAGTCAGATGGGATAATGAGGCTCCTCAGATCACCATAGAAACGATAAATAAACCAGCTTACTGTCACGAGATTGATACTGCTGAAGTAGTGGACAAGCCTTGGTTCCATGAAATTAAGAGATACCTTGAGGCCCAAGAATATCTGGAGGGAGCTTCAGTCAACGACAAGAAATTCCTGAGAAGATTCTCTGCAAAATTCTTCCTCAGTAACGGAGTTCTCTATAAGCATTGTCCCGACTTTACTTTGCTTCGGTGCATAGACAAGAGTGAGGCAGAAAAGATCATGGCTGATTTACATGAAGGCACCTTTGGCACCCATTCTAGTGGGCACACAATGGCAAAAAATATCCTCCGAGCAGGATACTACTGGTCCACCATGGAAGCATATTGTTATCAACATTCACAAACCTGTCATAAGTGTCAGATCTATGTTGACAAGGTACATGTGCCTCCAGTTCCTCTAAACGTCTTGACTGCTCCTTGGCCATTCGCAATGTGGGGCGTTGAGATGACTGGAGAGATCAAACTGATAGCTTCTAACAGAAACCGCTTCATTTTGGTTGCCATCGATTACTACACGAAGTGGGTCGATGCAGCTTCGTTCACTTCTGTTACCAAGAACGTTGTGGTCCGATTCATCAAACAGAATCTTATATGTCGATATGGTATTCCAGAGATAATCATTACAGATATTGGTACCAATCTCAACAATGTTATGATCAATGCACTATGCGTGCAATTCAAGATCCAACATCATAACTCTTCTCCTTACCGGTCGAAAATGGATGGAGCTGTAGAAGTCGCTAATAAAAACATCAAAAAGATCATACAAAAAATGACAGTGACCTACAAGGACTTGCATGAGATGTTACCATTTACTCTTCACTGTTACCGTACCATGGCGCGCACATCAACAAGGGCAACTCCTTTCTCTTTGGTATACGGCATGGAAGTTGTCTTACCAATTGAAGTCCAAATACCTTCTTTGAGAATCATGAGGGATGTGGGGTTGAGTGAAGATGAATGGATTCAAACTCGACTTGACCAGTTGAACTTGATTGATGAGATGAGGCTTACGGTTGTCTGCCATGGAAAGATGTACCAAAAGCGTATGATTAAAGCTTTTAACAAGAAGGTCAGACGTCAGGTATATCTGGTTGGTGACTTGGTAATCAAATGTATCATACTACCACAAGGTGATCCCAGGGGAAAATGGACTCCTACATATGAAGGACCATTTGTGATTAAAAACATATTTCTGGCGGAGCAATGATCTTAACCATTATGGATGGCGAAGACCTCCCGCACCCTGTAAACACGGACATAGTTAAAAAATACTACGCATGAAAAAATACCCGTTAGGTCGACTGGCCTAGGCAAAAATTAGGGATAAATACAAAAAAAAATTGTACACCCGGCAACCTGAAAACCTGAAAAGGTGGCTTGGGCAAAAAAGGGTATCCTAGTGGACTGAAAACTCGAAAGGGAGGTCCATGCAAAAGTTAGGGATTTAAAGCGTATGACTATGTCCCGTTGGATCACCTTACAGCCACTCTCCAACATCAATCGTCAAACTCTAATGATTCTAATCAATCCAATTAGTTTCGGACAAAGCAACAAGTGGATGAGACGTTCAGAGACATGAAGGCCATAGCAGAATGGGAATCCCATGGGATTATTTTACATAGTTGTCTTTTCTTTGTATAAATTTTTTGTTTTTTACGATGACATCCTCTTACTAGGATATTCGTCTCTTTGTACAAAAATACTTATTCAAGTTAGTACAAAGATATTCCTTTAAAAAGTGCAAAACTATTTGTTTTTCTTTTATTGTTCTTGTTTTGTTTGCAAAAAACGTCCAGTGTTTATTTTTGAACATATGCATTTTAATGTAATTACTGTTTATAAATGAACGCATAAAAAGGGAAAACTAAACAGAAAGATAATTACTAATGGCTTTAAAAAACAGGACAATATCTATGGGCCATTCCATAAAATCCCCGCAGATACTTTCTATAAACGGAGCAGAAGCAAGAGCATCCTGCTACAGGATCACTGGCGTATCTCCAATATGCTGCCTAATGGTATCAGGTGCTCTCATATCCCTGACGGAGCAAAAATTCCAGTTACAGATCCAAATATTCTCCAGTGAAAGTCGCCCTGCTACTCAAGAATTCCCCAATAGGATGTCACCAAGTCCACAAGCAATGCACGACATTTACCTTCCCTGACAGTGTTTATTTCTATAATAATGAAAACCCATCCACCAACGCTTCAACTTCAACAAAATATGAAGACTTACACTCCTCATTCCCGGCGGCAGTCAAAAATTTATTTTCCCCAAACCAACAACACTGAGCAGAACAATTAATATGTTCATATATTGCATTCATACGTCATAGCATCGACAATACAAATGCATATGGCGCAATATCATTTATTTTGAGAAACATCATTATGCCATGCATTTAATACATCATGGCATTACATACAACTAACTCTTTAACTTTTTAAGAAATATCAATCAACAGAAAATTATCATCAACAAATTTCCGACAAGACAGGACAACTATTTATGGACAAATCAATTACATATCAATTCCCGAGAAAAGACTGGTTGACTATCTACATAACAAGTTTTTCCTTCAGACCTCTACCGGTTAAGTTTAAATCTCTCAACAGTTTATCGTGATTCTTTCCCGCAGACATCTTTCTCTGGTTCAGATAAGTCGCTCCAAGATTTATTCTGATTCTTTTCCAGACCTCTATTGGTTCAGTTTAAACCTCTCAACGGTTTATCCTGATTCTTTCCCGCAGACATCTTTCTCTATTCAGATAAGTCGCTCCAAGATTTATTCTGATTCTTTTCTAGACCTCTGCTGGTTCAGTTTAAACCTCTCAATGGTTTATCCTGATTCTTTCCCGTAGACATCTTTCTCTGGTTCAGATAAGTCGCTCCAAGATTTATTCTGATTCTTTTCCAAACCTCTGCTGGTTTAGTTTAAACCTCTTAATGGTTTATCCCGATTCTTTCCCGTAGACATATTTCTCTGGTTCAAATAAGTTGGTCCAATATTTATTCTGATTCTTTTCCAGACCTTTACTGGTTCATTTTAAACCTCTCAATGGTTTATCCTGATTCTTTCCCGTAGACATCTTCTCTGGTTCAGATAAATCGCTCCAAGATTTATTTTGATTCTTTTCCAGACCTATGCTGGTTCAGTTTAAATCCCTCAACGGTTTATCCTGATTCTTTCCCGTAGACACTTTCTATGGTTCAGATAAATCACTCCAAGATTTATTCTGATTCTTTTCCAGTTAAAGTCAGGCTTAGACTTAGTTTGATTTCTGTCAATAATCACCTTTGGTTGGCATCTGTAAGCCCATCTCCGACAACTCTCCATCATTTCTCCAAATGGCATCTTTAAGCCCATTCCTTACACCTCAACCACAATATCAGGTGCAAATTTTTGGACACTCTAGTGTTCAATCATCTTCCACCTTCAAGTCACAAATGGCAGATTCGCCAATTTAACTCTTTAGGTTTAAGAAGATTGAACAGGGGCAGCTGTTGTACTCCAAAATTTTCCCTCTCATTCCTCAAGATAATTCTCACAAAGGATTCCCAAAATCCAAGCTTACACAAATATACTTGGATTTTTCAGCATTAAGATTAAGTAAGAAATTGCTAAAAAAGGACAAAACAAATGAAAATGCTCTTTTTGACAAAATTAAAGGAAAAGCAAGTTCCTTTCGGTTTTTCATCCTTCGATTGGACACTTTGGACTTGGTTGCATCTTTCATTTGGGTGCTGGATTCCTTTGGGGCAAGTTCATTTCGTGCTTCGATTAAGGCTTTGGGCTCATTTGGCTAAGATCATTTCCTGCTTCATTTTAGCACTAGACTTTATTTGAATGTTTGTGAAAGTCTTTCATTTGGCCACACAACATCTTCCCTGTGTGTCAGCCAAGACATACAAGGCAGAATTTCCTACCATAATAATGTGCACAAGGCCAAAGTCCCCTTTGAAGCATTTTGTTAGAAGCTTCGACAGGGAAACATTTCCCCTTAATATAGCTTCAATTCACAAGGAAAAAGCTTCCTGATGATGTCCTTCGATTCAAGAGGCCAACCCCCCCCCCCCCCCCCCCCCCTTTGGCCCTCTTTCGATCACACATTTCACCCCTACAAGCCTCTTTCATTTGTGGCAATGACTTTCCCAATGTTGCATGCTTCGATTGAGCCCTCCATCCCTGGCACACATCCTTCACTTTGGGGTGTGAATCCTTGAACACAAGTCTTTTGTCATTCTTTCGTTTGGGCATATGGCTCCTCTTTTACAATTTTTCGTTTGAACATATTTTCATGAAGTCACAAGGTAGGAATCTCTTGCACACATTCTTTCGTTTGGCCATGTGGTCCCTTTGCAGACAAATTTGAGTGGGCAGGATCTCCTATAGAAATAGCCTATTCCAAACATACAAACGCTTCACTATGACATTGCCTCAGGAGAAGAAAGCACCATGGCAGTACATTCAAACAGTTTGTCAGGCATGTCTGGATGCCCCTAATCGAAGGACATATATTACTGACCCATCCCAAGAGCATTAAGTTGGCCCCTTCGAAGGATATCCATGGGAGTCATTTGAATGACACTTTGATTGATAAAAGAGATGGTTACTGAAAAGTATGGTCGAAAGGAGAGGCTAGGAAGTCAAGACAAAAGGTTGAGATGCCAAAGGTACTTGTTGACTAAGTCCCATGCACTGCCAGGATCAAGCCTGATACACTGGCCATAAAACTCCAAAATTGTTGCACAGTAGTCTTGCGTTGCTGCCCTATTCCTTGCACCAAAATGGCAATAAAACACTGTCCCTCAAAAGCTACAAATACATCATACCCTTTTTGTTTGAACTTTTTTCCCCTCCCAAAGCATCAGCCCAAGCCATCTATAAAAAGGAGGCATCACCACACATATTATGGGCGCCTGAAGGATTGCAAGAAAACACTTATGAAAATTCTCAAAAAATTCTCAAACACTTCCCAACATTTTTCTTCAAACATTTCTATACACTCAGAAAAAACCTTCGATTCACCCTCCAAGTGACCATCAAACCACCCTTCGACCCACTCACCCAGCTATCACACAGTAGGCTTTTGAGGTTACCCTGTCACTTGTGATAAAAAATCTTTCGATCCACTCACACAACCTCTTTCGACCCAATCATTGCTTTCACAAAGTAGCAACTGGACTAGCCTCAGGAGGGTCCCAACGAACTCTCATTTTCCATCAAAGAAATCACTTACATCTCCCTTCGATTTAAGGACTCTAAGAGACTTTAAAGACAAGTTTGTTATACCCTTCGATTGGCTAGCTGCACAAGCCTTTCGAATCATACTCTGAGAACCCAATATGCTTACAAAGAGTCAGCAAGGAACCTGTGGCAAAACATGAGTATTGCTTCTTCTGGGCCTCAAACGAAGGTCAGAGCCTTGTTGTCTCCAGACCTCAAACGAAGGCCAAAACCTTGCTATCTTCAAGCATCAGGTGAAAGGCAGAACTATGCTGACTTCCAGACCCAGGTGAAAGGCGTGACCATCTTGATTCTAACCCTCAATCGAAGGAGACTGAAAGGCAAATCAAAGGGCATGACTCCACTGACCTCAGAATCCAAATCAAAGGAAGCCAGGAAATGCATAATCGAAGGGTGTTTCAACCCAAATCGAAGGATCCATTTTCTTGCATTTATTTTATTTTTGCCTATATATTTCCATACAATTCAATATGGTTGTAATAGTGTAGGTTTTATTTCTTGCATTTTTATTGCTTTTGTATAAATGCTAGTAACTAGGACTTATGGCAAGATAAAAAGAACAAATAGACAACCCAAAAATTAAAGACAAAATGCATGCAAATCAAACACACTATTCACACATACACCCCTAGGGTTAACTCCACTTGTTGCCTAAAATGGTCATGTTATGCATGTGAGATGTCTTGGCAAAAACAATCAAAATACAAGATCATAGTCCCTTGATGAAGCTTCGAATGTTGCCTTACAAATGATCTTAGTCCCTCAAGAGAAATGCTAAGACATCTCACAACATTTCTATTATGACTATACAAATGTCCCACGCCTGTCCCTTAAAATCCAAGGATGGGGCTTCTTACCAAATCAATGGTAAGATAGCAACATCTAAAGGAGGAGGAAAAGATCATTTAAGACCTTTTGAGTAGGTAGGTTGCTCCTAGTTGCTCGCTTGCTCACAACAAAAATATTTTATACACCAACACTCTCATCTTGAAACATTTTCAAAAGACAAACACTTTGTACGCGTTCTTATAGAAACGAGAACCATTACAAAGACATTTTCAAAATACTTTCAAAACCCACACCACAAGCACATTTTCAAACAAAAGCAAGTAATCTAGTAAGAAACTAAGAGCCCGTAGATAACTACGGATGAAAAGGGTTCTAATACCTTGCCTTTTCATAACCTTCCCCTTGAACTCAAGAAACATTCTCTAAAGGTCTTTCCTATTCTTTTCAGCCTTTCCTTATTGGATAAAAGAAAAGTCAGTGGCGACTCTTGCTATCTGCAACAATTACGATCAAACGCAAAACTCCCAAGTCAGTTCTCTCACTGTGTTACAACCCCTCATCTACCTTGTTCACAAGGATACCAGGTTTAGAAGCATAAATTTTAGGAAATAGGGATTTTTTATTATTAGGGGAAAGAGGGTTTTAATTTTAGAACTCGCCACGATTTTAGTCGTATGACTATGTATCCTCTTATGAGGAGTCAGAGTCCCAATTTGTAGTTCGCAGATTGTTGGTGTTTTTTTTATAAGATTGCGTAGAATTGCTTTTGAACTATCCTTGAACTTTGTCTGAGTTGTAAATTGAGTGAGTGTAGACGCAGTTCACAGTTAATTTTGATAACAATTCTCTTTAGTCTTTTTTGAAAATATTCTTGAATTTGATTAAGTTAGTTAAAAAATGATTTTGACCACGTGTCGTTCGCGGATGGTGAATTTGATGAGTTGCGCGGGTTTTAATATACTTGTAAAAATACTGAATTAGTTAATTTTAAATCGAAAGAAGTATCAGATCTAAGTATTCCTAATTAAAATAAAAGTATTTTTTTTATACCCTTTCTAATTAATTAAATAAAATTGAATATATCAAATCAAAATGAATTACTAATCCTAATTAGTAATTTACATATATTTTATTAAAAAAATAGGAAGAAAAATAAAATACAAACAAAAACCAAAAATCTAACATGGACAAGTAGGAGAGGCGACCTCTTTTATATCTCTCACCATACCTCTCTCTCTATTTTAGTTAAAAGATAAACATTGTTAATAATAATATTAATAATAATTGATCATAATAATAATAATAATAATAATAATAATAATAATAATAATAATAATAATAATAATAATAATAATAATAAATGATTGTCCCCCTTTTTCATTTACTGATACACGTTCTCTTCTTTTAAAACAACTTACCACGTTATTAACCCACGATATTTCGCCATGTGGATTGGTTTTTTAGAAATAAAATAAAATAATAACAAGAGGAATATGATATTAGGTGAGATAATCGAAGGAAAAATATAGCATTATCTTAACTCTCTTCCTTTGTTTGTCTACTTCTTTCCCTTTCATTTATTTTTTTCCAATTTTTCTTCCATCTACTCAGTCATCAAACCAAAACATCCATGAATCAAAATCAACAAATAATGAAAGAAAACAAATCTGAGAATTGCGGTTAATTTGAGCACTGGTGTATGTGTGTGATTTAGAGCGGCTTGATGTAGATCTGCGCGTGATTGTGGTACTGGTTCGCAGAGGTTCCGTGGGTGGTTCACCAGCAGCTCGCGCTGGTGAGTTTGTTGCGGCAGCCGCATTTGGGATCAGAGATGTGTCTGAACTTTGAGGGTGTGCGGTGATAA
Source organism: Vicia faba (assembly GCA_948472305.1). Classification (NCBI taxonomy): domain Eukaryota; kingdom Viridiplantae; phylum Streptophyta; class Magnoliopsida; order Fabales; family Fabaceae; genus Vicia; species Vicia faba. The sequence goes on along the minus strand of OX451740.1, from coordinate 761,548,924 downwards.
CACATAGACTTTCATCAGCCTTTCTTCTTCTTTTCTATTTCCCTGCACAAGAACTCATATTGGATATAATATCACCCAAATAAATTTAAATGGATTATAGTCACTTTCCGTTTTTTTTTTAACACAAAATATTTTTTTTACTTCAACTTTTTGACTGAAACTGAAAGATAAGAAAAAAGGATATGATTCAACCTCAAACCTATTTAAATGTAGCCGATAATAGTGGAGCGCGCGAATTGATGTGTATTCGAATCATAGGAGCTAGTAATCGAAGGTATGCTTATATTGGTGACATTGTTGTTGCTGTAATAAAAAAAGCAGTGCCAAATTCATCTTTAAAAAGATCTCAAGTCATCAGAGCTGTAATTGTACGTACTTGTAAAGAACTAAAACGTCGTAATGGTATAATAATAAAGTATGATGATAATACGGCGGTTCTCATTGATAAAGAAGGAAATCCAAAAGGAACTCAAATTTTTTCCGCGTTTTTGAAGATTGCAAGTTATCTGAAAAAAAAACACATGTCATTGTGAAAAAGTGTTTATGATAGTTAGAGAAATTTTGTAAAGATGGTCTTTTGAAATAAGATTTAGAAACAATATATGTGCGTAGGTCATTGTGTGTATGCGTACAGTGTAAAGAGAATATGTATAGTTTGGAACATACGGTGAAAATGAAATTGTGTCAAAGTTGACCTCACGAAAAATTATAACTTATTAATAGGAAAATACAATTTAGAAAAGTAAAGAGCCGTCAGATAATCATCATACGGTTAGAATATAAATAAATTAAAATTAAAAGGCAAAAAGATAAAATTTAAAATTCAATGGTGGCCTCATATTTAACCATTGACCACAACATATAAATCACCAATGCTTTTGAAAATCTTTTGAAAAAGAGATTGCAAAAGAGTAATGGAAAAAAGTGAGAAGGTGAATGTGTGATTTGTGAAATTGTTGGATGATTCTTGATGGAAAATTAATATAAAGTAAGGTCCTATTTATAGACTTGAATTAGGTTAAACAAGACTCATAGACTAAGTTATCCAAAATGTATGAAAAGCTCAAGCCCAATTTGTAAAAAGGGAAAGAAAACTAGTAACAAAAAGAAATAGAAAAATGTTTAAAATGCAACACACAAGATTTAAACCTACAACCTCATATTATCAAGCTTCATTCCTTACCAACTACGCTATGTTACTCATTTGTAAATAAACTCAATTGAAATTATATGAAAGGTGTGTAGAGATTTTCTATTTTAAAATTACAAATAATTTGAAATAAATTATTATATTTTTAACTGGACTGGAGAACGTATATTTATAGAACCAAAAAATACTAATGTAAATCAAAAGAATTTTATAAAAATCCAAGTTTGAAATTAATTTCGACCGTAGTGATAAAGGGCAGGAAAATTTGGGGTATGACAAGATGTTATACAAAGCTATAGATACGCCCCAACGACATATTGCATCCATACATCATTTACAAAACATCATAACATATGCATACGAAACGCATATACTATTCTCATTTATTTTCAGAACATCATTATGCAATGCATTATATACATCATGACATTACATAAAACTAACTTTGTCTTTTTAGGTTCGTTTGCAAACAGACGAATATTATCAGCAATTTATAGACAAGTTGTAGATCAATTCCCAAAACAATACGGGGTGACTATCTACATGACCAAATGATTTCCCATAGATCTTCATTCTGAAAAGCATTTCCTTTAGATCTTCATTCTGAAAAGCATTTTCTTCAGATCTTCATTCTGAAAAGCATTTCTTTCAGATCTTCATTCTAAAAAGCATTTCCTTTAGATCTTCATTCTGAAAAAGCATTTCTTTCAGATCTTCATTCTGAAAAGCATTTCCTTCAAATCTTCATTATGAAAATCATTTCCTTCAGATCTTCATTCTGAAAAGTATTTCCTTCAGAGCTTCATTTTGAAAAGCATTTCCTTTAAAGCTTCATTCTGAAAAGCATTTCCTTCAGAGCGTCATTATGAAAAGTGTTTCCTTCATAGATTCATTCTAAAAAGAATTTACATCAGATCAAGTTTAGCATAGACTCATTCTAATACTCCTATCAAAAGTTACTTCAGATTATGGGTGTTCGCGGTGCGGTTTGGGCGGTTTTGAAGCAAAAAATCACCCGAACCGCAAGAGAAAAAAACACGCGGTTCGATTTGGTTCGGTTGGCTTTTAAAAATAAATCCGAACCAAACCAAACCAAACTAATACGGTTTGGATTGGTTTGGTTGGTTCGGTTTTTTTCAAAAAAAAATTATTAAGTCATACAAACAAATATAAAGGAAAATATAATTGTGTTTAATTGTTCGTACATTACCATAAAAAAATTTATAATTGTCAAAATAAGTTTATAATTTGATACATAAAATTGCGTATTATAATTTTATCTAAATCTAAAGAATGATATAAACAAGATTGCATTCTTAAATAAATATTATACAAAGAATACGATAAAATATAGTTTGTGGAAATAGTATTTATAAATGAATAATTTTTTTTTTATGATTTGTAAATTAAAATGAATATAATACAAGGTATGATAAAATATACACATAATACATGTTTATTTCTCTAAAGAATTAAAGAAATATATATTGGTTAGTAAGATTTTATAACATAATGCAGTTTTGTTTGGTTTGGTTCGGTTTGTAAAATACAAACCGCAAACCGAACCGAACCGTGTGGTTCCGCGAGAAAATGACCCAAACGCATCCGAACCAAATGCGGTTTTTTGCGGTTTTGGTTTGGTTCGGTTCGGTTTTGCGGTTTTCTATTGGGCCGGTTTGGTTTTGAACACCCCTACTTCAGATGGCATCTTTAAGCCCATCTTCAACAGCGTCTTATCACCTTTTTCCAAATGGCATCTTTAAGCTCATTCCCGATACAATCAACCAACAGTGTTACTTCGTGCGCATGTGAGTGCAAATTTCTAGGCACTTCAATGTTCAATCCTCTTCCACCTTCAGATCATGAATGGCGAGTGTAATACGGTGGGAGAACTGACTTGGTTTTGTGTTTTATCACAAATGTTATAGATAGAAAGAGTCTCCATCAAATTTTCTTTTATCCAATAAGGAAAGGGTGAAAAGAACAGAAAGACCTTTGAGAATTTTCTGAGTTTGGGGGGTAGGTTATGAAAAGGGAAGGTGTTAGAACCTTTTTCATCCATAATTATCTACGGGCTTAATCACTAGCTCACTTTGTTTTTGAAAATCTGCTTTTGTGTATGTGTTTGAAAATACTTTGAAAAATGCCTAAGTGCGGCAAACTTTGTAATGATTCTCGTATCGTTAAGTATGTGTACAAAGTGTTTGTTTTGAAAATATTTTAGAGAAAAGTGTTTTATGTGAAAAAGATGTTTTTGAAAAGTGTGAGCAAGCGGTTACGAGTTATAAACCTACTCAAAGATCTTTCGTGTTATTTTCATCCTCCTTAGATAATGCTACCCTACCATTAGTTAGTAGGAAGCCCTGTAGCTAGATGTGAAGGGACAGACGTGGGTCATCGTAAAGTCGTAAAAGCAACTTCTAAGGACGCTTTAGCAATTTCGTTTAAGGGACTAGACCGTTTACCGAAGACAACATTCGAAAGGGTCATCAAGGGACTACAATCTTTTTAACCGAGGGACTTTGCTAAAGTGTCCCCACGTTCGAGGGACATGATTGTATATTCGAAGGAAACAAACAGGGTTACCCTAGAGGTGAGTGAGTGAAAAGTGTGTTAAATTCTGTTATATTTATCTTGGATTAAGATTATCTAACGTTTGATTTTAGATCTTGTCATACAATCCTATTAAACTAGACAGATATAAGGAAAGCAGTAAAGGAAAAAAAATTAAAGGTCCTACACTATTACAAAGCTTCGGGGAAGGGAGTATAAAACCACAAAAATTGGGGGAAATATAAAGCAAATAAAACCCTAATTTAAACTATTACATTCCTTAGCAATTACATGATAGGAAAACTAGTGCGAAAAATAATAAAGCGCGAAATAGTAAAAAGGAAAAATTGTTTGATGAAAAAATAATTGAAGATTTAACCTAACCCTAATTGAGTTTAATTGAAAAACTGATGGAGTGATTAAATTAAAAAAAAACTAACGTCTAGGTTGATTTTAATTAATTGAAAAAAATTAAGTAATTAAATTGATCGACACTAATTATCATAATTAATTTAATAAATAAAAATCAAAGTTAATTTATGAGAAAGAAAACTAAACTCAATTTATTTTAAGGTTGATTAAAAAATAATTTAGGGTTTATTAAAGGAAATTAGGGTTAAGAAAAAGAAAATAAGGGTTAGTAGAAAATAGAGAAAAAGGAATGTTGGGGGTGTGTGTTGAACCCACGCCCCCTGCATTTCCAAGCAGCATGTATACCAACTGAGCCAGGCGTGTGCCGGTGCTAGGATACGCGCTTAACATGTTTTATCATCAACCTGCAGAACATATGTGAAATATGAAAAAAGTGTCAAAAGGCAGGATCGAACCCAAGACCTTTGAGACCAATGCCTTATCACGCGCGCTTCTTCCACTAGGGTGGCTGTTTCATCCGTGCATATAATAAAACAAAATAAATATAACATATCAGCAAGAGCATTGGTCGGAGAAGCGGCAGAGCCCTAGCTGCGGTCGTCTTCTTCCGTGAGCATATTTCCATATCCTGCAAAACAAGGCATGTTAATGATTAAAGAAGACCCTACCCCCCCTAAATCGAGGGTCCTGAATACAAATATGGACTTAGTTTTGATTGAAAACGCTTGGAACATGCCCTTTGAAGGAAAAATTCTAATTCGGTCCCTTAATGGTAACTCTTGATTTGGACGTCATGGATCCCATGTAATGGTTGTAATCTATACTAAACACCATTGTAAACATACATGAACACACGCAATCAGTAAACAAATGCAACAAGTAAGAATTCAAAGTTTTGAAATACTACCCAAATGGTGCTCTTGAGGAATGCTTTCTGGGATGCTTCGGGCTTCAAGAACGATTAGAATGGCTTCCTGGGAGTCTCAAGAGGCTAATGGAAGGCTAAGCAATGATTGAAACTCGTTGGAGAATAGGGTTTGAGAACTTAGGGTTCTTGGAAATTTTTGGTGTTTTTTGACAATTAAGTGGTGCAAGGATTTCTTGGTCTTGTTCTTGACTTTGATGCCTGAATATATAAAGAATTTTTAGGGCAAAAACAAATGGGCTTGGACCCTTGTGTAATAAGCTATAATTTTATCTTTTTTTTGTATTATTAATTAATTAAATAAAAAATAATAAAAATAAATAAAATAAAACAAGGACAAAGGTGTGAGAGTGAATTTTGATGTGTATGAAAGGCATAAACACGTTTGGACCTCAAAACCATGGCCTAATAGTCCAAAACATCAAGCTTTCTCAATTTGGTCTTCACACATTTGCTTAAAATTTCCCAACTTGTAATGGCTATAAATCGCTCAATTTCTATCTTTTGAAGGTGATTTTAGACTTTTTGGATAGCTTAAGATGTCCTCTACAACTTCTATGTTGATCATTATTTCTTTTGAAGATTTTATCATGATGTAAGTTGCCTTGACAAAAAGTGTCTTTTCGTTGACTTTTGAAATGACCTATAATGTATTGGCTTATATCTCTCAAATGATGCATTTTCAGACTTGAACATAGAGATACAAAGTTATAGAGAATTGGATTCCCTATAAAATGAGCTTTGGTTGTGGAAAAACTGATGAAGCATGTGAAAGTTATGCTTGGTCAAAGTTCAGTTGACTTCTCCTAAGGAAACCCTACTTTGGCAACTTTTGACTTTTGATTATTTGAGGGCTTTTCTTGAGGAATCGTGATCAACCCCTAATAAAATGATGAATATGACTTCAAAATGTTAATTTTGACCAAAAATCTTGAGGTTTGACTGTATGTTGACCACAATTGACTTTTCACCCAATATAGTTGATTTTCAGTCATCTAAGCCATTGATTGAGCAAACTTATGATGAGAGACTTGAGACTTGACATGAGCAATCTTCAAGACCTATGGAGAACCATGAAAACCAATTGAGACCTTGAGAACCCAATCTTCCTTAAGAAACTCAAAACCCAAGTTTTGGACCCATTGCTTAGGAGGAGAATTTGTCTAACCAATTCTTGAGCCAACTTGAGCAAATGAGGATCTCATGAGAGTGTCTTAAAGGAAAATGGAAGGGAAAATTTTAGGATACAATAGTGAGCATGCAAATCTAATTCATCAGGTTTAAGAAGATTGAACAAGGGCAGCTATTGTACCCCAAAGATTTCCCTCCAATTTTCAAGACAAATTGATTCAAGACACCTCCCCATACTCCTAGGGTTCTCAATTGCTCAAGACTACTTAAAGATTGATCAGACAAACCCTCCTCCTAAGCATTGACCTAGAACTAGGGTTTGTTTTTCTCAAGGAAAACTAGACTTCTAATTCCTCAAGTGGACTTCATGTGTTCTCGTATGCTTCAAAGTATCCTCATACCAAATTTCAAGCCTTACAGCACAAATTTGCTCAGACAATTAGCCAGATGATTGAAAATTAACTATATTGGACAAAAAGTCAACTTTGACCAATTTACACTAAAACTTCAAGATTTTTGGTCAACATTAAGATTTTGAATTCATATTAATCATTTGATCAATGTTTGATCATGATTCATCAAGAAAACTCAAGATTTATCAAAAGTCAAAAGTTACTAAATTAGAGTTTTCTTAAGGAGAAGTCAACTGAACTTTGACCAAGCATAACTTTTACATACTTCATCAGAAAATTCTCAACCAAATCTCATTTTTAAGTAAATTCAATTCTCTATAATTTTGTCTCTTTAAGCTCAAGGCCAACAAATGATTTATTTGAGAGATATGAGCCAAAACATTACAGGTCATTTTAAAAGTCAACAAAAAGACACTTTTTGTCAAAGCACTTTACATCAAGATAAAGGCTTAAAAATAAAAAATGACCAACATGAATATTGTAGGGGACATATTGAGTTTTCCAAAAATTCAAAGATCACCTTCATATGATAAAAATTGAGTGAGATGTGATTTGTGCAAGTTGGGTAATTCTGTGAAAATGCATGAAGTCCAAATTGAGCAAATTTGAATTTATGGGCTAATGGGCTTATCTTTTAAGGTCCAAATGAGTTCCTAGCCCCATAATAGACTCCTAAATCCATTCACTTTTTGTGATTTTTATTTCTTTTATTTTAATTTTATTCAATTAAAACCAAAATAAATAAAATAAAATAGCAAATCAAGGATATAAAGTGCATAGCTTTTGTTTTGGACCAGAATTAAAGCCCAAAATTCATGACAACCAAGCAAGAAACCATGTGCATCTATTTTTTGAATTAAATCTTCATGGTTGTAATATTTCAACCTATTTTAAAACCAAATCAAAGATGTGTTTCATATGATGTCTAAGCCCATCTTTTAACCTAATCTTCTCCTCTATATAAACACTACATATTCAGACAAAAGAGAACACACGAAGGTTGCAAGAAACAAGGGTTTTAAGGTTGAAAATTTTGCAAATAAGGTTGAACTTGATTTCCAATTTCAGCCACCCTTAAGGCAAGACAACCATTCAAAACGATTTCTGAGGTATCATAGAGGAAGTACTGATCATTCTTGATGATCAAATGTACCTGAAACATGCATTCCTAACATCGTCGGTTTTACATATTTTATGAAATTCATATTTCAATATTTGCGATGCTTTAGTTTAAACTAATGATTTCAATGTGTTCCTGAGACAAATTAGCGCATGTTTTATCCCTTGCATGAAGCCCATGATGCCAGAATACTCCATCACCATTATTTCACCATTTTGCTTTATTTTGATTGTATCTCACTATACAGGTTAAATAAGTCAAAAAGAATGTCACCATTGGATTTGCAGGGATCGAATTAGGGGGATAAGGTCCTTCTTGATCTCTAACGCGTGTTATTTGTGCAGTTTAATATTTGGTCTTACCAGAGAAAACAACCGGAGCTAGGGCTCCGACACCTCTCAGGTTCATTGGTTTATAATATATTTATTGTTTTGTGTTATATTGACAGAACGAAAATGCAGCGCAGTTGGTTGAGACGGAGGTTGGTCAGGGAAAGGGTGATAAGTGCAAATTGTAGCTATTTTTGTATATACTTTTTATTGCACTTATCGACTTTTTATTGTTAATATCATTGAATAACCCCGACTTATGTGTATATACGTTTAGTTTGTGTTTATTTGTGTTTTTATGTACATAGTGTGTCGTTTGATGTTTTTCCATTCATTTTGTAGGTATTTGTTGAATTTTGGAGCATTGAGGAATAAGTTGTCGAAGGCACGGCTCCAGATGCGCATTTTTAGAATAAAAGATCAGTTTTGGGACTTATTGTTTAGGAGAGCCCGCTTAGCACTCAGAGGCCGCTAAGTGCAAGTGGCGCTCAACGAATTTTATATCGCGCTATTTGTGTGTGACAATTTGGCAGAACCAATGTTTTGAAGTCCCGCTTAGCGTGCTGAGGCTGCTTAGCACGGTCTGCTGAGTTTTGTTTTATAAAAATAGATTTCATTCATTTTTAGGTTATGGTTTTGGGGAAGTTTTTGCTCCCAACTCCATCAACCTGTAAATGTTGTTAGGATTAGCTTAGATAACAACTATGGAGCTTGCATACTATTGTACCCCAAAATTTTCCCTCTTATTTCTCAAGGCATTTCTCACAAGGATTCTCAAAAACTCAAACTTGCACAAGTACAATTAGATTTTCCAGCATCAAGTTAAAGAGGAAACTGTTAAAAAAGGGGCAAAATAGATAAAAATAAGTTTTTTTAAGGAATAGCAAGTTTGCTTTGATTTCCCTTGCTTCGATTGGACAAATGGCTGCCTGCATGCCTGCTTCGATTGGACATTTGATGCCTGCATGTTTTTTCGATTGGACAAACGTTTGCCTGCATGCCTGTTTCGATTGGACATTTGATGCATGCATTCCTGTTTCGATTGGACAAGCTTTGATTGGACAAATAACTCCCTTCATGCTTGCTTCTAATTCACCTTCATGTCTGCTTCAAATCCACCTTCAACATTGGCCTCCTACATGTAGTACAAGGCAAGGGCCTCCTCCATACCTGCCTGCACAAGGCAATGGCTTCCCTTCATGCTAGTGCCTACAAAGTAAGTGGCCTCCTGCATGCAAGCTTCAATTACACCAATGACCCATTACAAGTTGGCTTTTGGTGCACCTGGAAATGGCCTCCTACAGCTTTCCTTCGATTTAGAAGGCGTTGGCTTCCTACTGGCTCCCTTCGATTCAGAAGACAAGTGCCTTCTCTACACTTGTGTTCAATTCACAAGGCAGGAACTTCCTTCATGCCAGCAGGCACAAGGCAATGGCCTCCTGTATACATCCTTCGATTCCACCATTTGCATCCTACATGTTTGCTTTGATTCACAAAGCAGGGACCTCCTGCATGCATCTTTCATTTAGGCATATGGCCTTCTTCGAATGCAAGCTTGGTATACATCCTTCGTTTGGGCATGTGGTCCCCTTTTATGCAAGCTTTGGTTTACATCTTTCATTTGGGCTTGTGGCCTCCTTCGAATGCAAGTTTGGGTTACATTCTCCGTGTGGCCATGTGACCTCTTGCAGGCAAGTTTCGATTGGACATTGGCTCTTCATGCAAGCTTTCATTTGAGAAAAGGCCTCTTGCATGCTTGCTTGGAATCACAAAGCAATGACCCCTTGCAGGAAGGTCTTCGATTGGGTAAGGGATACCTTCACACAAGGCTTCAATTGGAGTATTGGTTCCCTTCGAAGCAATATGCTTCGAATCCAACTCTGAATCCTTCGAGCAAGCTTAGCTGAAGAACTTTGATCAAATCTTATAGCCTTATCCTCCAAATCTCACTTGTCAGGCTATGTTGCTTCAAAATCTTTACATGATTAGAGGCTTACACAAATTTGTGATACATTACACAAAGATTCGAAGCTTTATCCACTGAATAATACCATTCTTGGATGAAATGGCAAAAGGCTACGTACCCTTTTTGATAAAAGAGTACTTTAATCATAAAGCTAGCTCCCAATCTGATTTTTGTCTGAACGTAAGCAGTGCCAAAAGCATAAGTCCAATCTCTTACTCCCAACAGACAGCAGGCCCCCACTTGTACTTGAAACTTGGGAACAACGAAAGGGATCAAACTCGTTTTCGTTTCAACCAAACCACGGTTTGTTATCCTACAAACCTAGTTACTCCAACATATCTACCCTTTTCTTTATAAATAGAGAAAAAATTTGCAAGCTGGAAGAGATTTTTTGGGGCGTGGGAAAAAGATTTTTTGGGGCGTCGGAAAAATCATCAAACTCGCAAACTATAAAATACTCTCAAACACTTAACACACATTCAAACCCACAATCAAAAGAAACATCACGCTTGTTTCTTCCCTTCGAATCCAGAACCCAGGGAAACATCAACCCAACACTTGGTTCCTTCTTCGAATCTAGCACTAGAAACATAACACTTGTTTCTTTCCTTCGAATCCAAGAACATCTAGGGTTGCAACTTAAGTCCAAACACACATTCCAGCTTCAAGCAAGGTAAGTTCTCTTAACCTTAAACCTTTCGTTTCTAGCATAACATGTGAATAGTCATTTCCTTTCATTTCAAGCATTATCATTACTCTTCAGTTTGTTTTTGTTTCCACCTTCTCTATTTGTTGTCATTGCTAATCTTTTAGTTTGTTTTCTTTGTTTATCAAACATTTTTTAAGAACTAACCTGGCCATGAAACAATACTAGCATGGCCTCAGGCCATGCTGCTACTTAAATCCCAAATGAAAGAAAACAGGAGGAAGGATGTGTGAATCGAAGCCTTAGGCTTCACCCCTTACCGCTTCACAGTCCCCAAACGAAAGACAAATAGGGCACGAATAGAGGATACGAACTCATGCTGCTTTGCAGGCCCATATTACTTCACAGTCCAAACGAAGGAGCAAGAAGGGAGAAACGAAGGATGTTCACACTGACTTCCAGGCCCAATCGAAATAAGTAGCAAGAAGGATGAATCAAAGGCTGCATCTCATGCTGACTGCTAGGCCCAAATCAAAAGATGCCAAGAAGAGAAGAATCGAAGGGCGCTACTGCCTAGATCGAAGGACTTGTTTTCCCTTCTTTTATTTTGTTTTGTCTTTATATTTTCTTGCTATTCAATATGGTTGTAATAGTGTATGATACTTATTTTCTGCATTTTTATTGCTTCATACAAATGTTAGTAACTAGGGTGTTTATGGAAAGATAAAACCAACAAGTAGACAATCCAAAATCAAAAGACTAAATGCATGCAATCAAACACACTTTGCACACATGCACCTCTAGGGTAATCTCACTCGTTGCCTCAGAAAATAGTCATGTCCCTCAAATATGGCCGCTTTAGCAAAGACCCTCGATAAAAGATCATAGTCCCTCGATGTTGCCTTCGGTAAACGATCTAGTCCCTAACGAAATTGCTAAAACGTCTCATAGGTTGCCTTCTATGACTATACAAACAACCCACGCCCATCCCTTCACATCTAACGATGGGGCTTCTTACCAAATCAATGGTAAGATAGCAATATCTAAAGGAGGGGGAAAAGAACATTAGACCTTTTGAGTAGGAAGGATACTCGTAGTTGCTTGCTTACTCACAACTAAAAAAAACCATTTTCACACCAACACTTTCAATTGAAACATTTTCAAAAGTAAAAACACTTTGTATGCATTCTTATAGAGATGAGAATCATTAGAAAGACACTTTTCAAAATCACTTTCAAAAAACATCTTCCATAACAAACACCTCTTTGAATTATTTTCAAAACCAACACTTTGCACGCATTCTTATAGAGACGAGAATCATTACAAAGACGTTTTCAAAATATTTTCAAACCCACACCACAAAGCACATTTTCAAACAAAAGCAAGTGATCTAGAAAGAAACTAAAGCCCATAGATAACTACGGATGAAAAGGGTGCTAACACCTTACGTTTTCATAACCTACCATCCGAACTCAAGAAAACATCTCTAAAGGTCTTTCGTGTTCTTTTCAACCTTTCCTTTGTTGGATAAAAGAAAAGTCTAAGACGAATCTTGCTATCCGCAACAATTGTGATCAAACGCAAAATAACCAAGTCAGTTCTCCCACCGTATTACAGAACTGGCGACTCTACTGGGGACTCAAAATTTAAAAGTGGGGTTACCTTAGGGCTAGATCACCTTTACTTGATTTACTTGTTTGATTTGTTTACTTTACATTATGGTTCCTTGTTTGGGTTTGTATTGATCCTCCACGTAGATCTGGGGAACCTTTTAGTTAAGTAGCAATAGATTATAGAAATTGTACGGCATAGATCGATATGGTTAAAGCAATGTCTACGTTAGTGTGCCGCATTTGTTGGTATCAGTATCCCTTGTGTTGAATCGAGGAGAATACGGGGCCGCTGAACAGCGTCATAAAGCACTAACTATCCTTATAACCTTAATTGAACAACTTGGTCATTAGGAAGTAGTGAGATAGCCGACTTTGGTGTAAATTTGAAGATTGGTTGATACTCGATTCTACACTCATTGAGATTGGACTTTTGGGATATCTTGGCCGCAAGAAAAGATTGATTGTGCTGAGACAATGCCTAAAAGAAAGGTCAGTGATATTGAGATCCCCTAGAACCCAGTTACTTTATAGGACATGTTAAGCCAACTAAACTTCAAAAGGGTACTTACCTATGAACTCCATCCAAGCCTAAACCTAAGTAATTGTGTGCTTTGTTTGTATATGATTATTTGTACATAACAACTTTCATGCTTTGCATACTTGTACACAAACATCATGACATCATAACATAGAATTTTCAATAACCATTTCAAGGATCTCAAGGGCCTGTGATGCAGGGTCACGTTAAACCAAACATCTATCAAGGGGAAAGAGGATTCTTTCTCCTCTAACCAAATGATGTCAAAGACAAAATCACGGTCAAAGGGCTATGACCCACTTGACATGGTGAGCTTGATTCTCGTAGATGGACATCCACTGATATGAAGTTCTCTAATCAAAGATGTTCATCAAAATTCAAATTCTAACATCTTCTTGTGTTTACCCCGCGAGATCCTTGAAAATATGCATCCACATATCATGCATCATATCATGACAGGTTTTTCCCCACACAGGTCTCTCATCTGCTTACTATTTATTTCAGTAGAGATGGCTCTGGAACAGATAATCAAGGACATTTAGACTCAAAATGCTCAACTTCAAGAATTGTTCCTGAACCTATCCAAGGGGCGAGAAGAAGTGAAAGAACTTCTCACTAGGGGCATGACCATGGAGAATTCTGAGGACAACAAGTATGTCCAGTTGTAACGGCTACAAACTGAGATAGCCACAATGAAGATCCAAATGATGGGACAAATGGTGGTCCAGGTGGCTCTTATTCAAAACTTAGCTCAGGGACAACAAGAGTTGGGAGCCCTCATCCACAAGTTTCATCAAGATGGATGCAACCATATGGGGAAAACAGCTAGGATTGGGGATCGAGACATTAATCAGCCTCCAATAAGACAAGAAGTTGGCTTGGTGGAGAGTAGTCCTTTCCAAATTGCTGCTACATCACGAGCCCAACAACAACCTCGCCAAAAACGATAGGGGAATCAGCGCAAGGAGGTCACACCTAAGAGACAGTTTACCAACATCAACATGCCACTGTCTCAAGCATTGTAAGACATGTTGAGGATGAATATGATTACGTTGATAGGACCTCATCCAAACCCTAAAACTCCTTCTCCAAACTACAATCTTGATACAATATGTGCTTATCATTCTGGCAGTCCTAGGCATGATACTAACGATTGTTGGACGCTGAAATACGAGATTCAAAACATGATTGACGCTAAGGATATTGAGTTAGATCCTCCAGAGACTCCTAACATGATCACTGCTCCTATGCCAAATCATTGAGAGCGTCCTTTTCATTTTGAATTTTCAATTGTAATCTCTTTTGTTGTTCAAACACTTATCTATTAATGTTAAACTTTGTTTCATTAATGCATTGCATATGTTTATCTTGAATTAATCCATTTGTTTTCATTTAAACTATGCTTTTTTACTCCCTTTATGATATTCAACTCTTGTTTTAAAAGTTGCAAGCCTTTAGAGGGAGGATGACGAAAACAATGCCATAATCTCATACAGTATGCTTTTGGACATACCTTGCCGATGATGTACAGGCATTTGTTTCAATTCCTAAACACTGGAGTTATAAGGAAGGCAATCCCTAGTAAATCCCTTTGAGCCAAAGAAGTAGGAGTTTTCTTTTTCAACATAAATTGAAACCTTTAATCAAAACCTGGGGCAGGGTAGTCTCTTAGTTAATCCAAATATACGTTCAGTCGTAAGCTTTCACTCGTACACAATGAGTGATATCAAAAACATCCTTCTAAACCAAAAGATGATGATGGTTCCCTACCAAATAGGTAGTTGTTATCTCCCAAGAGAAAAGCCCACTAAGTCTAAACCTAAGAAGGAGACTTAAGAAAAAATCGGGGCATTCCGCTGACTGTAATCTCGAAACAAGAGTAGTCAGGCAAAAATCAAGGATAATAATCAAAAGAGGTCATTACAAATCCTCGACAACATGAAAAATGTGGCAAAAATGACTGCCTTCCAACAAATAAATTTCCAAATTTCTGAACCATCACCAAAACGTCATTCAGACTCAAGTGGAATTCAAACGCACAATTAACTGAGTTAGGGACTGGAGAACATCACAAAGAACGGGAGGGTACAAATACACCTTGAGCCTTATCCTTTGGTTCCTAAACTATGAACCAAGCCACGCTATAAGCCTTCAAAAGTTCTAATTGAAGCATGGGTTAGTTCGAAATCATACTGTTACAAAAGGTATCCTGACTCCTGTAAGGCTTTACTCTAAATCCTGAGTTTGAATTCATATTCTTACAAAATTCCTTATTCATTAAAACTGTATTTTCAAAACTTCAAGACAAACATAAACTTTGTATTATTTCGAATACCGTTGTTTGCATATAGCTATTTGTTTGACAACAAAGAAATTCGCATGACGAACATCCCATGAACGGAAATTCTCTCAAGAAACAAAATCACTTCAAATTGGAAGACACTTCAAATGACAAATCTCTTATAATCAGGGGGTATGACATGTCTCTTTCCAACTCGTCTAGGGCAGTCAAGTTGAGATTCCAAGAAATCTTTCAAGAAATGCTGAATAACCAGGGGCAGGTCTGTATCTGAATCACTTGGAGCATTGAACATGAATTCATTCAAAGGGTTATGTACGACCAAGCAAACATTTCCTGGAAGGGACAGTGAAAAATTTCCCACAAAATTCTTTTTATAGGGTGATCCCTAGTCAAGTCCTCCACAGAGTCATCTCTATAAGGCAATCCCTAGCTAGAGTTTAAATCTCCGGAAAATCTTCTTCCCAACTGAGTTGGTCTCAAGAAGAATACTCGAGGAGTTCTGCCAATAGAAAACACTTCTCCAGCACATTGGCAATAGGGTTTATTTCCCCAACAAACTACATATTCTCCAACTTGAGTTTGTCTTTTTGACTACTATAAATCAGGAGACCATAACCCCTCTTCCCCAGTAGACTTTCCTATAATCCCCAGTGAGTTGCTGCAAAGCCTGGGAGACAACCAGATAACAGTTAACTTCTTTGTTCCTAACAAGTTTTTAATTTTATTTCTCGTCCATCAAGAGATAACTCCCCAGTAGGGCAACGGACAACTAAGACTCCTGAACTCATTTCCCCAAGCAGGAATTAACACCTTCCACAGAGTTTCCCTCAAACAAATTCAATATTCCCCAACGGAGTTCTCCTTAAACAAAAAAACAGGAAAACATTCAAAATAACGTCCGAAGATAAACATACTCTTCAACAGTACTCTGAGATTTAATTTCCTAAGGCTCCCCAGCATTTGTCAAGGAGTTATTTTCCAAGAAAAAGTTACATTTCAACAACATTCATAGCATATGCATACGAAACACATATAGCACAATCTCATTTATTTTGAGAAACATCATTACACCATGCATTTCATACATCATGACATTGCATACAACTAACTCTTCACCTTTTCAGGAAAAGATCAATAGATAAGTATCATTAACTATCTGTAAACTTCTCCAAGAAAAAATCAAGCTTGAATTTCTTCATTACCTACTGAAGTAGTAGTCATCCATATTCCTTCATTACCTTTTGGAGTAGCAGTCGTCAAATATTCCTTCATTATCTTTTGGAGCAGCAGTCGTCAAATATTCCTTTATTACCTTTTGGAGTAGCAGTCGTCAAAGATTCCTTCATTACCTTTTGGAGTAGCAGTCGTCAAAGATTCCTTCACTATATGTTGAGGTAGTAATCATCCAAGATTTCTTCATTATCTGTTGAGGTATTAATCATCCCAGATTCCTTCATTTTCTGTTAAGGTAGTAATCATCCAAGATTCCTTCATTATCTGTTGAGGTTGTAACCGTCCAAGATTCCTTCTTTATCTGTTGAGGTAGTAATCATCCAAGATTCCTTCATTATCTGTTGAGGTAGTAATCATCCCAGATTCCTTAATTTTCTTTTGAGGTAGTAATCGTCTAAGATTCCTTCATTATCCGTTGAGGTAATAATCATCCCATATTCCTTCATTTTCTATTAAGGTAGTAATCTTCCAAGATTCCTTCATTATCTGTTGAGGTAGTAATCATCCAAGATTCCTTCATTATATGTTGAGGTAGTAATCATCCAATATTTCCTTCATTATCTATTGGGATAGTAATTGTCCAAGATTCCTTCATTATATGTTGAGGTAGTAATCATCCCAGATTCCTTCATTTTCTGTTTAGGTAGTAATCATCCAAGATTCTTTCATTATATGTTGAGGTAGTAATGATCCCAGATTCCTTCATTTTCTGTTGAGGTAGTAATCGTCCAATATTCCTTCATTATCCGTTGAGGTAGTAATCATCCAAGATTCCTTCATTATTTGTTGAGGTAGTAATCATCCAAGATTCCTTCATTTTCTGTTGAGGTAGTAATCGTCCAAGATTCCTTCATTATCTATTGAGGTGGTAATCGTCCAAGATTCCTTCATTATCTGTTGAGGTAGTAATTGTCCAAGATTCCTTCACTATCTGTCACAGTCAAGCTTCATACTTACCAACGAAAACAAGTTCCAGATTAATACCTGAAACAAGACAGGACAACTATCTACGAACAAATTGATTTTAGATCAATTCCCGAAACAGGACAGGGTGACTATCTACACGACAAACACTTTATCCAAGACCTCTGCTTGTTCAGTTTAAATCGCTCCAAATATTTATTCTGATACTTTTCTGGTAGACGCTTTTCTGGTTCAGTTAAATCGCTCCAAAGATTTATTCCGGTTCTTTTCCAGTTAAAGATCATTCAACACCTCTGCTGGTTCAGTTTAAATCGCTCCAAAGATTTATTTTGATGTTTTTCCAAGAGACGCTTTTTTGGTTCAGTTAAATCACTCCAAATATTTATTCTGATTCTTTTCCAGTGAAAGATTATTCAAGACCTCTGTTGGTTCAGTTTAAATCGATCAATAGTTTATCCTGATTCTGTTCCGGTAGACACTTCTTCTGGTTCAGTTTAAATTGACTAGAGATTTATTCTGATTCTTTTCTAGTTGAAGTCAAGCTTAGACTTAGTCTAATTTTTTGTCAACAATCACTCTTGGGTGGCATCTATAATCCCATCTCTGACAACTCTCCATCACCTCTCCAAATGGAATCTTTAAGCCCATTCCCAACACAATCAACCACCACATCATCGAGTGCAAGTTTCAGGGCACGCTAGTGTTCATCATCTTCTACCTTCAATCTACGAACGGAAACATGCCATACTCGCTTTTTAGGTTTAAGAAGATTGAACAGGGGCAGATGTTTGATAACCCGGAAATGTATCGAATATTTGGATCATTTTACATGAATTTTATCCGCATTTTAATTAATTAAATTACTCTTTACTCGTATTATGCTGGTATTTTCTATGTTTTCAGGAATTTGATGTTTGCAAGGCATGTGCGAAGAAAGTCAAGAAGAGTCCAGAAAAGTCAAGCTAATCAAGAGCAATTATGCATTGAGGGGTGTGTGGTAGAATAGGGTGCAGTAAAAGCAAAAAGCCTAAGAAAGAAGTGTTGGCCCAATCCACTAAGGGAGTGTAACGACCATTACACATTGGTCCAAAGGAGTGTAACGACTGTTACACCCTACCATGCAAGCCTTTCCTCAAAATCAGGACTGTAACGACCGTTACACCCTGCCACGCAAGCCCTACCCCAAGTTCAGAAGTGTAATGACCGTTACACTGAGAGATCTTCAGTCCGTAGTGGTCGCTACGGAGGAAATTCTGGAGGAGAAAATATCTCAACTCCCGTGCATCCCCAAGGCTATAAATAGGACCTCAAATCTCCATTTTAAGGACATTTTTTTCTTTTCTCTGCTTTAACTGTTGCTCTGCCAAAAATATTCTCCGCATTATTCCTTTTCGCTTATTTTTACCAATTTGTGGGAGATACCTGAAGTGAGCCAAATATTCTGGCATATTATTTTCAGGTTTAATTTAAGTATTTTATTTATTTATGCCAGGATCATCTGAAATGTTTTGTTTATTTAAATTGTTTGATGATAATTATTTATGTTGCATTGTTATTGAGTCATTTAATATGCTAGGCTAAATTTATTTATCGGTATATAAGGTCATATAGCCAACAGGGTTTTAGCAACGCCAATTGATCAGTTCCTTTTTAAAAAGAATAATTTTCTGGTTTCAATTACTAGTTCTAAATATTAATTGTTTTGTTACGAGAGTAAAATACAGATAGAGGTTAGGATCAATAAAACGAGAGTTTGAGATAATAACTGGACAGTAGTAATTGTGCATCAACTTAAAATATAGCGAGAGCGCTTTTAAGTTGATTAGGTTTTGTTTGTCTCTAAAAACTATTTTTAAACCCTAATTAAAACAGCGAGAGCACTCACTTAGGTTTGGTCGTAGGATATGAATCAATAAACACGAGAGTGTGAGAAGAGGGTTTTCAAACAAATGCTTCCTACTGAAAACTGTTTTGTTAATCCGAGCTAGGTCAATGAATTGCTAAACCCCCAAAGTCCTACCATTACATACCGATATTCTCCCTTGAATCTAAACTAGATTATAATCAATTAGGTTCCCTAAACCCCCTATTAATTACATTATTAGCCTTAGATTTACGTCGTAACCTAAGATAATGGTAGATCGACATTAGTCCCTTGGGATTCGATAACCTTTAAAGTTACACGCGATAGACTGTATACTTGCGGTCTAGATTCTTTAAGACTCACAAAGTCGTGATCAAGTTTTTGGCGCTGTTGTCGAGGAATAACAAGTCGATATTATAACTCTTTTAGTTACATTGTAGAGACTAAGGCACCATTCCCAATTGTATGCCAAGCACTCGCTCTAAAGGTGAAGGCTTAGTGCTACCAATTTCTGAACCTGAGCACTCTATTACTAGAAGACGCAAAGTACGAGTATCTCGTACAAATCAATCCCTCTCTCAATCTTCTATTCCTACCGAACCAGTTAAAGAACCATACATGGGTGATCAGCCACGTCCGCTCAAATCTTATGCTATTCCTTTGTAGGAAGAACCATATAACAACATTGTTGCTCCTCCGATTGAGGCTAATAAATTCGAACTCAAACCTTCCTTGTTGTTTGTTGTTCAATAAAACCAGATTTCTGGAGGGTCAATTGACAACCCTAATCTACATTTATCGATGTTTCTGCAATACACAGATTCAATTAAGAATAATGGAGTCAGTCAAGAGGCAATAAGGCTTCGTCTTTTCCCTTTTTCCCTAAGAGACAGAGCCTGAGCCTGACTCCAGTATCTACCAGCTAACTCGGTTACCTCTTGGGATGAGTTGAAGAAAGTCTTTCTTGCAAGATATTTCCCACCAAGTAAGACAGGTATGCTAAGATCCCAAATAAGCGATTTTCGACAAAAGGACAACGAGTCTCTTTTTAACGCTTGGGAAAGATATAAAGACATGTTGAGGCTCTGTCCACATCATGGCCTAGAAGAATGGTTAATCATCCATACCTTCTACAATGGTCTCCTCTACAATACAAGACTAACGATAGACGCCGCCGCAGGTGTCGCACTTATGGATAAATCCTACGTTGATGTTTATGCTCTCATAGAAAGTATGGCTCAAAACCACTATCAGTGGGGGAGTGAAAGAGGTCAAGCAGACAAATATCCCATAGAGAAAGCACTGACAAAAGGCGGTATGTACAAGATCATTAGTCTTGATAGCGTCCATGCTAAGGTAGACACTCTCGTCCAGAAGATAGATAACTCAATCGCAGTACCTCCAGCCATCGGGGTTGCTATAACTCCGAATTGTGAGATATGCGGAGTACCTGGATATGCTGCTTCTGAATTCCAAATCTTAGCAGGAACCCCTCCCGACCAAGTACATTATGCTCAAGGAAACCCTTACTCGAACACTTACAACCCTGGATGGAAAAATCATCCAAATTTCTCATATAAGAACACCAATGCGTTGTATGCGCCTGGCCAAGCACCTGTTGTACCACCAGGATATCAAAAAGAACTTGAATTAGCTCCTAATATGCCTAGGAAGTCTAACCTCGAAATTCTAATGGAGAATTTTATTGCTACCCAAGCTCAAACTAACAAGGAATTTCTAAACCAAAATATTCACACTAGTGACAAAATCAAACAATTAGTGAATAAAGTAGATGCTTTAGCCACCCATAACAAAATGCTTGAAACCCAGATTTCACAAGTGGCCCAACAATGAGAACCTATTGTTGCACCTGCTGATACATTTCCAGGTCAACCTCAACCAAATCCAAAAAGACATGCTCATGCTATTATATTGCAAAGTGGAACTGAATACGACGGACCAATTAATCCTAGAGCTTGAAAACCCAGCTGTTTTACCCTAAAATTTGACCTCCCATTTTACTCAATATATGTTCATTAAGATCCTCAACTTGCTTATGGATGCCCAAGAGTTGACCAGACAAACTCTCTCCTAAAGCAATGAACCTCCAACTAGGGTTTCCATTTTCATCAAGATGGGTGAGCTCCAAAGGCCTCATATGCTCTCCATAGTCCTAGTATGTCCTCAAGACCCTCCATGTCAAGTTTCAAGCCTTGCACAAGAATTTTGCTCAGTCAACTGCTCAGATGCTTGAAAATCAACTATATTAGGTCAAAAGTCAACTGTGACCCACATACAGTCAAACTTCAAGATTTTTGGTCAACATCATAAATATTTTGAAGTGATATTCATCATTTGATCAAATGTTGATCATTATTCCTCAAGAAATGCTCCTAATTCATCAAAACTCAAAAGTTGCTAAATTAGGGTTTCTTAGGAAAAGTTAACCTAACTTTGACCAGGCATAACTTTCACATACTTTATCAGAAATTTCTCATCCAAGGCTCATTTTGAAGAGAATCCAATTCCCTACAACTCATCTTCATCCCTCACGTTAAAAAAATATACTCATGGAAAGATATGAACTCAGACATTATAGGTCATTCCAAAAAGTTAACAAAAACACCTTTTGGGTCAAAGCTTCTTACATGAAAATGGAAGACCCAATTGAGATGAAACCAAAGAGGTTACTTAGGTGACATCATAAGCTTTCTAAAAAGTCCAAAAACATCCTTCTAGGGTAAAAATTGAGCAAGATATACATTGTCAAAGTTGGCGATTTTTGGAAATTTGTACAAAGTCAACAATGCCCAAAATTGCATTTTTTCCACATGGGCCCATATTTTCAAGATTAAATCTTAGTCCTAGCATGGTCCATGACATAGAGGACCCTCCATGATTTATATATTTATTTATTTATTTTATTTTGATTTGTATTCATTTAAAAATCAAATAAAATCAAATAAATCCAAATAAATCATATATTTTGTTTTAAGAATGATTTTTGTTTCGAATGGAGATCTTATATGCTGTCAATAGCCAAGAAAAACATGCAATATTGAAAAGAGAAGAGATCTCTATATTTGGAAAGATTGGATGCAAGAATTGAAATTCATTATTCTTTGGATTCATTCCAATTTTATGGACCTAATTTGATTCTCACATATATACAAGAGATTATTCTAACCCTAGAGGAGAGGATTTCACACGCAGCCTGCCTTGCTAGAGCAAGAACAAATTTCCATTTTTTATCAAAGAATTGCATACCGGATCCCTTTCTACAATCCATTTTCAGTCATTTAAAGGGGAAAAATAGATCCTTGGGCATCCTCTAAAGCGATTGCAAGCATCACCGAGTCTCCACAAGCCCATAAATGTGTTGTACGATCATCACGGTTTGTCTTTCTTTACAAAATCGATTACCATGATTCTTGCATCATAAACATGTTTTAATTATATGTCTGTGCTTATTACCGTATTTGCAATATACTGGATTGGTTTGATTGAAGCTTGAGTGCAGGAATAGACATTTTCCATGGCTAGGGTTCTGGAGCTCCAATTTGGGGAACCCTAGTTAGAAGAAAAATTAGGCCAAATTAAGGACCTCTTCATGTGCAGGGATTGATTTGCAATCGATCCATGGCTTTGGATGGGATTTATATTGCTTGGATTGTATTTTTGATGTTTGTAGGTTTGTAGCCACGCATAAAAACCGTCACTATAGCCTATAGTGACGAGTTTGTCCATAGGTAAAAGTTCCCTCTAAGACCACAGTCCCTGGGGAAGAGGATAAAGGCGTGTCAGTGCCTGAATGGATGATTTTAAATTCGCGCGTTTTTTGGGGGAAACCACTTGGCTTGCCTTATATTGTATTTATATTATTATATTAACAATTGAGTAATACAGCGCAGATGGTTAAGGGCGGAGGATTTGAAGCAGGCGTTCTGGGTTCGATCCCAGGCGTGCTGCTTTTGCATTTTTCTCAACATTTAATTGCATATCTGATGTCACACTACCAAGCATGTCCACCATACACCTCAGCGCCTCATCATTGGATCCATCTCCAGCCAGATCCAATGCTCAGCATGCGTAAGCTCGTGGTAGACCCTCAGAAGATGATCCCAATGGATCAGGCGCAGGACCTTTGGGCCAAAGAAATTGGGCCTAGAACAATTTCAGTCACACCCCCAGTTTGTCTAACTACAGCAGGCCCATTCTTATTTTTTTTTATTTCTTTAACATTCTTTTTTTATTTATTTTTGATTGCTTTAACAAAAATCATTTTTTTATATTAATCAAAAATCACAAAAAATAAATAGGATTAGGGTTTTTTTCTAATTAAAATTAATTTTGTTGAAAATTAATTAATTTAAATATATTAACTTAATTATTTTCATTGATTAAAATTAATTAGAAATTAGGACTAACTTGCAAATATCAAAATTTATTTTATTTTCAATAAAAAATACAAAAAGATATTTTTTAATTAATTAGATTTTTAGGACTTTTTGACTTATTCCCATCTTAATTCTTCGCGCGTTTATTTCTTTCCGTACCATTATTTTTTTAATGTAATTGTTGACGGTTTGTAATAGTTTCAAATTAGGGTTTTATTTACTGTTTACCCCCGTTTTTGGTTATGTAACCCCCTCCCCGAGGCCTTGTAATAGCTAGATTTTTCCTTTCTGTATTTTAATTTTCTGCTACTATTAATTGTTAGATGATTGATAATAGGATTGTATGCCGAAGATAAGTCCTTGATTAAAACAATAGCAAACCCTAATTGTGCAAAGATAATTAACTGAAAAAAGCACACTTGCACATGCTCACTCATATGGTTTGTCCCCACTTGGTTGCCTCGAAAATAATGGTCGTGTCCCTCGAATGTAGGGATACCTTAGCAATGACCCGCGATTCATAATCGTCATGAAGATCATAGTCCCTACTTGTCCCTCGAGTTGCCTATGAATTGCTTATGATGATAGTCCCTTCGAAACGCTAAGGTATCTTTACTTGTTGCCTTCAGAGACTATTTCGTCCCTTCGAATGTCCCTTTATAATTCCAACGACAGAGCTACCTACTCCTTAATAATAGGATAGCGTTGTCTAAAGGAAACGAAAATGAATAGACTTTTTTTAGTAGGTAGAAAACTCTTAAGTACTTGCTTAAAACAAAAGCTTTTCACACAAACACTTTTCAAAAACAGTTTTCAAAAACAACTTCGTCACACTCTTGAGGACCGATACAAGGGTTATCACGAAGTAAACAAAACTTTTCAAAACAAGCACACACAAGCAATTTAAAAATGAGCAAGTACCTAAGAGCCCGTGGAAAAACATGGATAGAAATGGTGCTAACACCTTCCATTTCTATAATCTACCCCCCGTACTCAGAAATATCTCGAAAAAAGTTTTTTTTCTGTTCTTTTTCCTTTTCCTTTGTTGGATTAAATAAAAGTCGGTCGCGAGTCTTGATTACCGCAACATTTGCAAATACAAAACGCAAACCAGTAAAAACAGTCGGTTCTGCCACCGTATCACATAACTGGCGAATCTGCTGGGGACTTAAATAAGTGGGGTGTACCTTAGGATCTAGGTCATTTTTAAAATTGCTTTCTTGTTTTCTTTACGTGCTTTATCTTTAAGGTTTTTGCTTGGGTATTATCGAAGATCCTACACCCGGATCTAGGGACACTCTTTAGGTAAACAGCAATAGATTGTGGAAACTGTACGGCGTAGATCGATATGGTTTAAGCGATGTCTATGTCGGTGTGACACTTTGGTTGGTATCGGTATCCTTCGTGTGGAAGCGAGGAGAATACGGGGCCGTCGTGTGGTGTCGTAAAGCACTAACGGACTTTAGAACCTTAGTTGAACAAACTTGGCCATTAGAAAGTAGTGAGATAGCCGGCCTCGGTATAAAGCTGAGGATTGGTTGATACTTAATTCTACACTCATTGAGATCAAACTTTCGGGATATTTCGGCCGTAAGAAAATATTCTCTGAGCTGAAACAATGTCGGATAAAGGATGATCAGTGATATTGAGAATCCTTAGAACCCGGTTACTTTTCTAAGATAGGTTTTAAACCAACTAAACTTCAAGAGGGTACTTACCTTTAACCTCATGCAGGCCTTGAACCTAAGGTTTATTGTGTGTTTTGCTTGTGTGTGATTTATTCTGTTTGAACATAACATCATGCATCATAACATGGCATCCATTCTTATTACACTAATCATTTCAAGGACCAAGGGAAGTTATCTTTGTTCTATTTCGCAGATCATGGCTTCCGCTCGTAGAAACACTATGTGAATCAGCTTTGTGAGAATACCTCCCCAACTCAAGGAGCTAGTATCAAGGGTTCCTGAAACTTATGCATTCACTAAGAGACATGGTCGACTTCTCAACCCGGTTACTTCAAACTTTGATGAAAAGATGATGGGTGTACTCTTTCAGTTCTTTGATCCCAAGCACCACTACTTCACCTTCCCAAACTATTAGTTAGTGCCTATCATGGAAGAGCTCTATCAGTTATTGAATATACCCCATTCTTGAACAGTTGCCTTTCATAGGTTTAGAAGAAGTTCCTAAGCCAGAAGTCATTGCCTCAACCTTGCATCTGAAATGGGCCGACGTGGTATCCAATTGGGAAACAAGAAGCGGAGTCAAGGGTTTTCTATCCAAGTTCCTAATAGACAAGGCCCATCTGTTTTAGGATGATATGGACTTTCAGGCTTTTGAGGAGGTCTTGGCCCTTCTAATCTATGGGTTAGTACTATTCCCTAATCCAGACTTATTCATAGATATGAATGATATCAAGATCTTCCTCTCTCGCAACCATGTGCCTACCTAGCTCGGAGATATCTTGCACGCTCTCCATACTCGTACCATGAAGAGAAGATGGGTTCTTATGTGCTACATGCCATTGCTATCGAGGTGGTTTATTTCTCACCTACTTAAGTCTGTATTGAAGAATGAAGAAGGTTTGGGATGGTCGCAAAGGATAATGTCACTCACTCACATGGATATTCTTTGGTATTCCCGAGCTATGAGAGATACTGCTACTATTGACCGCTACGGGGAGTACCCTAATGTACCATTACTTGGCATTAGGGGAGGCATAACTTACAACCCTTGTTTGGCTCTACGACAATTTGGTTACGCTCGAAGGGATGGTCCTCATGAGTTACTTATCGAGGGCATTGTATTTAACTATGAGGATGATGTTCAAGGGTATCTCCAGATATTTATACGAGCTTGGAGCATGGTAAACAGATCTGACGCCAAGGCTTTGGGGCCGAAGGCTTCCATTCCTATTGAACCTTATCTCCAATGGGTACGATCTCGCGTTCAGAAACTTATGATGCCCTACATGGCCGTTTTACCAGTGATTGTGGAACCCACTACTGAAGGGGGTATTCCTTACACGGTTCTCCATCCTGATATGCCCACTGATCTTGAAGAACTACATAGGTCTTGGATTCAGTTGAAGAAAGAGAGGGATACTTATAGGGATCCGTTCTTTGCCCAAGAGAGAAAGGTTTTAGAGCTCACAAAGAAGCTTCATGAGGAAAGAAGCCTTAATGTCTATCTCGGCACGAAGAGGAAGCATCCATGGGAAATTGGATTTTTTCTAGTTTTTTAGAATTGTTTTTAATTGTAACGCCTAAAAGGCGATTGAACTTTGAACTCTACTAATAAAATATTTTTTTCATTTTGGTTCGTAAATTTAAATTTCCCAAAGTCTTTGAAATCATTACATACGCATCCCATCCATAAACACTGCATATACAAAGTACCATTACAGGCTTCTCATCTTCTTTGCTGTTTATTTTAGCAGAAATGTCTTCTGAACAAAGCATCAAAGATCTTCAGGCACAAAATGCCCAATTCCAACAGATGTTCATAACTCTGGAGAAAGGGCAGGAGGATCTGAAAGCCCTCATCTTGAAGGAGAAGAAGAAAAAGAAGAATGTCTCTGGTATTCTGAATATGGGCAGAAGGTTAAAGGGGCCATTAAAGCAACCAGTCGATCTAACCTTCTCATCCAAGGAATGGGAGAATCAAGAAAGGGAGACAAGGGAAAAGGTCCCCAGTCCTAAAGTTTCTGACAATGACACGGACTACAATGAAGAGAAGTACCCTCCCACTGAGGATAAATACAAGCAATTGGAAGATTGTTTGAGTGCTATGGAAGTCCAGAGGATACCTGGGTTAGATTTCGAAGAATTGGGATTAGTGTCGGGAGTGGTCATCCCGCAGAAATTTAAGGCTCCAATTTTTGCAAAGTACGACGGGTGTCTTGCCCTAAGCTTCATCTTCGTTCCTATGTAAGGAAGATCTAGCCCCACACCGCTGATAGAAACTTGTGGGTTCACTTCTTTCAAGACAGTTTGTCAGGGACTCGGCTTGAATGGTTCTACCAACTGGAGAGAACCAATGTCTGAAACTGGGAAGACTTGGTTATGCTTTTTATAAGCAGTATCAATACAACGCCGACCTTTCCCCCACTCGTACTCAACTCCAGAGTATGTCCATGGTTGCAGGTGAAGGCTTTAAGGACTGTGCGCGGAAGTGGAGAGACTTGGATGGAATAGTCCAACCCTCTTTATCTGACAGGGAGTTGGTTGATATGTTTCTTGGGACGCTGTCTGGTCCTTTGTTTAATCATTTGATTGGTAGCTCATCAACTGGTTTCACCGAGCTGATATTAACAGGAGAAAGGGTAGAAGCTGGGATTCAGAGCGGTAAGATACAGAAATACACCTCTTCGAGTTCGGTAAAGAAGCCTTTCACTGGTAAAAAGGAAGCCAATGCCATCTATTGCCCGAGAGGCCAAAGTAGAGCTGAACACCGTCAGACAGTAAGTGTTGTAATGATACCTAGACCCACGGCTGCTCCACAATGCAACAATCAACAAAGGGTGGAAAGACCACAAAGGCAGTTTACTCAGATTAACACGACGTTAGTTGAAGTTCTACCCCATCTGCTAAGATCCAACTTGGAAACCTTGAAAGAGGCTCCCAAGAATCTGAATACCATATCTCCTCGGTATAATCCAAACGCTCGGTGTGCCTACCATTCTGAGAGTCCTGGCCACGATACAAATGACTGTTGGGCTCTGAGAAATAAGGTACAGGATATGATTGAGGCCAAGGAGATTGAGTTCGATGCTCCGGAAAAGCCCAATATCATAACTGCTCCCATGCCTATGCACCATCGTGGAGTTAATGTTGTTGATACTGATATGTTTGTGACCTCAGTTAATGAAGTTTCTACTCCTCTTATGACTGTTAAGAAGAATTTGTTGTTGGTCGGTTTATTTCTGGGTTATGGTGAAGGTTGTCACGTGTGTTCATCTCTGCCTTATGGGTGCCATTTGCTGAAAATAAGTGTCCAACGCCTGATGGACAGAAGAGAAATTTTGTTCAAGAAAACTTTGATTCCAACTGTTCCATGTGAAGATATTGCAATTATAACCATTTTCGCCAATCCTTCAAAGGTCTCCTCGAGAAGACCTGTTAAGATTACATCTACTCCAAAAGTCGCTCCGTTAATAATCACCCTTCCTGGTCCTGTCCCATACACCTCGAAAAAAGATGTCCCTTGGCATTATGGCGCCGATGTCTACTATCATGGCATTAAACAAGATCTGAAGAATGAAGAGGCTGATCCCGATGTCAGTAACATTGTTGGGACCATTAAGATCACCATAAGTGGAAGGGTTTTCTCTCCCGAGATTTCCCCAAAGACTGTCAATAAACTTGTCGTTATTTCACCTGATATTGGTACTTCAACTACTACTCATGTTCTTACTCCAATTGTTACCCCTGCTGTCGAGTCATCTGGTACCCGAGGCAAAGAAGTTATAAGTGAGCCTTCTCGGACGGAGGCACCTAGAAAAAATTGCGTAGAAGCCTCTAAGCAAGAGATAGAGGAAATATTAAAAATAATTAAAAAGAGCAACTACAATATGGTCGAGAAGCTGGGGCAGACCCCTTAAAGATATCCATGTTGTCTCTGATGTTGTGTTCCGAGGCACATGTGAAGGCTTTTGATTGCATTCCTCAAGACTGCGCACGTGCCGCAGGAGACCTCGGATGATCAATTTAAAGACTGTGTGGCCAGCCTAACTGCTGACAATGGGCTGGGTTTTTCAGATGCCGATTTGACATCAAAAGGGAGGAAGCATAATGATTCTCTGTATGTCTCGATGGAATACAGGGGCACCACTATGGCTCATGTGCTGGTAGATATTGGGTCTTCACTGAATGTCCTTTCGAAGAAGACTCTCGACCGACTAGATTGTGAGGGCTTGACCTTAAAGCCTAGTTACATTGTGGTAAGGGCTTTTGACGGGTCAAAGAGAATGGTGCACGGGGAGGTGGACATCCCCGTCAAGGTAGGTTCTCAGACCTTTGAGTCCACTTTCAATGTAATGGACATCCGGCCGTCATACTCTTGTTTGTTGGGTCATCCTTGGATCCATGGAGTTGGGGTTGTTACTTCTACACTGCACCAAATGCTGAAGAATCCAGTGAAGGGGAAGATTGTCACTGTATGTGGCAAAGAGGAGTATATGATGAGCCACCTCAACTCCTTTAGGTACGTAGAAATGGACGGGGAATTCATAGAGACTCCTTGCCAAAACTTTGAAGAGGTTCCCCAGATCTTGGCATCGACTGAGACCACTACCAGCACCAAACCTCCTCTGAAGATGGCTTCTCTCAAAGACGCCATGGCAATGGTTGAAGAAGGTGGGTATACCAACTGGGGACAACTCCCTGATTTTACTCACAAAACTGACAAGTTTGGTTTGGGCTTTACTTCAAGAGAGGAAGACAGTGAGGAAGACTCTGATATTGATAGCTAGATCTACCCAACTACCAACAGTGGACCGAGTAACTGGAAGGCTAGGGATTTTATACCAGTGTCTTTTATTCCGTAGTAATTGTCTTACTTTCTTTTTTTGAGATTGTAATAAACAATTTAAATTCTACAGCCTTGTGTATTTCCCGAGGCACATTGGTTTTGTTTGTGAGGGCTATCATGTGTCATTTCATATATCATCAATAAAACATTGGACGTTCCTTGCATACAAATTTTGCGCTCTTTGTTTTTTCTTTTCTGCTTTCACTTTATCAAAACAGTTATACTCTTACACACACCCACGTCTCATACTGCAGATCCATATCCACTCTGGATCCGATTGACAACAGTTCTGCTACTGCCCATTTTAACTTCGAAAATCTGATCAACCAAGTTGAGGATGAAGGTAAGGATGATTGTGACGTGCCTGGAGAGCTTGCTAGACTGTTACATCAGGAAGAAAGGTCTATACAGCCTCATGAAGAGCCAGTTGAGACGATAAACTTGGGCACCGAGGTAGACAGAAAAGAAGTCAAGATCGGCACAAATTTGGAAGCTAAGGTCAAACAGCGATTGATACAGATGTTGCACGTCTACGTCGAGGTCTTCGTCTGGTCATATGAAGACATGCCTGATTTAGACACTGATATTATGGTACATTGTCTGCCGACTAAAGAAGATTTCCCTCCGGTCAAACAGAAGGTCCACCGTATGCGCCCTGAAATGTCAGAGAAGATCAAGGCAGAGGTCATGAAGCAGTTCGATGCAGGGTTCTTAGTTGTCACCTCCTATCCCCAGTGGGTTGCTAATGTCGTTCCAGTGCCAAAGAAAGACGGCAAGGTACGGATGTGTGTGGACTACAGATATCTGAACCGGGAAAGCCCCAAGGATGACTTCCCGCTTCCCCACATTGATGTTCTGGTTGACAACACGACTCAGCATAAAATCTTCTCCTTTATAGATGGTTTCTCTGGCTACAACCAGATCAAGATGGCTCCTGAAGACATGGAGAAGACAAGCTTCGTCACACAGTGGGGCACCTTCTGTTATAAGGTGATTCCTTTTGGGTTGAAGAATGTTGGGGCAACTTATCAGCGAGCCATGGTCGCCTTGTTCCACGATATGATTCACCACGAGATAGAGGTTTATGTTGATGACATGATATCAGGGTCTCAAACCGAGGAGGAGCACCTCGATCATCTACAAATATTGTTCGACAGGTTTAAAACGTACAAGCTGAGGTTGAATCCGAACAAATGCACCTTCAGGGTAAGGTCTGAAAAACTTTTGTGTTTCATTGTCACTGACAAAGGTATTCAAGTGGACCCCGCAAAAGTAAAGGCCATACAAGAGATGTCGGCTCACCGTACAGAGAAGGAAGTTAGAGGTTTCTTGGGACGTTTAAATTATATTTCCAGGTTCATTTCACATCTGACTGCTACTTGTGAACCCCTCTTCAAGCTTCTGAAGAAAGATCAAGTGGTAAAATGGAATGACGAGTGTCAGACAGCTTTCGAAAGGATCAAAGAATATCTCCAAGAACTGCCAATTCTGATGCCTCCGGTGGAAGGAAGACCTTTGATATTCAATGGGGTGTGCGCTGGGGCAGCATGACGAGTCTGGTCGAAAATAGCACGCAATATACTACCTTAGAAAAAAGTTTACCGACTGTGAGACACGATACTCACTTCTTGAGAAAACTTGTTGCGCTTTGGAATGGGCTTCTCACCGACTAAGACAGTACATGTTGACCCACACTACTTTTTTGATATATAAGATGGATCCAATCAAATACATCTTCGAGAAGCCCGCTCTCTCTAGAAGAATAGCAAGATGGCAGATGATCTTAACTGAATACGATATACAATATACAACCCAGAAAGCAATCAAGGGGAGTGTATTGGCTGATCATTTGGCTCATCAGGCCGTGGATGACTACCAGACCATGAATTTTGAGTTCCCGAATGAGAATATTATGCTGGTGACTGACTACGAAGAACCTGGACCGGATGAAGGACCCGAGGAGGGATCCCGATGGACTATGGTTTTTGATGGAGCTTCGAACGCACTTGGTAATGGCATCGGTGCGGTAATCATATCTCCTGAGGGCTGCCATACTCCTTTCATTGCCCGACTATGTTTCAATTGCACTA
The DNA here is from genome assembly GCA_948472305.1 of Vicia faba. Classification (NCBI taxonomy): domain Eukaryota; kingdom Viridiplantae; phylum Streptophyta; class Magnoliopsida; order Fabales; family Fabaceae; genus Vicia; species Vicia faba. The sequence goes on along the minus strand of OX451740.1, from coordinate 761,516,824 downwards.
ACAACATGGCGGAGTACGAAGCCTCCATCATGGGTCTCAAAGCCGCTATTGACCTCAGGATCAAGTTCTTAAATGTCTTCGAGGATTCAACCTTGGTAATAAGTCAGATCAAGGGCGAATGGGATACGAAGCAATCGAATCTCATCCCGTACAAAGAGCTCGTACTGACATTGATCCCACACTTTGAGGAGGTAACCTATAAACATTTCCCACGAGATGAGAATCTCTTAGCGGACGCGCTAGCTACCATTTCTTCCATGTTCAAAGTCAAGTGGGACAATGAAGCTCCTCAAATCACCATTGAGAGGTTGGATGAACCAGCGCACTGCTGTGAAATTGATACTGAAGAGGTAGCAGATAAACCCTAGTTCCATGAAGTAAAAAGGTACCTCGAGACTCAAGAGTATCCCGAAGGGGCATCTGCCAATGATAAGAAGTTTATGAGAAGGTTCACTGTGAAGTTCTTCCTTAGTAATGGAATCGTCTACAAGCACAACCATGACTCTACCTTACTGCAGTGTGTAGACAAGAGCGAAGCAGAGAGGATTATGATAGATCTACATGAAAGTACCTTCGGAACCCATTCTAGTGGACACACCATGGCTAAGAATATCCTATGGGTAGGATACTACTGGTCCACTATGGAAGCAGATTGTTATCAGCATTCCCAAACCTGTCATAAGTCCCAAACTTATGCTGATAAAATGCATGTGCCTTTGGTTCCTTTGAATGTGTTGACAACTCCGTGGCCTTTTGCAATGTGGGGCATTGACATGATCGGAGAAATCAGGCCTACTGCTTCCAACGGACATTGCTTCATCCTGATGGCCATAGACTACTTCGCAAAATGGTTTGAGGCTGACACTTTTGCTACTGTGACCAAGAACGTTATGGTGTGGTTTATCCGACATAATCTGATTTGTCGGTATGGTGTGCCAGAGAGAATTATTACTGACAATGGTACAAATCTCAATAACACGATGATCACCGAGATCTGTAAGCAATTCAAAATACAGCATCATAACTCTTCTCCCTACCGGCCGAAGATGAATGGCGCTGTTGAAGCGGCTAACAAGAACATCAAGAAGATTATACAGAATATAACGGTGACATACAAAGACTGGCATGAGATTTTACCATTCGCTCTTCATGGATACCGTACCTCAGCACGGACGTCGATAGGGGCAACACCCTACTCTCTGGTATATGGCATGGAGGCAGTCCTACCCATCGAGGTTCAGATTCCTTCTCTCAAGATTATGAAAGTTGCGGGTTTGAGTGAAGACGACTGAATCCAGACTTGACTTGATCAACTAAATCTGATCGACGAGAAGAGACTTATTGCTATTTTTCATGGTCAGACATATCAAAAGCGAATGATCAAGGCTTTTAACAAGAAAGTCAGACGTCAAGAATATCAAGTTGGGGACCTGGTAATCAAGCGCATCATACTGCCGCAAGGTGATCCCATGGGAAAATGGACCCCCACATACGAAGGGCCATTTGTGGTTAAAAACATCTTCTCGGGTGGAGCTATGATTCTAACCACCATGGACAGTGACGACCTTCCTCACCCTGTCAATGCAGACATAGTGAAAAGTTACTACGCGTAAATAAAGACCCGCTAGGTTGACTGGCCTAGGCAAAAATAAGGGCATCCCGACGAACCAAAAGGGTTCGGGCAAAAATTAGGGATAAATGCAAAAAAATTGTACACCCGGAAAGTCGAAAACCTGAAGAGGCGGCTTGGAAAAAAAAGGGTATCCCGGTGGACAGAAAACCCGAAAGGGCAGTCCAGGAAAAGTTAGGGATGTAAAGCATATCACTATGTCCCACTGGATCACCTTGCAATCAGACCTCAGTATCAACTATCAAGCTCGAACGGCATCGATCAACCTAATCAACTTCGGACAAGCAGCAAAGTGGTGAGACGCTCGAAGACATAGGGGCAATAGCAGAGTTGGAACCCAATGGGATTGTTGCACATAGATTTTTTTTACACAAGATTGTATAGCTTCTATTTCTATGGCGGCGTTCTCTTACTAGAGCGTCAGCCTCCTTGTACAAAAATGCCTATTACAAGCCAACTTCGAAAATAATACAAATCATTTTTTCAAAGATTTTTGTTTCTTTTTTTTTTTTGCAAGAATGTCCAATGGTTTATTCTTGACATATGCATTTGAATATGATTGCTTCACATAAACATTTACATAATAAACGAAAGGACAATTGCTCGTAACTTAAGAAACAGGGGCAAAAATAAGAAATGTCAAACCTGACAGTTACTCTGTCCAGCAGGTACCGGGGCACAGACAGCTTTAAAGTTCAGTCATCAGTACATATGACTTTGTAACATCTACACTCCCCACGGAGTAAAAGTAATCAAAGCATTAATATCAGCTTTCCCACAACAAGGAGTAATCTCCCCAGCCAGGGTCTTTCAGAAACCTACAGTTGTACCCCAGCCAAACTTCCTAATCATGAGCGGGTCATCATAATTTTTATCTCCCCAAGCAGGGTTTATTTCTCTGGATACAGAAGCTTAATACCCGAAAGAGCCTATTACTTTAGCTACGGAAATTTACTTTCCAAATTATTCCCCACAGAGCTACTCTCAAACAGAGTCTCTCCCTGACGAAATATTTACAAACAACAAAGAGTAAATCTGCAGCACAATCATTTCCATTCACCATTCCCAATAAAAGTGGAAGAACCACAATTCTCTACAACAGTCAGGAATCCTATACTCTCAAGCAGCAGTCAAAGATTTATTTTCCCATACTCGGACATGTCCCCAATAGAATTTCATGTACATACATCATGGCATGCGCATACACATCATATACAGCATAATCTCATTTATGTTGAGAACATCATCTCACAATGCATTTCATGCACCACACATATAATTAACCCTGTTATCTTTTCAGGAAAGACAATTATCACCAACAATTCCAGCAGTTCTACATACAACTAGTGGAAAATCAGTTCCCGAAGATCAAATGGGTCAACTAATCTCTATAACCAAGAACGAAGAAACCCTACTATCCAGGTTCCTTCTCATAGCCCTACTATCCAGGCTTTCATTTCGAAGTAACCCTACTATCCAGGTTCCTTCTCACAGCCCTACCATCCAGGCTTTCATTTTGAAGTAACCCTACTATCCAGGTTCCTTCTCACAGCCCTACCATCCAGGCTTTTATTTCGAAGTAACCCTACTATCTAGGTTCCTTCTTATAGCCCTACTATCCAGGCTTTCATTTCGAAGTAACCCTACTATCCAGGTTCCTTCTCACAACCCTACCATCCAGGCTTTTATTTCGAGGTAACCCTACTATCCAGGTTCCTTCTTATAGCCCTACTATCCAGGCTTTCATTTCGAAGTAACCCTACTATCCAGGTTCCTTCTCACAGGCCTACCATCCAGGCTCTCATTTCGGAGTAACCCTACTATCCAGGTTCCTTCTCATAACCCTACTATCCAGGCTTTCATTTCGAAGTAACCCTACTATCCAGGTTCCTTCTCACAGCCCTACCATCCAGGCTTTCATTTCGAAGTAACTCTACTATCCAAGTTCATTCTCACAGCCCTACCATCCAAGCTTTCATTTCGAAGTAACCCTACTATCCAGGTTCCTTCTCACAGCCCTACCATCCAGGATTTCATTTCGAAGTAACCCTACTATCCAGGTTCCTTCTCACAGCCCTACCATTCAGGCATTCATTTTGAAGTAACCCTATTATCCAGGTTCCTTCTCACACCCCTACCATCCAAGCATTCATTTCGAAGTAACCCTACTATCCAGGTTCCTTCTCATAGCCATACTATCCAGGCATTCATTTCGAAGTAACCCTACTACCCAGGTTCCTTCTCCCTTATCTCCAGACAACAGTTTACAACACTGTAAGACCTGGACCCGACCAAACACAGACAGTTTCAAATTTCCCCAGTAAATCGTTGTACAGCTTGGACCCTAGCCAGATATACAGCTCACTTCCACCTCCTCAATTAAGAATTAACCCCCCAGTAGAGTAATGGACAACTGAAGCTCCTAGACTCTATTACCCAAGACATAAATCAACATTCCCCGACGAATTCTTCCTCAACGGCAAGTACATGAATTCTCACAAAGGAATCTCTTATGAGACCGATATCTTTTTGGATGGCGTCTTTAAGCACATCTCCAACGATTCTCTATCGACTTCCAAATGGAATATGTTGTACCCCAAAATTTTCTATCTCATTTATCAAGAATTTGATTACAAGATCTCCTTTGACTCAAGACTGCATTAGGGTTTATCAGCTCACGACCCCTCCTTAAGCATTGATGACCAAAATTAGGGTTTGAGATTTCACAAGGATATTTGAACTTCCAATGCCCCATATGACTTTCATGGATCATTATGGACCCTCAAGATTATGCATGTCAAGTTTCAAGCTTTGGATCACACTTTTGCTCAATCAATTGAGCAATTGACCTAAAAATCAGTTGTATTGGGGAAATAGTCAACTATGGCCAATTCACAGTAAAACTACATAATTTTTTATCCATATAAACATTTTAAACTCATATGTATCATTTGATCAAGTTTGGACTAAAATTCCTCAAGAAATTTGATCAAATCTTCAAAAGGGCAAAATGGTCAAAATTAGGGTTTTGATTGGGAAAGGGCAATTTCTGATTTTGACCTAGAAAATGCTCAATTGGTTTAAGGCATGATCTCAAGAGTCAAATTGCATCATTTTGACCAATTGATATGGCTCAAAACATTGCTCAAGTCCAATGGATTGACAGATGAATTTTCAGTCAACTGATCAAAAGTCAACTGTATATTGAAAAGTCAAACTTTGACTTTTTGGTCAAATTCAAATGTCAGAGATCACAATTCATCAAAGAATGTCAAAATATGAAACTTACTCATCAAGAAATCAAAAATTCAAGATTTCATTTTGAAAAGTTAAAATTTCTAAACTTAGAAATTTTTCTGTGTTGGAAATTTCCTATTTTTTCACAACTTTGAGCAAAAGTTTAACCATGATGCAAGATGATTCAAAATAAACTTCCAACATGAAAGTTATAGATCTCCATGAAATCTACAACTTTTCTTCACACAACTCCTTCCAAAAGTGCTTGGATCTCAAGTTATAATTTTAAGAATACATGGTCACGAAACAAAAACACTTAGTGAAATTTTGCCTTAATTTGGTCAGGATTTTGACCTAACTTCATGGCACTTTTTCATATAGTTCCAAGGGGAATTTTCAAAAGTGATTCAAATATAGGTATTAGAGAACATTTCAAGATTTCCAAAATGTCCAATAACTCCTTGAGATCATTTTTGAGTAGGGAGAATCGAAGAGATGAAGTTAGGGTTTTATCACTTGAATTATAAGTCATTTTGTGATGAACAAATTCAAACTTCAAACTTATGCTGCATAACCTCTACTTTGCAGGCCTCAAACTTGTTAGGCACTCCATAATTAATTGCTTTCAAAACTGTTAGAGGTCTCATTTCAAGCATTCAATGCAAGGCCATGCTTTATATCAATTTTGGGAAGAAAGTGCACATTGCCATTTTGATAAAGTGGCTTTTTGCACAAAACTTGTTCTTGAGCCTTGCACTTGTTCTCTTATGATCATACAAGTCCCATAACTCATAAGAAACTTGTTAGAAACTTACAATCACTCATCCCATGCTTGTACTTCCCCTTGAAACTTGTTTTCCCATTTTTCTTGAAAATCAAGTAACATAGAAAATAGCTTGTAACTTGTAATTCTGACTTTCAAAACCACTCAAGACCTTTTGCTTATACATACACAAGCCATTTGCCATAAATCCAACGCATGCTTAAGCCCTGAAAACACCTAGAATACAAAATCACCAAAAACACTTCAAAACTTGTCATTTCTGAGTTTTGAATCCAATCTCCAAATTTGCTCGTGCGTTTCTTGGCCTTTTACTTTCAGAAGCTTCTAAACAACATATACAAACATTCCCAACACCTGCAGTACCACTGTAACACCTCCATCATCATCCACCATTTTCAAAAACATCACCTTGAACCTTGACTTCTTCAGAACTCCTCCGGCACTTTCAGCTCAAGCTAAGCATCCCATTAGCTTCCTGGGAACTTAAGGAAGCTAATTCAATCATTGGAACTCACTGAAAGCTACTCAAACTCCAAACCCTATACCCTCTTGCAAGGTAAGTTTTATGATTTTGGAACTTTTCATACAGGCATCATTAATGGTTTATTTATGAATGAAAAATGTAGATATCATTGCCCTAAAGCTAACCATGTCCATAGTTTTCATTAATTTTGCTTGAGCTTAGAGAATTTTAAGATTGAAGTTTCTGAGATTTTTAGGGTTCAGATTAGGGCCATTAAAATTCATGCTTATCTTTACTCTATAATTTTATTGCTTTGCATTTCTGAAATCGTGAGGAAATTTGCTACAAGTTTCCTGTTTACAGTTTTCATTTTTGTTGAGATTTGAATGAGATACAAAGGCTCTGGTTGGGCGTGAGGTTGAAGATGAAGTTCAGGCCATGGACTTGTTTACTATCAGATATTTATTGTTTTGATTATATAAACAGATGTATAGCCACCCTAGTGATATAAGCGTGCGCCTGTGACTATAGGGACCTGGGTTCGAGCCCCAGTGGTACCCTTTTGGATTTTTTTCATATTTTTTGCATTCTGACTCTTTTTTTGGCAGCGTTGGGCCTCCCTTGGGTCTTTATGTTTTTTTTCTTGTTGCTGACCCCCCTGCTGGCTATTCACACCCTGGCCCATTTATTTTCTTTTTTTCATTTTTTTTTATTTATTTTTTTCTTAAATATTTTATTTAATATTAAAAAATCAGAAAAAAATGTAAAAAACATGAGATTTATATTTTGATAAAGTTTATTTATTTTTTACACAAAACATTATTTTATTTAATCCTACTTTATTTATTCTTACTAATTGGTTTTGTAAATTTAATTAAAAAAACTAGGGTTTTAGTTATCTTCTTAAGATATTTTATTTTAAAACCAAAAAAGATCAGAAAAATATTTTATAATACTATAAATTATTTTTAAAGACAAAATACCAAAAAATATTCTTCTTATGAATTTAATTTCTTTTTTAAATTAATATTTAGATTAGGGTTTTATTTAAATTCTTTTCCTAGTAAATTTAGGTTTACTTTTTATTATTTAATTAATTATTTTTCTTTAGTTAATTAGGTTAAAACAAAACCCTTTCATTCTAAAAAATCTAAACAAACATCCATTTTCTTCATATTTTACATTCTTGTATATTTATTCATATTGTACATTATTTATTCAATCCTTGTCCAAGTTCAATATGGTTGTAATAGATAAATAGGATTTATTTTCTTGCAATCCCCATTTATAATTTGTACCCCCCTCCAACAAGTATTGTAATAGCGTAGTAATTTTAAATTTCACAATTTATCGCTTTATATACAGATGTTAGTAATTAGGGTTTGTATGGAAAGACTAAAACCAATCAATTAGAAAACCCTAATCAAAGACAAAACCAAGCATGGAAATAATACACTTGCACACAAGCACCCCTAGGGTAAATCCACTTGGTTGCCTTACAAAATGGCCATATTACGCATGTGAGGTATCTTAGCAAAAAACAAGCAAAATACAAGATCATAGTCCCTCGATGACGCTATCTATGTTGCCTTTCAAATGATCTTAGTCCCTAAAAGAGAATGCTAAGATACCTTGCAACATTGCTAATCATGGTTATACGATGACCCACGCCCATGCCGTTTACATCCAAAGATAGGGTTACTTACCAAATCAATGGTAAGATGACAATGTCAAAGGAAAGAGGAAATGAACATGAAAGACTTTTGAGTAGGTAGAATGCTCCTAATTACTTGCTCTATTTCAAAACAAAACATCCTTGCTATTTTCAAAAACAAACACCTACACTTTCAAAACATCTTACAAACTTGAAAACATTTTCAAAAGATCAACATATTTATATACATTCTTACGAACGAGAATCATTACAAAGTTTGCCTAAACAATGGCCTCTTTACAAAATACTTCCAAAAACCACACAAAGCACAATTTCAAGCAAAAGCAAGTGATCTAGCAAGTAACTAAGAGCCCATGGAAAACCATGGATGAAAAGGGTGCTAATACCTTCCCTTTTCATAATCTCAAGAAATAATCTCAAAGGTATTTCCTGTGCTTTTTTACCTTTCCTTTTGGATAAAAGAAAAGTCGGTGGCGACTCTTGCTAAACCACAACATTTGCGATAAAATGCAAAACACCCAAGTCAGTTCTCCCACCGTATCACAGAACTGGCGACTCTGCTGGGGAGAATTCTAGAAGTTGGGTTACCTTAGGGTTAGATCACATTTACTTGCTTTCATTGTTTGACTTGTATGCTTTACATTATGGTTATTTGTTTGGGTTTGAATCCTCTACCCAGATTTGGGTTACCTTATAGGTAAGTAGCAATACATTGTGGAAACTGTGCGGGGTATACCGACATGGTCTAAGCAATAGCTATGTTAGTGCGACATATTTGTGGGTACTGGTAGCCCTTGAGTTAATCAAGGAGAATATGGGGCCGCTGAGCGATGTCATGAAGCACTAACGAACTTTTAGAACCTTTACTTGACCAACTTGGCCTTTAGGACGTAGTGAGATGACCGACTTTGGTGCAGTTCGAAGTTGGTAGATACTCGATACTACACTCATTGAGGTTTGGTTTTTTGGGATATTTCGGTCGCCATTAAAGAGGCTTGTGCTGAAACAATGACCAAGGAAACAAACCAGTGATATTGAGCTCCTTAGAACCCAATTACTATTGCTAGGACAGGTTTAAGCCAACTAAACTTCAAGAGGGTACTTACCTATGAGACTCCATACAAGCCTAAACCTAAGGACTTATTTGCTTTGTTTGTGTATATTTATTTGTACATAACATCATGAACATCATAACATCATACTCATTCACTAACCATTTCAAGTATCTTGGGATTTATCTTTGTTCTGTTTTGTAGGACATGGATTTTATTCGCAGGAAAACCATTCAAGTCAATCTTGTAAGGATCCCTCCTCAACTTAAGGAGATAGCATCAAGGATTTCTGAAAACTCTCCATTTACCGAAAGACATGGTCGCCTACTAAACTTGGTCACCTCCAACACTGATGGAGACATGATGAAGGTGCTCTTTCAGTTCTTTGATCCTTTACACCATTGCTTCACATTTCCTAATTATCAACTTGTGCCAACTTTGGAAGAATTCTCCCAACACTTGAGGATTCCCATTCTCAATCAACTACCTTTCAACAGCATGGAAAAAGATTCAAAGCCAGAAGAGATTGCTTAAGCTCTACACTTGCAATCATCTGACGTCACAACCAATTGGGAAATAAGGAGTGGTGTCAAAGGTTTCCTAGAAAAGTTCTTGTTTGAGAAAGCCCAAAATTGTTGGAACTCTTTGGATTTGCAAGCTTTTGAGGAAATTGTGGCTCTCCTCATCTATGGGATGGTTTTGTTTCCAAATCCTGACCAACTCATAGATGTGAACACCGTCAAGATCTTCATATCTCGTAACCCGGTGCCTACTTTGCTAGGGGACATCCTACATTCTTTTCACACTCGCATTATGAGGAAAATAGGTATCCTTATGTGTTGTAATCCTCTCTTGGCAAGATGGTTTATTTCGCATCATCCCAAATCTGTATTGAAGAACAAGCATGGTTCAAGGTGGTCACAAAGGTTAATGACGCTCAAACATTTAGACATTTATTGGTGTCCCCAATCCTTAGAGAATGTTACTATTATCGACCGTTGTGGAGAATTCCCCAATGTCCCTTTACTTGGCATTAAGGGAGGTATCACCTACAACCCCTGCTTAGCCTTAAGACAGTTTGGTTACGCCCGAAGGGATGGCCCACATGAGATGCTCATTCAAGGTTTGGTATTTGACTACGAGAATGACGATCAAGGTCATCTCCAGAGATTTATCCGAGCTTGGAGGATGTTGAACAAGGTAGATAGCAAGACATTAGGGCACAAGAATTCCATCCCTCTTGAGCCTTACCTAAAATGGGTACGAACTCGTGCTTAGAGTCTTATGATGCCTTATCCCTCCATTCTCCCGGTAATCATTGAGCCTGTTATGGAAGGAGATGTTTCATACATTATTCTGCATCCTGACATACCCACCTCTCTTGAAGACTTACAAAGAGATTGGATACAACTCAAGGGCGAGCGAGATACTTTCGAGGCCCAATTCTACGCTAGTGAGAAGAAGGTTTTGGAACTCACTAAGAAACTTCATGAGAAGCGGACTCTGAATGCCTACATCGCACCAAAAGGATGCGTACAACCTTTTTATCTTAAAGTTTTTGTATTGTTTTGCCCAGAGAGGCATTGATGTACTCAAGCTTTAATTTATTAATATAACGTGTGTTTCCTTTTTGTCTAAAACAAGTTTGAATCTTTAAAATCCTTAAAATCATTGCATATGCATTTACCATTCATCATAACATAAGCAGGTTTCTTACAACAAGTCTCCTCATCTTTCTACTATTTATTTCAGTAAGATGGATCTCGAGCAAACCGTGAAGGACCTCCAAGCACAAAATGCTCAGTTTCAATAGATGTTCTTAACTCTAGCCAAAGGATAAGAAGAGTTGAAGACCTTGCTGGTTGAAGAGAAAAAGAAGAATACAAAGAAAATAACCGGAGTTCTAAATATGGGAAGAAGATTCCAAGGTCAATCAAGAAGGACCCTAGACTTTGCAACGTCATCTGGTGAGAAAGACAATCAAGATGGGAAAGGCAAGGAAGCAGTTGTCCATCCAGATTCAGAAGAGGAAGAGGAAGAAGAAGATTATTCGGAAGAACAATATCCTCCAGTCGACGATAAGTATAAGCATCTGGAAGAATAATTAAGTACGATGAAAATTCAAAAAGTGACTGGATTGGACTTTGAGGAGTTAGGGTTAGTATCTGGGATTGTCATTCCCCCAAAATTCAAGGCACCGGTGTTCGCCAAATACGATGGAGTTTCATGTCCCAAAATGCATCTCCGGTCCTATGTGAGGAAAATATAGCCTCACACCGCTGACAAGGATTTATGGGTACACTTCTTTCAAGGCAGTCTGTCTGGAACTCAACATGATTGGTTTTATCAGCTAGAAAGAGCCAATGTTCATAATTGGGAAGATCTGGCTGTTGCCTTTTACAAACAATACCAATACAACATTGATCTCGCTCCCACCCGTACTCAATTCCAGAGTATGGCCATGGTTTCAAGTGAAGGCTTTAAAGACTAAACACAAAAATGGAGGGACTTAGCAGGAAGAGTCCAGCCTCCCCTATCTGAAAGAGAGTTAGTAGATATGTTTTTGAGCACCTTGTCCGGTCCTTTCTTCAATCACTTAATTGGGAGTTCATCGGAAGGTTTTACCGAATTGATATTGACCGGAGAAAGGGTGGAAGTCGGGATCAAGAATGGGAAGATTCAAAAAGATGCATCATCTGTTGCTGTAAGAAAACCGTTCATTGGAAAAAAAGAAGTTGTTGCTGTATATCCTCAGAGAAATCAAGATAGGGCTGAACGCCGTCCAATGGTGGGGGTTGTCATGATTCCTAAACCCGCACCAGCTCAACAAAGAAGCAACCAGCCAAGAACAGAAAGACCAGTCAGACAGTTCACCCAAATTAACATGACACTATCTCAAGTATTGCCACATTTGTTGAGATCCAATCTAGTGACTTTGAAAGAAGCTCCAAAGAATCCTAACACAGCCTCTCCTCATTATCATCCTAATGCCCTCTATGCATACCATTCTGAGATTCCCGGCTATAACACTAACAATTGTTGGGCTCTGAAAAACAAAGTACAAGACCTTCTTGAAGCCAAAGAGATTGAATTCGACGCACCAGAAATTCCCAATGTAATCATTGCCCCTATGCCCAAGCACGGCCGTAATGTCAACATCGTTGAGGAAGATATGTTTTTTACTTTGGTTTATGAACTTGTGACCCCACTCCTGACTATAAAAAAGAACTTGTTAAATGTCAGTGTATTCCTAGGCTGTGATGAAAGCTGTCATTTCTGTTTATCCTTACCAACCAACTGTCATTTGTTAAAAGCAGGCGTTCAATGCCTAATAGATGACAAGGAGATTTTGTTCGAGAAGACTTCTACTCCAACTGTTTCTTATAATGATATTTCCATAGTGACTATTTCCGACAATTCTTCCAGGGTCTCCACCAAAAAACCCATTAGAATTACATCAGTTCCTAAAGTAGCTCTGTTGATAATTACAATGCCTGGACCAATCCCGTATTCGTCAGACAAAACCATCCCATGGAATTATGGAGGTGATGTCTACTATCACGGTATCAAGCAAGATTGGCCAGCTGCTGAAAATTCAAGTTCTGAGAAAGTTGACTCCGATATCAGTAATATCACAGGGACTAGTAAGATAACCCGAAGTGGAAGGGTTTTCTCTCCAGAAATTGCTCCTCCAAAAGTTGTTTCTAGACCTGTAATCATTCCTGTTATTGTTTCTCCTCCAAATGCTATTCCCAGTCCTGCAATCATCTCTGCTAATACTCCTACTGACATTCCCACTACCGAGTCAACTGAGACTCGAGGTAAAGGTATTCTAGTTGAGCCTGTCCAGACGAAGGCACAATCAGTAGCTATCCCTGAGACCTCCTGAAAAGAGATAGAGGAAATTCTAAAGATCATAAAAAGAAGCGACTACAACGTAGTCGAGAAACTGGGGCAAACTCGATCAAAAATTTCCATGTTGGCTTTATTATTATGTTATGAGGCTCATGCAAAGGCCTTGGTAAAGTTACTTAAAAATATCCATGTACCCCAAGAAACATATGTCGATCAGTTCCAAGACTGCATAGCCAGCTTGACCGCAGATAATGGTTTAGGTTTTTCAGATGTTGATTTAACGCCAAGGCGGAGGAAGCATAATGAGGCATTGCATGTCTCAGTCGAATACAGGGGTACGACTTTGGCTCATGTTTTGGTTGACACTGGTTCGTCTCTGAATGTGTTTCCTAAAAAGGCTCTTGAGAGGCTTGACTATGAAGGATTGACGTTGAAACCTAGTAAAATCGTAGTGAGGGCCTTCGAAGGCTCAAAAAGGATGGTGCATGGGGAAGTGGACATCCCCATAAAAGTTGGAACCCAAACTTTTAATTCAACTTTTTATGTAATAGATATTCTCCCTTCATATTCCTGCTTATTAGGCCGTCCGTGGATCCATAATGCTGGTGTTGTTACCTCTACATTGTATCAAATTCTGAAATATCCAATTCTAGGGAAAACTATCACTGTTCATGGAGAAGAAGAGTATATGGTCAGTCATCTAAATTCCTTTAGGTATGTGGAATTAGATGGTGAATTTATTGAAACTCCATTCCAGCACTTTGAAGAAGTCCCGCAGACTGTGGCAGTAACTAAGGCTATGTATCAAGTCTCCAAGATTACAAGACCTCTGCTCAAGATGTCGTCTTTGAAAGATGCCAAGGCAGTGATAGAAGAAGGTGGGTGCACTATTTGGGGCCAACTCCCAGATATCCCAGAAGGATGTACGTCGCGCTCGTGCCGGAGGACCAGCCTTGAAGATCAGCAACCACTAAATCAGCGTTGTAGAGGATGATGAAGACAACTATAACCTAGAGGATTGGATTTTCCCAACTGTCAGTGGAGGGCTCAACAATTGGGAGGCTAGAGATTTTGTCCCGATCACATTTATCCAATAGTAATTTGTCTTTAAATTTTGTCGGATCTGTAATATTAAAACAATTCAGACTCTTAAAACCTTGTGTCTTACCCGAGACACAATGGTCCATTTGTAAGGGTTATTATCTCATTTCCATATGACATCAATGAATCATGGACGTTTTTTAAATACAAACATTATGCTCATTGTTTTTCTTTTTTACATTTTCATTTCTTTCAAAGATATATATACTCTTACACACACTCACACTCACAATGAAGGTCTACATCCACTCAGGATCCCATGGGTAACGGTTCTGCTATGGTCTTTTGTGACTCAGAAAATCTAACCTACCAAGCCGAAGACGAAGGTGAGGAAGATTGTGAAGTGCCAGGGGAACTCTCCAGGTTACTACAACAAGAAGAGAGGACCATTCATCCCCACGAAGAACCAATGGACAAAATTAACCTAGGTACCGAAGAAGACAAAAGAGAAGTCAAGGTGGGTGCCAATCTGGAACCCGGTGTCAAAGAGCTTCTGATTCAATTGCTACACGATTATGTTGAGCTGTTTTCCTGGTCATACGAAGACATGCCAGGACTTGATGCAGACATCGTGGTACATCATCTACCAACAAAATAAGAATATCCATCGGTAAAACAAAAGGTCTGTCACATGCCACCAGACATGTCATATAAGATCAAAGCAGAAGTCATGAAACAATTCAATGCCGGATTCTTGGTTGTCACCTCGTATCCGCAATGGGTTGCCAATGTTGTTCACGTGCCTAAAAAGGACGACAAGGTACGAATGTGCGTGGACTACAGAGATTTGAATCGAGCGAGCCCTAAGGATGATTTCCCACTTCCCCACGTTGATATTCTAGTTGACAATACGGAACAACACAAAGTGTTTTCCATCATGGACGGTTTCTCAAGCTACAACCAAATCAAAATGGCGCCTGAGGACATGGAGAAAACAACCTTTGTCACACAGTGGGGCACATTTTGCTACAAGGTTATGCCATTCGGGCAGAAGAATGATGGGGCAACCTATCAACGTGCCATGGTAGCTTTATTTCACGACATGATACATCATGAAATAGAGGTCTATGTGGACGACATGATAGCTAGATCTCAAACAGAAGAAGAGCATCTTGATTATTTACAGAAACTGTTTGGGAGGCTAAAGAAGTACAAGCTGAGGTTGAACCCAAATAAATGCACATTTGGGGTGAGGTCCGGTAAACTCCTAGGCTTTGTCGTCAGCGGAAAAGGTATTGAAGTCGATCCTACCAAGGTGAAAGTTATACAAGAAATGCCTGCTCCTCGTACTGAGAAGGAAGTCATAGGATTCTTGGTACGGTTAAACTACATTTCCATATTCATTTCTCACCTAACAGCTACTTGTAAACCAATCTTCAAATTACTGAAGAAATATCAAGTAGTCAAATGGAATGATGAGTGCCAAACTGCTTTTGACAAGATCAAAGAGTATCTGCAAGAGCCTCCTATTTTGATGCCACCAGTCGAGGGAAGACCATTGATCATGTATCTAACTATTTTAGAAAATTCAATGGGGTGTGTGCTGAGACAGCATGACGAGTCTGGCCGAAAAGAGCATGCTATTTATTACCTGAGTAAAAAGTTTACCAACTGTGAAACAAGATATTCACTGCTCGAGAAAACTTGTTGTGCTCTGGCATGGGCTTCTCGCCGGCTAAGACAGCATATTCTGACCCATACTACCTTATTGATATCTAAAATGGATCCAATAAAATACATCTTCAAGAAACCTGCCCTCTCTGGGAGAATAGCGAGATGGCAGATGATCCTGACAGAATATGACATACAATATACTACCCAGAAAGCAATAAAGGGCAGTGTACTAGCTGATCACCTTGCTCATCAAGATGTGGATAAATACCAGTCCATGAAGTTCAAATTCCTAGATGAAGACATCATGATGGTAAAAAACTGTGAAGAATTCAGACCATATGACGGACCTGAACAAGGATCTCGATGGACCCTGGTTTTTGATGGCGCGTCCAACGCACTCGGCAATGGTATTGGTGTTGTACTCATATCTCCTGAAGGGTGTTGTACTCCCTTTTCTTCACACAACTCCTTCCAAAAGTTCTTGGATCTCAAGTTATAATTTTAAGAATACATGGTCACGAAACAAAAACACTTAGTGAAATTTTGCCCTAATTTGGTAGGATTTTGACCTAACTTCATGGCACTTTTTCATATAGTTACAAGGGGAATTTTCAAAAGTGATTCAAATATGGGTTGTAGAGCAAATTGCAAGCTTTCAAAAATGTCCAAGAACTCCTTGAGATAATTTTTGAGTAGGGAGAATCAAAGAGATGAAGTTAGGGTTTTATCACTTGAATTATAAGTTATTTTGTGATGAACAAATTCAAAATTAAAACTTATGTTGCATAACCTCCACTTTGCAGGCCTAAAACTTGTTAGTCACTCCATAATTAATTGCTTGCACAGCTGTTAGAGGTATCATTTCAAGCATTCAATTCAAGGCCATTCTTTATATCCATTTTGGGAAGAAAGTGCACATTGCCATTTTGATAAAGTGGCTTTTTGCACAAAACTTGTTCTTGAGCCTTGCACTTGTTCTCTTCTGATCATACAAGTCCCATAACTCATAAGAAACTTGTTAGAAACTTCAATCACTCAGCCCATGCTTATACTTCCCCTTGAAACTTGTTTTCCCATTTTTCTTGAAAATCAAGTAACATAGAAAATAGCTTGTAACTTGTACTTCTGACTTTCAAAACCACTCAAGACCTTTTGCTTATACATACACAAATCATTTGCCATAAATCCCACGCATGCTTAAGCCCTGAAAACACCTAGAATACAGAATCACCAAAAACACTTCAAAACTTGTCATTTCTGAGTTTTGAATCCAATCTCCAAATTTTCTCGTGCGTTTCTTGGCCTTTTACTTTCAGAAGCTTCTAAACAACATATACAAACAATCCCAACACCTGCAGCACCACTGTAACACCTCCATCATCATCCACCATTTTCAAAAACAGCACCTTGCACCTTGACTTCTCCAGAACTCCTCAGGCACTTTCAGCTCAAGCTAAGCATCCCATTAGCTTCCTGGGAACTTAATGAAGCTAATCCAATCATTGGAACTCACTGAAAGCTACTCAAACTCCAAACCCGATACCCTCTTACAAGGTAAGTTTTCTGACTTTGGAACTTTTCATACAGGCATCATTAATGGTTGATTTATGAATGAAAAATGTAGATATCATTTCCCTAAAGCTAACCATGTCCATAGTTTTCATTAATTTTGCTTGAGCTTAGAGAATTTTAAGATTGAAGTTTCTGAGATTTTTAGGGTTCAGATTAGGGCCATTAAAATCCATGCTTATCTTTAATCTATAATTTTATTGCTTTGCATTTCTAAAATCGTGAGGAAATTTGCTACAAGTTTCATGTTTACAGTTTTCATTTTTGTTGAGATTTGAATGAGATACAGAGGCTCTGGATGGGCGTGAGGTTGAAGATGAAGTTCTTCACATTTTATACATTATGGAAAAGATAAATTCTTCACATTTTATATTCTTGTATATTTATTCATTTTATACATTATTTATTCAATCCTTGTCTGTGATCGGTGGATCTGGAACTGACTGTTTAACACTGGTTCGCGAAATGTCGCGGAAGCAAGAGTCGCCACCGTCTTTTATTTTCTCCAAAGGGAAAGGACAAAAGCACAGAAAAATTCCTTAAAGAGATTGCTCTCGGTTCGGGAGGTAGATTATAGAAAGGGAAGGTGTTAGCACCCTTTCTATCCATGGTTATCCATGGGCTCTTAGATACTTGCTCAATGTGTTTTCAAAATTGTTTTTTTGCTTTTCAATGTGGGTTTTAAAAAGTTTCTTTGAAAGTTTCAGATCGACTCTTGTGTCAGAGTGTTTGAAAAATTGCTTTGAAAGCTTTTGAAAATGTGTCGGTGTGAAAAGTATTTTTGAGTTTGTTTTGAAGTTAGAGCAAGTATCTACGAGAACCTACCTACCCTAAGGAATTCGTCTGTGTAAATGTCCTTTAAAGTAGTGCCATCCCACCATTGAGAGGTAGGTAGCACCACCGTTGGAGGCGTTCGGGTCAATTCGAGGTTCGGGACATGGTGATCACCAGAGCAATAGGAAGACACCTTAGAAGCTACCCTCATGCCAGGTTCCCGGATCATGAGGACTTACTAAGACATCCTCTACTCGACGATCACCTTTCGAGGCAAGGCAACAGTGAGGCATACCCTAGGGGTGGTGTGTGCGAATTGTGTGTCATTTTCATTTGCATTTGTCTTGTCATGTTAAAGTGTTCTACGCTTGATTTTATTATGGCCATTCATTCTTGCATGCTTTTGTTAACAGTTAAAAATATTTGCGAAAAAGTAAATTCTAAGCTATTACAAATGGCGCGGGTCCACATCGCCAAAATTAAACCGGACCCGATTTGACGGAAAGTAAATAAAGCAAATAAAAGTGCGAAAAGTAAATGTTACAAAGCTTTGGGAGAGATACATAATTATTCAAGCGACATAAAGTAAATGTGCGAAATTAAACAATTAAGGATATGGGCGTTGGACCCTTTTGCAAAAATTAATGTTAATGAGGAATTAAAACTTAAAATTTAAAATAAAAATGTTTTTGGTATTTTTGTATTTTAATGAAAAGAGAGAATTAATTAAGAGAAAAGAAATTGTTTTTGTTTTTTAGTATTTTTATGATTTAATAAAAGAGAATTAATGAAAATTAAAATTGAATGCAAACCCTAATTCTAATGACTTTTAAGTTTGTTATGAAAATATTAGAATATAACCTAAATTAAACCTAAAATTTTTTATGTACAATTTACTCATAAAAATAATAAAATAAATGTTATGGTAAAAAAAGGAAACAAATTAAAAAGGGATAAAAAGTAAACCTAATTCTATATTTTTTTGGATTTTTGTTATGAAAAGAATTAAAATTAAAACTCTAATCTAAATTAATTTATTTACATGAACATATTAAAATAAAAATTATTTATCATGTTTTTACCTTTTTCCTGATTTTTTAGGCATTTTATATATATGGTAAAAATAATTTATTAAATTAAAACAATAAAACAAATAAAATAAGAATTGAAAACAAAATAAATAAAAAAAAAGGAATTGCAAACCAGGGGGGGTGGAAGTCCCAATTTGGAGGTCTGAGCCCAGCAATCTAGCCCAGTACAGCATGGCCCTTCTGACTTTGGCATGTCACGTGTGGCAACGTTGACTAGGGTTTATTGTGTGCTTCAGATCTCAGCCGTTGGATTGACATACTGGACGCGTGGCCAGCTGGATCTTGGAGGTGTATCATGGAACGTAACATAAGCGCTTCACCTGAATATCAAAGAAAAAACATTATTGAGAAGGCATGAGACCTGGGACTCGAACCCAGGTCAGGTGTATTGCAAGCCTTGATGCGTGCCAACTGAGCCAATTGCGCGTTGTTAATATATAATAACAATCAAATAATATAAAAGAAAAGACAAGGTTAGTGGGAGTCAGCGCGCGAATTTTCAAACGCACCAACCATCGTGTGACACGGCTTCTTCTTCCTCACCATCCCTGTAAAACAAAACACGAAGGCAACGGTTTTCATAGCGTGGTTTTAGGGACGTTTTAAGAAAATAGCGATTAGCCCCTCAACGCTCATAAATTGAGCGCGAGGGTTCCATCCTCTTCGTCTTCAAGCGCTGAGTCTAATGGTCATGGTTTTGAGGCTTAATTTTTCCTCTTTGCAAAAGCCCTAAATTCAAGCTCTGAAAACCCTAGCAAATAAACATGGTAAAATCGTGTGTATAGCATAAAAATCAAATTGAATGCATTGGTTAGTTTCAGGACAAGATGATAAACATGAATCAACAATTAATTTTCATAAAAAATGCCTAGAACATGATATGCGTTTATGAGTTTTTTGCTGTACAGTTGAGGTTCCTGGTACCGATTCTTGAGGTTTGAGTGGAAGTTTGTGATTGGAATCTGATCAGTGAAGCTTCAGGAAGCCAATGGAATGAATATTAGGGCTTGAATCGTCCTCTAAAGTTGATTTCAGTTTTGCTTTTTTTGACAAAAATTCCAAGTTTGCAATTTGTTCTTTAGCGCAGCTTCCAGTCTCTTCGGATTAGGTTTATGATCAGGCCTTTGTAGTGAATCAATTAGGTTAAGAAAACTCAATAAAATCCAATGAATTAATGGTTTTGCATATTTGATTTTCTAAGATCTTTCCATGTATTTTTCACATGTATTTTTGTGTCAATTAGCCTAAATCAAACCAAATCTTTCCATGTTGGGATGTGCACGAAATATTGAGGCTGAAATGTGTACAAAAAGATTTGTTAAGGCAAGTTTGATATTTTTCATGTATTTAAATAATTTAAATGAATTAATATAAATAATAATTCAAATAAATAAATAAAAAATGAGAAAATACTTCCCTTTGGGCCAAGTGGTCGTGCACATGCTTGGAATGATGAATCATGGAAGAAAAATGGGCCCATTAGCATTTTTAGGTCATTTGAATCAATGTTGACTTTTCAAAATATCCAAAAATTTCCCAACTTCCACAAGGCATAACTTGCTTAATTTTTAAGCTTTTCTCATTTTCTTGGACATTTTGGAAAGGGCTTTGAGTCCTCTAACCAATGCCTTTGGTCCCATGTCATTTTGATTTACCAATCTCAAGTTATGGCCTTTGACTTAAAGTCCCTTTTTGTTGACTTTTGAAAATGACCTATAATGTTGAAATTGATAACTTTTTGTGAGAGCATTTCTTGGACTTGAAATATGAATATGAGTTGTAGGAAATGTCTTTCTCTTCAAAATGAGCTTTGGATGGGATTTTTCTGATAATCCATGTGAAAGTTATGCCCTGGTCAATTTCAGTTGACTTTTTCAGCTGTCCAAATAAGGAAACTTTTGCATCTTTGATGATTTCTGAGCCAAATTTTGAGAATCATGATCAAGCATTGATCAAATGATGTTTGTGGCTTCAAAATGATATGTTGACCAAAAATTTGAACTTTTGACTGTCAAATGACCATTTTGCCCCTACAGTTGACTGTAGTGCAATTTAGGGTTTTGACTGTGCAATTTTGAGCTGAATGCCTTGAAACTTTGTATGAGGATACTTGACCATGTTTGTAGGCATGTGAGACTTGATTGGACCTTTGAAAACTTCATTTTCTTGATCAGCACACAAACCCTAGTTTTGACTGTATAGGAGACAGTTGGACTGCACAACCCTTGGGGAATTTTGTGACTTGGCTTGGCAATTTCTTGGAGAATATGGGAGGGCAAATTTTGGGGTGCAACAGTTGCCCCTGTTCAATCTTCTTAGACCTGAGGATGCAGATTGGCGGACGTGCCTTTCGTAATCCGAGGGTAGAAGATGATTGAACACTAGAGTGCCCAGAAATTTGCGCTCACATAGTAGCAGTGATGGCGGAATGGGCTTATAGATGCCATTTAGAGGTTGCTGGATAGGATGATGGGCTTATAGATGCCATATGGATGTTGATTGCGTAGGAGATTCCTTAGCGAGAACCTGCATACCTGCAAAAGAACAAATGAGTACCTGACACGTTGCAGGAGCTGGTTTTCAGATGCTTGGTATAGATGTGTCCTGACTGGTTACAGGAGCTGAGTCTGGAGCTTCAAACGGAGATGAATGAACCAGGGATGGTTACTTCCTTAGCATGAATGGTAAGAGAACCTTGGGTGATTTTAACTTCAACAACGCTCGTTGAGAAAATCTTGGTGGGAAACACCATCTTCGCAGGATCGGGACGAGAACCATAGGCCATTATAATCTGAAAGGGAATCACCTCACTCGCCGTCGGAGAGGGAATCATAAGAAAAGGAATTGTCACCTCACTCACCGTCGGAGAGGGAACCACAGGATACTATCACCTCACACTCATCGTCGGAGAGGGAAACATCTGAAGAAGGAATTACCACCTCACTCACCGTTGGAGAGGGGACCATAGGAGACTATCACCTCACACTCACCGTCGGAGAGGGAAATATCTGAAAAAGGAATTACCACCTCACTCACCGTTGGAGAGGGGACCATAGGAGACTATCACCTCACACTCACCGTCGGAGAGGGAAATATCTGAAAAGGAATTACCACCTCACTCACCGTTGGAGAGGGGACCATAAGAGACTATCACCTCACACTCATCGTCGGAGAGGGAAACGTCTGAAAAGGACTTACCACCTCACACACCGTCGGAGAGGGAACCATAGGAGACTATCACCTCACACTCACCGTCGGAGAGGGAAACATCTGAAAAAGGACTTACCACCTCACTCGCCGTTGGAGAGGGAACCATAAGAGACTATCACCTCACACTCACCGTCGGAGAGGGAAACATCTGAAAAAGGAATTACCACCTCACTCGCCGTTGGAGAGGGAACCATAAGAGACTATCACCTCACACTCACCGTCGGAGAGGGAAACATCTGAAAAAGGAATTACCACCTCACTCACCGTTGGAGAGGGAACCATAGGAGACTATCACCTCACACTCACCGTCGGAGAGGGAAACATCTGAAAAAGGACTTACCACCTCACTCGCCGTTGGAGAGGGAACCATAGGAGACTATCACCTCACACTCATCGTCGGAGAGGGAACCATCTGAAAAAGGACTTACCACCTCACTCGCCGTTGGAGAGGGAACCATAGGAGACTATCACCTCACACTCACCGTCGGAGAGGGAAACATCTGAAAAAGGACTTACCACCTCACTCGCCGTTGGAGAGGGAACCGTAGGAGACTATCACCTCACACTCACCGTCGGAGAGGGAAACATCTGAAAAAGGACTTACCACCTCACTCGCCGTTGGAGAGGGAACCATAGGAGACTATCACCTCACACTCATCGTCGGAGAGGGAACCATCTGAAAAAGGAATTACCACATCACTCGCCGTTGGAGAGGGGACCATAGGAGACTATCACCTCACACTCACCGTCGGAGAGGGAAACATCTGAAAAAGGAATTACCACCTCACTCACCGTTGGAGAGGGGACCATAGGAGACTATCACCTCACACTCACCGTCGGAGAGGGAAACATCTGAAAAAGGAATTACCACCTCACTCACCGTTGGAGAGGGGACCATCTAAAAAAGGAATTACCACCTCACTCACCGTTGGAGAGGGGACCATAAGTTCTGCTGAGTCTTTATCAGAAAAATCTGTTGGGAGTCGATTTAGCTGGACTAGAGAAGGCTTTGAAATATGCTTGAGAATTTCAACTGCATCTTTCCTGAAAGGTAAAGGTCAGTCATATGCAATGCATGATATGGATCAAGCGATGATGTTCTCAACATAAATGAGATTTGTATGATGTGATGCGTTATGCATGCCATAATGATGTATGTGATGTTTTATGAATGTTTTCGTCTAGGAAAGTAGATCCTTGACGGGTGCCGGGAAGTCGATATCCTGGGCTAGCATTGATTTTGCTTCCGCTGGGGCTGATAGTTGCAAGAATACCGGTAGGAGAAGATGACTCCGTTGCGGAATGAACTTGGCGAATGGAAGATTCTGCGGGGAGAAAAGATACTCTAGCGACCATGCTGGGAAGCAATACTCTGTGGGAAGAGGAATGCCTTGCTGAGTGTTGATAATAATTTGTTGGGGATACCCTTGTTGTTGGAAGTGTTGATAGACTTCGCTGGGGATAAGAAGGCTTCGTCGATGACTCCCTTTCCGTGGCTGAGGATAACCCAGTTATATCTTGTTAAGGAAATAACTCTTTAAATCAAGTCGGACGACGCGTTCGTGTTCTGCGAGGGGACAAGCTTCCAGAATCTACTGGGGATATGCTTATTGCTTGGGGAGATAGATTCCAACCTTCCTGGGGAACTGGATTGGACTTTCTTGGGGAAGTTTTGATATGCTGGTGAAGTGATTCTTTTGAATGCTGATATGCCGCCGGGGGACAATCTTCAGACCAAGACTGCCGGGGATGCTTGTTAAGAATATATGCTGCTGGGGAAGTGTTGAGACCTATGGGAGGATACTCAACTTCCTTGAAACTTGATAATTTTGCTTGGAGAGGAATGTACTGTTTTGCCGAACCACTCTCTGGGGATTTAATATGTACTTGGTCGTGTTCTTTAGCTGAACCTACCTTGGTACCTTGGAGGATAGAACAATCAGACTGCTTAGACCACTCCTTATTGCCCCTGTTTCTACGGGGGAGGCACTTGTGGGGTGCTGATAGTTGTTGATGGACAAACCTTCTTCTGGTAGACATATGGCAGGACATAGTCGTACGCTTTGATCCCTAACTTTTGCCTGGACCGCCCTTTCGGGTTTTCAGTCCAACGGGATACCCATTTTTGCCCAAGCCGCCTTTTCAGGTTTTCGACTTGCCGGGTGTACAGATTTTTTCATTTCATCCCTTCATTTTGCCCGAACCCTTTTGGTTCGCTGGGAAGCCCTAATTTTTGCCTAGGCATGTCAACCTAGCGGGTCTTTGATTTTGCGCAGTATTTTTTCGACTATGTCTACGTTCTCAGAATGTAGGGAGTTGCCCCTGTTAGAAGTGTTTTGTTGTCATACCACCCGAATATCTTCGTTTGATCGTCCAATGTCCCAAATGACTCAGGCGGAGATTTGCCCCAGGCTATTTGGCCTTTTGAGAGATTCTCCGAATCTTGATTGGACTGCCCCAGATGATGGACCATGGTCATGTCATGCGCCTCGTTTGGGAGTGCTTTTGTTCATTATACTTTCATTGTGCGAATTTCCTGCTGTTCAAACAAAAAGTCATATGCAAACAAAGTTATGTTAAAAATGCAAAGCCTATGTCTGTCTTGAAGATTTTGAAAATGCATTCTTTTTCATAAAACAAGTGAATGTTTGTAAAACGTGATGTCAACTCCGTAGGCCTTAAGGAGTCAGGATACCTTTCGTAACAATATGCTTTCGAACTAACCCATGCTTCAGCTAGGACTTTTAAGGGTTATAACGTGGCCTGGTTCACGGTTTAAGAAACAAAGGATAAAGGCTCAAATTTTATTTGTACCCACCCGCTCTTCGTGATGTTCTCCAAACCTAAACTCAGTTGATCATACGTTAGACCTTGTTTGAGTCTTTGCTTTGATTTTCCGGTGATGATTCGGATTTTGATGATTTATTTTGAATAGGCAGTCATTCCTTTTTCTGTGGAGGGTTTGTAAGACCTCTTTCTTGATTTTTGTTATCCCTTTCTTTTTTTGCCTGAACTGTTTCCTTTTTTGGAATTACAGTCAGCGGGATGCCCCAGTTTCATAAGTCCCCTTTGTAGGTTTAGACTTTTTTGGGCTTTTCATTTATGAATTTTGATGATGACTGCCTGTCCTTTTGATTGTTCTGAACCATCACTGTCTTTGTTCGTTTTGTAAAGACCTCTTCGGTGCCATTAGTCATGCACTTGGATCAACTGAGGGACTACCCTGCCCCAGGTTATGATAAAGGGTTTCAATTTTCGAAAATAAAACTCCTACTTCTTTGGCTCAGAGGGGTTGACGAGGGATTATCTTCCTTATTACTCCAGTGTTTAGGAATTGAAACAATGCCTGTACCTCATCAGCGGGGTCTGTTCAAAAGCATACTGTAGATTATGTATCGTTTTCGTCATCCTCCCTCAAGAGGCTTAGAATTATTTAAGATCAAGAGTTGACCTCAGAAAAAATATGAAAACAGTTTGCATATAGTGAATGCGAATATATTGACTCAAAAATAGACATAAGCGATGCATTAATGGAATAACAATGTTTTAACATGAATAAATGTTTAAACAAAAGAAAATCACAACTTGAATTCGAATGAACAAAAAGTGATTTCTATCCTAGCCATGTTTTGGCATGGGAGCAGTGATCACGTTGGGAGTCTCGGGTACTTCAAACTGAATCTCTCCAGCGTCGATCATGCCTTGAATCTTGTACTTCAGCGCCCAACAATCCTCAGTATCGTGCCCCGGGCTACCAGAATGGTAAGCGCACCTTGCTTCTGGGTTGTAGCTTGGAGAGGAGGTCTTTGGATTTGCAGGAGGGTTGATCACCGCAATCAGGTTCATCCTTAACATGTGTTGCAAGGCTCGTGACCATGGCATGTTGATATTGGTGAATTGTCTCTTAGGCTCGTCCGACCTGTTCTGATCAACCCGCTGTTTCTGGCGAGGTCGTTGTTGAACCTGTGAAGTAGTAGCAACTCGGAGAGGTATATTCACTGGACCCGACCTTTGCCCTCTTGGGAGTTGTTCCATGACCTGGTCCCTGATTTGGGCTGGTTGCTTCATGCCTTGAGGAAGCTGACTGACCATGGCTCTCAGCTCTCCTTGATCCTGAGCTAAACCTTGAATGAGGGCCCTTTGCCCCAGCATCTAAGTTTTCAATGTGTCTACCTCAGCTTGTAGACGTTTCAGCTGTTCGTCCTTGTCATCTTCAGGACTTTTTCTGATCAGATTCCCCATGAGGAGTGCCCTCAACTCTTCCTGCCCCTTGGATAGACCTAGGAAGATTTCCCTGAACTGAGACTCTTGAGTGTGAAGGTCCTGGTTATCTTGTTGTGAGGCCATTGCTGAAATAAACAGCGAGAAAGGTAAGTGACCTGCAAAAGGGATACCTGTAATGCAATGATGTGTATGATATGCATGCAATGTTTTCAAGGACCTCGCAGGGTAAACAAGAAAATTGTTAGCATCGGAGTTTATAGCTTGATTGAAGGAAACCCATGTTGTTGAGAATTCTTCTTCAAGGGTCAAAGGCTCACCATATCCAGTGGGTCATAGCCCCTGACAACCTTGGCTAGAGGAAAATAAATCCTCTTTGCCCCTTGCTGGATGTTTGATTCATCATGGCCTGCATCACAAGCCCTTGAGATCCTTGAAATGGGTTAGGATGTATGCAATGGTATGATGTCATGCTATGCATGGGGTGATGTAGGTAAGCCATGTTATGAGTCCCAATTAAGGACTATAAACAGACCTTGCAAGAAATTCAGTATACTTTGTTATGAGTCCCAATTAAGGACTATAAACAAAACCTGCAAGAGATCTAGTAAACCTTGTTATGAGTCCCAGTTAAGGACTATAAACAAAACCTGCAAGACTTAGTAACCCTGTTATGAGTCCCTATTAAGGACTATAAACAAAACCTGCAAGACTTAGTAACCCTGTTATGAGTCCCTATCAAGGACTATAAACAAAACCTGCAAGACTTAGTAACCCTGTTATGAGTCCCTATTAAGGACTATAAACAAAACCTGCAAGACTTAGTAACCCTGTTATGAGTCCCTATCAAGGACTATAAACAAAACCTGCAAGAAACTCGGTAAACCTTGTTATGAGTCCCAATCAAGGACTATAAACAAAACCTGCAAGAAACTCAAGGGTCAGATAATAGGCACGCAAGTAGTTCAAGTATGAAGGCACACAAGTCACACAAGTGAAGCCCTTAGAGTTTAGGCCAGCATGAGGTCTAGGTATTACCCTCTTGAAGTTGGTGGGTTCAACCTGTCCTATTAGAAGTAACCGGGTTCTAAGGGTCCCAATATCACGGGATTGCTTTCATTGTTCATCGTTTCGATTTAGCCACTGAATTGGCGACCGAAATATTCCAGGAAAGCAACCCTCAATTGAGTGTAGTATCGAGTATCAACCAACCTCGGACTGCACCAAAGTCAGTTATCTCACTACCCTAAAGAGGCCAAGATAGTTCAATTAAGGTTCCTAAGGTCTGTTGATGTTTCACGACACCACGTGGAGGCCCCGTACTCTCCTTGACTGAACTCAAGGGTTACCGGTACACACCAAAGTGCCACATCAACGTAGCAGACTGTTTCAACCATGTCGGTATACCCCGCACAGTTCCCTCACAGCCTTGTTGCTACTTTCTAAGAAGGTATCCCCCAGATCCGGGTTAGGATCTATAGAACTCCCAAGTAACCCACAATAATAAAGCAAGCAAAGAAGACAATTGAAAACATAGTTATGACCTAGCCCTAAGGTACACCCCACTTTAAGTATTATCCCCAGCAGAATCGCCAGTTCTGTGATCGGTGGATCTGGAACTGACTGTTTAACACTGGTTCGCGAAATGTCGCGGAAGCAAGAGTCGCCACCGTCTTTTATTTTCTCCAAAGGGAAAGGACAAAAGCACAGAAAAATTCCTTAAAGAGATTGCTCTCGGTTCGGGAGGTAGATTATAGAAAGGGAAGGTGTTAGCACCCTTTCTATCCATGGTTATCCATGGGCTCTTAGATACTTGCTCAATGTGTTTTCAAAATTGTTTGTTTGCTTTTCAATGTGGGTTTTAAAAAGTTTCTTTGAAAGTTTCAGATCGACTCTTGTGTCAGAGTGTTTGAAAAATTGCTTTGAAAGCTTTTGAAAATGTGTCGGTGTGAAAAGTATTTTTGAGTTTGTTTTGAAGTTAGAGCAAGTATCTACGAGAACCTACCTACCCTAAGGAATTCGTCTGTGTAAATGTCCTTTAAAGTAGTGCCATCCCACCATTGAGAGGTAGGTAGCACCACCGTTGGAGGCGTTCGGGTCAATTCGAGGTTCGGGACATGGTGATCACCAGAGCAATGGGAAGACACCTTATAAGCTACCCTCATGCCAGGTTCCCGGATCATGAGGACTTACTAAGACATCCTCTACTCGACGATCACCTTTCGAGGCAAGGCAACAGTGAGGCGTACCCTAGGGGTGGTGTGTGCGAATTGTGTGTCATTTTCATTTGCATTTGTCTTGTCATGTTAAAGTGTTCTACGCTTGATTTTATTATGGCCATTCATTCTTGCATGCTTTTGTTAACAGTTAAAAATATTTGCGGAAAAGTAAATTCTAAGCTATTACAAATGGCGCGGGTCCACATCGCCAAAATTAAACCGGACCCGATTTGACGGAAAGTAAATAAAGCAAATAAAAGTGCGAAAAGTAAATGTTACAAAGCTTTGGGAGAGATACATAATTATTCAAGCGACATAAAGTAAATGTGCGAAATTAAACAATTAAGGATATGGGCGTTGGACCCTTTTGCAAAAATTAATGTTAATGAGGAATTAAAACTTAAAATTTAAAATAAAAATGTTTTTGGTATTTTTGTATTTTAATGAAAAGAGAGAATTAATTAAGAGAAAAGAAATTGTTTTTGTTTTTTAGTATTTTTATGATTTAATAAAAGAGAATTAATGAAAATTAAAATTGAATGCAAACCCTAATTCTAATGACTTTTAAGTTTGTTATGAAAATATTAGAATATAACCTAAATTAAACCTAAAATTTTTTATGTACAATTTACTCATAAAAATAATAAAATAAATGTTATGGTAAAAAAAGGAAACAAATTAAAAAGGGATAAAAAGTAAACCTAATTCTATATTTTTTTGGATTTTTGTTATGAAAAGAATTAAAATTAAAACTCTAATCTAAATTAATTTATTTACATGAACATATTAAAATAAAAATTATTTATCATGTTTTTACCTTTTTCCTGATTTTTTAGGCATTTTATATATATGGTAAAAATAATTTATTAAATTAAAACAATAAAACAAATAAAATAAGAATTGAAAACAAAATAAATAAAAAAAAAGGAATTGCAAACCAGAGGGGGTTGAAGTCCCAATTTGGAGGTCTGAGCCCAGCAATCTAGCCCAGTACAGCATGGCCCTTCTGACTTTGGCATGTCACGTGTGGCAACGTTGACTAGGGTTTATTGTGTGCTTCAGATCTCAGCCGTTGGATTGACATACTGGACGCGTGGCCAGCTGGATCTTGGAGGTGTATCATGGAACGTAACATAAGCGCTTCACCTGAATATCAAAGAAAAAACATTATTGAGAAGGCATGAGACCTGGGACTCGAACCCAGGTCAGGTGTATTGCAAGCCTTGATGCGTGCCAACTGAGCCAATTGCGCGTTGTTAATATATAATAACAATCAAATAATATAAAAGAAAAGACAAGGTTAGTGGGAGTCAGCGCGCGAATTTTCAAACGCACCAACCATCGTGTGACACGGCTTCTTCTTCCTCACCATCCCTGTAAAACAAAACACGAAGGCAACGGTTTTCATAGCGTGGTTTTAGGGACGTTTTAAGAAAATAGCGATTAGCCCCTCAACGCTCATAAATTGAGCGCGAGGGTTCCATCCTCTTCGTCTTCAAGCGCTGAGTCTAATGGTCATGGTTTTGAGGCTTAATTTTTCCTCTTTGCAAAAGCCCTAAATTCAAGCTCTGAAAACCCTAGCAAATGAACATGGTAAAATCGTGTGTATAGCATAAAAATCAAATTGAATGCATTGGTTAGTTTCAGGACAAGATGATAAACATGAATCAACAATTAATTTTCATAAAAAATGCCTAGAACATGATATGCGTTTATGAGTTTTTTGCTGTACAGTTGAGGTTCCTGGTACCGATTCTTGAGGTTTGAGTGGAAGTTTGTGATTGGAATCTGATCAGTGAAGCTTCAGGAAGCCAATGGAATGAATATTAGGGCTTGAATCGTCCTCTAAAGTTGATTTCAGTTTTGCTTTTTTTGACAAAAATTCCAAGTTTGCAATTTGTTCTTTAGCGCAGCTTCCAGTCTCTTCGGATTAGGTTTATGATCAGGCCTTTGTAGTGAATCAATTAGGTTAAGAAAACTCAATAAAATCCAATGAATTAATGGTTTTGCATATTTGATTTTCTAAGATCTTTCCATGTATTTTTCACATGTATTTTTGTGTCAATTAGCCTAAATCAAACCAAATCTTTCCATGTTGGGATGTGCACGAAATATTGAGGCTGAAATGTGTACAAAAAGATTTGTTAAGGCAAGTTTGATATTTTTCATGTATTTAAATAATTTAAATGAATTAATATAAATAATAATTCAAATAAATAAATAAAAAAATGAGAAAATACTTCCCTTTGGGCCAAGTGGTCGTGCACATGCTTGGAATGATGAATCATGGAAGAAAAATGGGCCCATTAGCATTTTTAGATCATTTGAATCAATGTTGACTTTTCAAAATATCCAAAAATTTCCCAACTTCCACAAGGCATAACTTGCTTAATATTTAAGCTTTTCTCATGTTCTTGGACATTTTGGAAAGGGCTTTGAGTCCTCTAACCAATGCCTTTGGTCCCATGTCATTTTGATTTACCAATCTCAAGTTATGGCCTTTGACTTAAAGTCCCTTTTTGTTGACTTTTGAAAATGACCTATAATGTTGAAATTGATAACTTTTTGTGAGAGCATTTCTTGGACTTGAAATATGAAGATGAGTTGTAGGAAATGTCTTTCTCTTCAAAATGAGCTTTGGATGGGATTTTTCTGATAATCCATGTGAAAGTTATGCCCTGGTCAATTTCAGTTGACTTTTTCAGCTGTCCAAATAAGGAAACTTTTGCATCTTTGATGATTTCTGAGCCAAATTTTGAGAATCATGATCAAGCATTAATCAAATGATGTTTGTGGCTTCAAAATGATATGTTGACCAAAAATTTGAACTTTTGACTGTCAAATGACCATTTTGCCCCTACAGTTGACTGTAGTGCAATTTAGGGTTTTGACTGTGCAATTTTGAGATGAATGCCTTGAAACTTTGTATGAGGATACTTGACCATGTTTGTAGGCATGTGAGACTTGATTGGACCTTTGAAAACTTCATTTTCTTGATCAGCACACAAACCCTAGTTTTGACTGTATAGGAGACAGTTGGACTGCACAACCCTTGGGGAATTTTGTGACTTGGCTTGGCAATTTCTTGGAGAATATGGGAGGGCAAATTTTGGGGTGCAACATTGTCCAAGTTCAATATGGTTGTAATAGATAAATAGGCTTTATTTTCTTGTAATCCCCATTTATAATTTGTACCCCCCCCCCCCCCCCCTCCCACAAGTATTGTAATAGCGTAGTAATTTTAAATTCCGTAATTTATCGCTTTATATACAAATGTTAGTAATTAGAGTTTGTATGGAAAGACTAAAACCAATCAACTAGAAAACCCTAATCAAAGACAAAACCAAGCATGAAAACAATACACTTGCACACAAGCACCCCTAGGATAAATCCACTTAGTTGCCTTATAAAATGCCCATATTACGCATGTGAGGTATCTTAGCAAAAAACAAGCAAAATACAAGATCATAGTCCCTCGATGACGCTATCTATGTTGCCTTTCAAATGATCTTAGTCTCTAAAAGAGAATGCTAAGATACCTTGCAACAATGCTAATCATGGTTATACGATACCCACGCCCGTCCCGTTTACATCCAAAGATAGGGTTACTTACCAAATCAATGGTAAGATGATAATGTCATAGGAAAGAGGAAATGAACATGAAAGACTTTTGAGTAGGTAGAATGCTCCTAATTACTTGCTCCATTTCAAAACAAACGCCTACACTTTCAAAACATCTTACAAACTTGAAAACATTTTCAAAAGATCAACATCTTTGTATACATTCTTACGAACGAGAATCATTACAAAGTTTGCCTAAACATTGGCCTCCTTACAAAATACTTCCAAAAACCACACAAAGCACAATTTCAAGCAAAAGCAAGTGATCTAGAAAGTAACTAAGAGCCCATGGAAAACCATGGATGAAAAGGGTGCTAATACCTTCCCTTTTCATAATCTACCCCCCGAACACAAGAAATAATCTCAAAGGTTTTTCCTGTGCTTTTTTACCTTTCCTTTTGGATAAAAGAAAATTCGGCGGCGACTCTTGCTAAACCGCAACATTTGAGATAAAATGCAAAACACCCAAGTAAATTCTCCCACCATATCACAAAATCTGTAAGCCTATTCCCGATATCACCAATCAGTGTTACTTCATGCGAGTACAAATTTTTGGGCACTCTATTACTCAATCATCCTCCACCTTCAGATCACGAAAGGCAGACTAGCCAATCTACATCCTCAGGTTTAAGAAGATTGAACAGGGGCAGTTGTTGTACCCCAAAACTTGTCCTCCCATTTTACTCAATATATGTTCATTAAGATCCTTAACTTGCTCAAGTATGCCCAAGAGTTGACCAGATAAACTCTCTCCTAAAGCAATGAACCTCCAACTAGGGTTTCCATTTTCATCAATATGGGTGAGCTCCAAAGGCCTCATATTCTATTTATAGTCCTAGTATTTTTTCAAGACCCCCCCCCCCCCCATGTCAAGTTTCAAGCTTTGTACAAGAAGTTTGCTCAGTCAACTGCTCAGATGCTTGAAAATCAACCGTATTAGGTCAAAAGTCAATTGTGGCCCACATACAGTCAAACTTCAAGATTTTTTGGTCAACATCAACATTTTGAAGTGATATTCATCATTTGATCAAAGGTTGATCATGATTCCTCAAGAAATGCTCCTAATTCATCAAAACTCAAAAGTTGCTAAATTAGGGTTTCTCGGGAAAAGTCAACCTAAATTTGACCAAACATAACTTTCTCATACTTTATCAGAAATTTCTCATCCAAGGCTCATTTTGAAGAGAATCCAATTCCCTACAACTTATCTTCAGCCCTCAAGTTCAAAAATTGCACTCATGGAAAGATACAAACTCAGACATTATAGGTCATTCCAAAAAGTCAACAAAAACACCTTTTGGGTCAAAGCTTCTTAGATGAACATGGAAGACCCGATTGAGATGAAACCAAAGAGGTTGCTTAGGTGACATCCTAAGCTTTCTAAAAAGTCCAAAAACATCCTTCTAGGGTCAAAATTGAGAAAGATATGCATTGTCAAAGTTGGCCATTTTTTGAAATTTGCACAAAGTCAACAATGCCCAAAATTGCATTTTTTTTCACATGGGCCCATCTTTTCAAGATTGAATCTTAGTCCTAGCATGGTCCACGACCTAGAGGACCCTCCATGATTTATTTATTTATTTAATTTATTTTGATTTTTATTCATTTAAA
Source organism: Vicia faba (assembly GCA_948472305.1). NCBI lineage: Eukaryota > Viridiplantae > Streptophyta > Magnoliopsida > Fabales > Fabaceae > Vicia > Vicia faba. Next base: position 761,483,097 of record OX451740.1, on the reverse strand, counting down.
AATCAAATAAAATCAAATAAATCTAAATAAATCTTATATTTTGTTTTAAGAATGATTTTTGTATTGAATGGAGATCTTATATGCTGTCAATAGCCAAGAAAAATGTGCAAGATTGAAAAGATAAGAGATCTCTATATTTGGAAAGATTGGATGCAAGAATTGAAATTCATTATTCTTTGGATTCATTCCAATTTTATGGACCTAATTTGATTCTCACATATATACAAGATCATTCTAACCCTAGAGGAGAGGATTTCACACGCAGCCTGCCCTGCTAGAGCAAGAACAAAGTTCCATTTTTTGTAAAAGAATTTCAGACGGGATCCCTTTCTACAATCTGTTTTCAGTCATTCAAAGGGGCAAAACAGATCCTTGGGCATCCTCTGAAGCAATTGCAAGCATCACTGAGTCTCCACAAGCCCAGAAATGTGTTGTACGATCATCACGGTTTATCTTTCTTTCCAAATTCGATTACCATGATTCTTGCATCATAAACATGTTTTAATTATATGTCTGTGCTTATTATCGTATTTGCAATGTACTAGATTGGTTTGATTGAAGCTTGAGTGCAGGAATAGACATTTGCCATGGCTAGGGTTCTGGAGCTCCAATTTGGGGAACCCTAGTAAGAAGAAAAATTAGGCCAAATTAAGGACCTCTTCATGTACAGGGATTGATTTGCAATCGATCCATGGCTTTGGATGGGATTTATATTGCTTGGATTGTATTTTTGATGTTTGCAGGTTTATAGCCACGCATAAAAACCGTCACTATAGCCTATAGTGACGAGTTTGTCCGTATGTAAAAGTTCCCTCTAAGACCGCAATCCTTGGGGGAGAGGATGGAGGCGTGTCAGTGCCTGAATGGATGATTTGAAATTCGCGTGTTTTTTGGGGGAAACCACTTGGCTTGCCTTATATTGTATTTATCTTATTATATTAACAATTGAGTAATACGGCACAGATGGTTAAGGGCGGAGGATTTGAAGCAGGCGTCCTGGGTTCGATCCCAAGTGCGCTGCTTTTGCATTTTTCTCAACATTTAATTGTAGATCTGATGTCACACTACCAAGCATGTCCACCATACACCTCAGCACCTCATCATTGGATCCATCTCCAGTCAGATCCAACGCTCAGCATGTGTAAGCTCATGGTAGACCCTCAGAAGATGATCCCACTGGATCAAGCGCAGGACCTTTGGGCCAAATAATTTGGGCCTAGCACAATTTCAGTCACACCCCTAGTTTGTCTAACTACAGCAGGCCCATTCTTATTTGTTTTTTTTATTATTTCTTTAACTTTATTTTTAATTGCTTTAACAAAAATCATTTTTTTTATATATTAATAAAAAATCACAAAAAATAAATAGGATTAGGGTTTTTTCTAATTAAAATTAATTTTGTTGAAAATTAATTAATTTAAATATATTAACTTAATTATTTTCATTGATTAAAATTAATTAGAAATTGGGACTAACTTGCAAATTTCAAAATTTATTTTATTTTCAATAAAAAATACAAAAAGATATTTTTTTAATTAATTAGATTTTTAGGACTTTTTGACTTATTCCCATCTTAATTCTTCGCGCGTTTATTTCTTTTCGTACCATTATTTTTTTAATGTAACTGTTGACGGTTTGTAATAGTTTCAAATTAGGGTTTTATTTACTGTTTATCCCCCGTTTTTGGTTATGTAACCCCCTCCCCGAGGCCTTGTAATAGCTAGATTTTTCCTTTCCGCACTTTAATTTTCTACTACTATTAATTGTTAGATGATTGATAATAGGATTGTATGTCGAAGATAAGTCCATGATTAAAACAATAGCAAACCCTAATTGTGCAAAGATAATTAACTAAAAAAAGCACACTGGCAAATGCTCACTCCTAGGGTTTGTCCCCACTTGGTTGCCTCGGAAATAAAGGCCGCGTCCCTAGAATATAGGGATACCTTAGTAATGACCCGCGATTCAAAATCGTCATGAAGATCATAGTCCCTACTTGTCCCTCGAGTTGCCTACGAATTGATCTTATGAAGATAGTCCCTTCAAAACGCTAAGGTATCTTTACTTGTTGCCTTCAGAGACCATTTCGTCCCTTTGAACATCCCTTTATAATTCCAACGAAGGAGCTACCTACTCCTTAATAATAGGATAGTGTTGTCTAAAGGAAACGAAAATGAACAGACTTTTTTCGAGTAGGTAGAAAACTCTTAAGTACTTGCTCAAAACAAAAGCTTTTCACACAAACACTTTTCAAAAACAGTTTTCAAAAACAACTTCGTCACACTCTTGAGGATAGATACAAGGGTTATCACGAAGTAAACAAAACTTTTCAAAACAAGCACACACAAGCAATTTAAAAATGAGCAAGTACCTAAGAGCCCATGGAAAACCACGGATAGAAAAGGTGATAACACCTTCCCTTTCTATAATCTACCCCATGTACTCATAAATATCTCGAAAAAAAGGTTTTTTTCTATTCTTTTTCCTTTTCCTTTGTTGGATGAAATAAAAGTCGGTGGCGACTCTTGCTTACCGCGACATTTGCGAATACAAAATGCAAACCAGTAAAAACAGTCGGTTATGCCATCGTATCACACCAGTCGTGTCCCAAAGTTCTAGAAAAACAACCGAGGAGGAAAGGCAACTAAAAGAGAATGAGAAGGTAGGTGATGGAGAGACAGAAGAAAAAGAAAAACCTTATGTTCCTCCGCCGCTTTACAAACCACCAATCTTGTATCCTCAAAGACTTACTCAATCTAGAAGTGCGGGAAAATTTAAGAAATTTGTTGAACTTCTGAAACAATTAAACATCACGATACCATTCACAGAATCTAATACTCAAATGCCCTCGTACACTAAGTTTCTCAAAGAAATCTTGTCGAACAAGAAAAAGATAGAGGATAACGAGAGAATTACACTCACTGCTGAGTGTAGCGCAATCATTTAAAACAAAATGCCTCAGAAGCTGAAGGGTCTCAAAAGTTTCTTTATACCTTGTAATATAGGTAAGTATGTTATAGACAAAGATCTATGCGACTTAGGCGCTAATATCAGCGTTATGCCTCTGTCCATATCCAAAAAGTTTGACATGGGAGAATTAAGACCAACCAAGATGTCAGTACAACTAGCGGATCGCTCTGTCAAATACCCCGTGGGAATTCTAGAAAACATTCTGGTACGCATAGGTCAATTCTACATCCCTACAGATTTCATCATTATGGATATTAAAGAAGACAGTGTAACCTCTATAATATTGGGAAGACCATTTTTAGCCACTGTTGGAGCTATTATAGATGTTAAGAGAGGAAAGCTAACTTTTGAAGTTGGAGAAGAGAAACTTAAGTTTATCCTGACACAGTTCCTACAGGCTCCAGCTATAGATGATACATGTTATCTGTTAGATGTAATAGACGAATGTGTGAAAGAGATGGAGTCAAAAGAAGAAACTCATTGCGAAACTATGAAGATTTTGATGCCCCTGATTTTTGAAGATGATGATTGGTGTCCTGAATATCAAGATAACGGTTTAAGAGAATGCATAGCACTGACACCAAATCATATGCCTTGTCCGAAGAAACCCAACTTGGAACTTAAAGTTTTACCCAAAACCCTAAGATACGAATTCCGAGATTCAAAACTTAAAAGACCCGTGATAGTCAATGCAGACTTAGGACAAACTGAGACGGAAAAACTATTGCATGTCTTTAGGAAATATCCCTATGCTTTAGGATATAACATTGTTGATCTTAAAGGAATAAGTCCTTCCATCTGCATGCATCACATTATGCTGGAAGATGACTGTAAATCCTCTAGAGAACATCAGAGAAAAATTAACCCGATCTTGAGCACTGTAGTCAAGGATGAAGTAACTAAACTTCTAAATGTAGGTATCATTTATCCAATCTCAGATATCAAATGGGTTACTCCATTCCACTGTGTACCCAAGAAAGGAGGAATCACAGTCACGACAAACAAAGAGGGAGAACAAATAGTAGAAAGAGTCCTGAGTGGAGCCAGAATGTGCATTGACTACAGAAAACTAAATAACGCAACTCGAAAAGACCATTTCCCTCTACCTTTTATTGACCAAATGCTTGAGCGATTGGCTAAGCATTCTTACTACTGCTATTTAGACGGTTATTCAGGATTATTTCAAATTCCTATCCACCCTGATGACCAAGAAAAGACAATGTTTATGTGTCCTTATGGTACATTTTCTTATCGGCGAATGTCATTCGGACTATGTAATGCGCCTGCAACATTCCAAAGATGTATGATGTCCATATTTTCCGATTTTATAGATGATATCACGGAAGTGTTCATGGATGATTTCTCTGTATGCGGGTAAAGTTTTGAAGGATGCCTGTCAAACCTGGAAAGGGTACTGGAAACATGTGCAGGTAAACCTAGTGTTGAACTGGGAGAAATGCCATTTTATGGTAAGACAAGGAATTGTACTTGGACACATAGTTTCTGAAAAGGGGATCGAAGTAGACAAATCTAAGATTGAAGTAATAGAAAGTCTCCAACCCCTAAAAATCATAAGAGAAATACGAAGTTTCTTAGGCCATGCTGGTTTCTATCGACCCTTCATAAAAGATTTCTCGAAAATTTTCTAAACTTCTGACCAACCTCTTAATGAAAGAAGTTAAGTTCATCTTTGATGATGACTGCCTGAAGGTGTTTAAACAGTTAAAAGCGGCTCTCATATCCACACCTATCATACAACCACCTGATTAGAGTCTACCATTTGAGATAATGTGTGATGCAAGCGATTATGCAATAGGTGCAGTCTTAGGATAAAGAAGAGACAAAATACTCCATGCAATATACTATGCAAGTACGACTTTAGATTCTGCACAGATAAACTACGCCACTACACAAAAGGAACTCTTGGCAGTCATTTTTGCATTAGATAAATTATGTTCCTATCTAGTAGGCGCAAAGATTATTATCTACACTGATCATGTAGCTATTATATACCTATTAGCTAAACATGATGCCAAGCCAAGATTATTAAGATGGATCTTACTCTTACAAGAGTTTGATTTGGAAATCAAAGATAAACCAGGATCTAAAAATCTTGTTGCCGACCACCTATCTAGGATGGAAAATCTTAAACCTAAAGAGATACCCATCAATGACAATTTTCCATATGAACACCTGGTAGCCCATATGAGGTCTGAAAACTTAGCTGAAGAATGCCCTGAATTTTGCAACAATAACAAGAGAATTGAAGTATTGGAAGCAGTATCTACTCAAATTTCACTGCCCTGGTATGTTGACTATGTCAACTACTTAGCAACAAAAGTCCTTCCACCTGATTTAACTTATCAGCAGAAGAAGAAATTCTTTCACGATCTCAAACACTATTATTGGGACAAGCCCTTACTATTCAAGTGAGGCCCCGATGGTATTTTCTGTCGATGCGTTCTTGAGAGTGAAATAGAGAGCGTAATATCTCATTACCATGAAGCCCCTTATGGTGGACATGCTAGCACCTCAAAGACTTACGCAAAAATCCTACAAGTTGGCCTTTATTGGCCCAGTCTATGGAAAGATGTCCATGCTGCAATTATAAAATACGACCGGTGTCAACACACTGGTAACATATCTAGGCGCGATGAGATGCCGCAAAAGGGTATCCTAGAAGTAGAGATATTTTACGTATAGGGAATTGACTTTATGGGACCTTTCCCATCGTCTTCTGGCAACAATTGCATATTAGTGGTAGTAGAATACGTATCCAAATGGGTAGAGGTTGTAGCCTCTCCAACAAATGATGCACAAGTAGTGATTAGGTTATTCAAAAATGTAATTTTTTCAAGATTCAGTTTTCCAAGATTAGTCATCAGTGATGGCGGCTCACATTTTGTTTCCAAAATTTTTAATAAACTCTTAGCAAAGTATGGAGTTCGACACCGTGTAGCAACACCTTACCACCCACAAACAAGCGGGCAAGTGGAAATCTCTAACAGGGAGATTAAGCAAATACTTGAGAATACTTTTTCTACTTCTAGGAAAGATTGGTCGCCCAAACTACATAAGGCATTACGGGCATAGAACAGCGTATAAAACACCTATTGGAACCACACCTTTCAAACTGGTCTATGGTAAATCATGCCATCTACCTATAGAACTGGAACACAAAACCTATTGGGCCATCAAAACCCTGAATCTAAGTTACAAAGCCGCTGGGGAAAAGAGAATTCTAGACATCCATGAATTGGAAGAGCTTAGGCTAGATGCATACGAGAATGCCAAAATCTACAAGGAGTGAACTAAGAAATGGCACGACAGACGCATCTCTAGGAAAGAATTCAATGAGGGCAATGCAGTACTCCTGTTTAACTCTAGACTTAAACTATTTCTAGGAAAACTTCGCTCTAGATGGTGAGGACCTTTTGAAGTTATTAAAATACTCCCAAGTGGCGCTGTAGAAATCTAAGGAAAAACCAGTGATCCATTTATTGTAAACGGGCAGCATTTGAAGCACTACCACTGCATCGAGAATAGGGACTACTCAGCTAGTTTGAGATTTATACAGATGTCGGCTGAGTCACAAAAATATATTTTCAACTTTCAATATAGGTCGAGCTTTCGACGTTAAACAAAGCGCTTTGTGGGAGGCAACCCACCATTTTTATTAAAATTTTATTTACTAAAAGTTTTTTATGTTTCTCTTAAAAATTTTACAAAATTTTTATGTTCTTTTCTTCTCTATTTTTTGGCATTAGGCCGATGCGGATTTAAAACTATTTTCAGATTAACCAACATGATTCACACTTCTTTTTCTTCACTGAATTTCGCTATGGACTTTTCTGACACTATGCATGTTACCTTCGTGGGTGATGCTCAGCAGAAGCGTTATGAGATGCTTGTCTGAGAGAGATGTATCCCACCATCTTTGTGTACGACCTCATATTGTCTGCATTAGGAATCAGGGAGAGTGTTTGTTTCATGTTTAACCAGATTGGTTGGGATTATTTTATTCATCATCAGCAGCTTACCTACTGCAACCAGGCGCTAGAGTTCCTCGGTTCATTGCATTACAACCCTGATATTGGTTTAGGGTTGGCCAGAGGATTGGTTTCATTCAGATTGTTTGGATTTACCCACGGGTTCACCATCAGTGAGTTTGCTGCTTTATTGGATTTCCTGGTTAGTGCCGATGCTAACATTGAGATTCCAGATGACAAGTATGTGGACAGCCAGCTTGACCACTTTTAGGGAGCGATATCTAATTTGAGACATGAGAGCTCTATTCCTAGGCACTCTTCAAAGATTCATAACCCCGCTATTAGGTATTTCCACATGATTCTGGCGTTTACCCTATTTGGAAAACCTCATAATGATACCTTAGTGTCTAAGGAAGAGTTGTTTATCATGTTCTGTGTGTCTTAGTCCAGACCGGTAGTTGGTGCATCTTTTATGATTGCTCGTCTCCTGAGTATAGCCCAGGCTCCTCATGGCCCGATTTGCATTAGTGGTTTAGTTACTATGATTGTTAAAGCCATATTTTTTAGAGAGCCACTGTCCCGTCTAACCCCTGCTGGTAACTATACCCTGTTAGACCTTACTCTTTGTTTTAATGTTGGGATGATCAGATGTTTAGAGTCGAATCAGTTTCAGTTCCTGATACATCATGAGTCAGTATACCACTTCAAGCTTCCTGAATTGCTCGGTCCAGTGTGCATGATATGAAGAATTGAATTTATGACCTAGAGGGTATAGCTGAGAATGACATGGAAGAAGAAGAGTCTGATCCTTTGACACCGCCCCATTATTATGACCCTCTAGTAGGATTGGGAGAGTTTGATCCTGAGATGGCAGAGACTGATCCTGTGACACCTCATATACTTGACTGCCATCCATCTTGGGACCCACCATCAGCTCCTGCTTCCACCGTTGTCCATATTCCTCAGACTAATGTCGCTGCTGCTATGGATGCTATCACGATGGAGCTTGCTGATATTCGTTCTGATATTACTACCCTCCGCAAATATTTATATGGTTTCATGGATCTTGTTACGGCAAATATAGATCACATGTTTCATTCTAGAGGTGGTTAATTTATGTCTTTAGAACATTGAGGGCATTGTTTCCTTTAAGTGTAGGGGAGGAGTGTTTATTCAGTCTTTAGTTTTTCATTTGCAGCATTATTTTTATTTTTATTTTCTAGTTAGATTTATTTATTCTGATTTATTTATTTATTTATTTTTCAGAATTATTCATTTATTTATTTATTTCAATTTTTTCAAATTTACTCCTCATTGTGCTATTATATATTATGATGCTATTATGTTATTGTGTTCTCCCAAAATAAAATGCATGTTGATCTAGTAGACCAAATATTATTATTATGCATCACACCTAATTGTCACTTCATTGTCTCCTAACATTTTTAAATTTATTATTCCCACTAGACAATGAATTGTCACATCCATACCATGCCTCGGTCAACAAGTAAAGTCCCTCATGCATGATTGGCAAACCGACCGTTGCAGGCACAAGATTCCCTTGGGAATCAAGCCCTTGTAACGAACGTTACAAGGTTTCCTTGCAACTTGTAGCATGGTGTAATGACTGTTACACCCTCTATCTCTCCTTCAGCCAAGTCGTTGCATGCCAGCCGTTGCATTTTCAATTCAAACATTTTTTTCAAAACTTCATATCTGTTCCATTTCTATTCCACACAAATAAATACCCCTTAACTACCATCCAATACCCCCACTAATCTTCTCTTCACCATTAAAACTTTGCTTCTATATAAACTCTTGAAGAGAATTCTACTATCACACCAAATTTCTTCAACATCTCTTCTACCCTATAAACTCTATCATTTCCAACACCTTTCCCAAATGGCCAGAAGAGCTCAAGAGGAAAGAGAGGAGCCAGACCTCACTGATATGGTATTCATAAATGGAGTCGACGGACATCGACAAGAGTAACTTTACCGAAGGTTTCATCAGAGAGGTATACTTCCAATAAGGTATATCAACGACGATTGCTTACGTGACTTGGGATTGCTTGAAAGTGTGCAATTTATGCTCCATGGATCTGGTCTCTGCTACATTTCCACCATTAATCTTCCAACTTACAAATCCCTTACATTGGAATTCTTGAGTTCTTTTTCCTACCAAACACCATCCACTCTAGAAGGCGGTAAGTATCTAATCGGCGCAGCAACTTTCATATTATTCAACACGGAGTACACCATGAATCAAGAGACTATGAGTCAGATACTCCACTGCAACCATGGTGAAGGTGTGGAATATAGAATTCCACCTGAAGAAGATTGGAAGGCAAGAACGTTTGAAATTTAGGAACGTTTAAATAATACTCAGGTAAATGACTGGGCTCATCTTTTATCCACTCACATACACAACCCATGCATCCGCTATTTCCACCGTGTTTTAGCCAATACAGTGTTCGGACGAGCAAACAACAATAAGGTGAATGTTAGGGAAATGTATTTTCTGCACTGCACCCTCGATCTCGATCTTAGAATTAATGTTGCTTCGTTCCTCCTCAACCACGTCCAGTCTCTGTTATCAAGGAGCGCAAGCGCATCACCTTTCTGTATAAGAGCTATAGTCACCACTATTGCCAACTCTCTGAATTTTCAAAACAAGTTGGTTCAACTACCTTTTTGACAGGCTGAGTTTCTTGATATTGAGTATTTCCAGTTTGGTCATCTTGTCAAAGCAAGAAGGGATGGAAGGTACAACCTGATGGTGCAGTAAAAGGTCGTCCCAAGTATTATTCTACCGAATCCGAATGTAACAAGAATCGACATCGCCGCAAATTGGATTTATGATTTGCAGGCACCAGCCCCTAGAGAGCACATGCAGGAAAATTAAGCAGGTGTAGAAAATGTTGTACCATAAATGAATCAATAAGGGCCACAACAAGAACAAGCAGGAAATGATCCTCAGCCGGCCACCATCGAAGCTATCTATGAATCGCTTTTACTTCAAGATCAACGTCAATAAGAACTGATGTGAATGATGCAAGAGTTGTAGCGTGATCAACGCGATAACGCTTACTGGAACCATCGCGACATTTCTAACCTGACTGATGAAATACGGCACTTGTTATTCTGTGTCGAAGGCCTGCATGCTTATGTTTACAACACTGGAGAAGAACCTCCTAGACCCAGAAGAGGTGGAGTAAGAACACGAGGAGGAAGGGCACGAGGTAAAGCATCCAACAGCAGAAACGTCAGAGACTACAATAAGAAATGATCTATGTTTTCTCCATTCCTTGCATTTTTATTATAATTTCTTAAGTTTCCTGTTCGTTTTCTTTTCTCACTTTATTTGTCGTATTGAGGAAAATGCTCAATTTAAGTGTAGGGGAGGAAACCTATGTTATGTTTTCCATTTTCCTAGTAAATTATTTAAATTTATGTTATTTCCCTTTCCATTCAATAAATAAAAAATCATTTTCGTAAGTTATTCGTACTTCAACACTTTTCTTGAACCATAAACTTTTTACTTGACGAATTAGCTCGGCACATTCGAAAAGTATACATGTTGCTCTCAATTTGGCTGGATTAGATTTTTTGAAAAAGTTTTGACAAAAATAATACCGTCTTGACACCTAAATCTTCCAGATTATACAAACCAGTTTGAGTGGTTATGATACCGAAGCCTTAAGTTTTAGTTTTAGATCAACCCCGAGTAGTTTATACTAGCAGTCAGCATCGTCTTATCCATAAACTACATAGGGAGTCAATGAATATAAGTGACTGGTCCTAAAAGTAAATAAAAAATGCTAAGAATCAAGATATAATAGGGAATACCCTAATTAAGTTAGGTGACCATCACCAGGTCATTTAATCCAACAGTTGCGGTACCTACAAAAACTGATGTAGCAACCAGTTATGAGCCTGTTCAGTGGTATCTAGTGCTGAACTTGGTAGGGCGAACTACAATTCGATCCCCCGAGACTTATGATCTGGAAAAGAAAAAGGGTTACAACTTGTGTACCAGAAACCCAAGCATAAGAAGACCAGAATGGCTAACCGGCTACTCTACTATGTGCATGTAAAAGATAAAGAGCTTAATGTGATTGCGCTAGAATGAAAGCGGATGATTTCAAACGAAAAGAATTAGGTTGATCTATGATAGCATATTTTGGACTAGTTTGCAATAGGATGGAGGATTTTGACCATGTGGTTTTGTGTCATTTCTGTATCATTAGTGTCGGAGCCTAGTTCCATCTTTCTAATGTAACTCCCCTCAACCACGTACGATTCAAGTCGTCTCATGCGATTGTGTCGGGGACCATGCATTAAACGATTTTTACTCTATTTGCTTGAGGACAAGAAAAGGTTCAAGTGTAGGGGAGTTTGGTAACCTGGAAATGTATCGAATATTTGGATCATTTTACATGAATTTTATCCGCATTTTAATTAATTAAATTACTCTTTATTAGTATTATGCTGGTATTTTCTATGTTTTCAGGAATTTGATATTTGCAAGGCATGTGCGAAGAAAGTCAAGAAAAGTCAAGAAAATTCAAGCTAACCAAGAGCAATTATGCATTGAGGGGTGTGTGGTAGAATAGGGTGCACTAAAAGCAAAAGCCTGAGAAAGAAGCGCTGGCCCAATCCACTAAGGGAGTGTAATGACCGTTACACATTGGCCTAAAGGAGTGTAACGACCATTACACCCTACCACGCAAGCCATTCCTCAAAAGTAGGAGTGTAACAACCGTTGCACCCTGCCACCCAAGCCCTACCCCAAGTTCAGAAGTGTAACGACCGTTACACTGAGAGTTCTTCAGTCTGTAGCGGTCGCTGCGGAGGAAATTCCAGAGGAGAAAATATCTCAACTCTCACGCGTCCCCAAGGCTATAAATAGGACCTCAAATCTCCATTTTAAGGACGTTTTTCTTTTCTCTATTTTTACTGTTACTCTGCCAAAAATATTCTCTGCATTATTTCTTTTCGCTTATTTTTACCAATCTGTGGGAGATACCTGAAGTGAGCCAAATATTCTTCCATATTATTTTTCAGGTTTAATTTAAGTACTTTATGTATTTATGCCAGGATCGTCCTAAATGTTTTGTGTATTTAAACTGTTTGATGATAATAATTTTTGTTGCGATGTTATTGAGTCATTTAATATGCTAGGCTAAATTTATTTATCGGTATGTAAGATCATATAGCCAACGGGGTTTTAGCAATGCCAATTGATCAGTTCCTTTTGAAAAGTTTTTGTTTTACTTCGATTTAACCCTTGCTTCTGTCTTCAAGAGTGTTACGAAGTCGTTTTGAAAACTTTGTTTGAAAAGAGTGTTAGTGTGGAAAAGTTTGATTTTGAGCAAGTACCTACTAGCATCTACCTACTCGGAAAAAATTTCTATGTTCTTGTTTCCTTTAGACAGCGCTATCCTACTATTAGTGAGTAGGTAGCACCGCCGTTGGAGTTGTAAGGGTCAATTCGAAAGGGACGTACGATCACTAAAGCAATGTTAGGACGTCTTAGTAATAACCCTAATGTCTTAAGATCATATTCGAGACAACATTTCCGAGGCAACCTTTCCTAACGGGACATTTGATCTTTGTTTAGACAAAAGAGCGACCACTAAAATACCCTATACTTAATGATCGTTTACCGAAGGCAACCGAAGAGAGAGTATACCCTAGGAGTGCGCATGTGCGAGTGATTCAATTTCAAGTTATTATCTTTGCACATTTAGGGTTTTCTAAGTGTTTTAATTTTTACATACAGTCTTGTCATGCAACCCTATTACCATACATCTAACAGTTAATATTTGCGGAAATTAAAATGCAGAAAATAAAGCTACGCTATTACAAGGCTTCGGGTGAGATTAATTACATAGCCAAAAAACCCGTCAAAACGATAAATGAAAGGAAAAAGGTCCTAATTAATCTATTACATCCCATGAGCAATTACATTAATATGGTAAAAATAAGTAAATGCGCGATGAATCAAGGACGAATAAAATTAGGGTTTTGACCTCGTCTAACCTAATTATAAAAAGAATTATTTTTGGTTGTTTTGGTTATTTTGTTTTAAGAAAATAAGGCTTTAAATTAAATACAAGCAAACCTAATTACTAATTAAATTAAATTAAGAAAATTAATTACATTTGACCTATTTTTGTATTTTGTTATTTTTTGAGAAAAAAGAATTAAATCAAACAAAACCCTAATTTCTAATATGTTTTAATTTATTTACAAAAACAAATTAAAATAGACTAATTAAATTAATTTCTGATTAAAAAATAAAACATAAATCTAATTTGATGAGAAATTGATTTTATGATTTTTGATAAAAAAGGAATTAATTTTTTGTGTTAGTAAAATAATTAAATAAATTAAATAAAGGAAATATAAAAAGAAAAGAAAAAGAAAATGGGCTTGTTTGCTAGCAATTTGGGGGTTTCCAATAGCAACTTCTGGGCCCAAAAAATATGATCCACGTTGACATCCATGATCCAGTGTTGCATGTTGACTGGGGTGCATCATGGTCCTCCAAATGATGGGCGCTAGATCTGGCCGGTGGACATCTGGTTGGTTGTGCATTGAGGATGTATGGTGGACATCCTAGAAGCCTGCGCATGGAAACATGTATAGAAAAATAATATTGAAGACCAAGGGGACCTGGGGATCGAACCCAGTCCCTTCAGCTTTTCCTCTCTCCCACTGACCAACCCTGCTAGCGTGCTTTATTGTACATAGAGAAACAAATAAATAATATATTAAAAAACACAATTTGTTAATTTCCTGCGTGCGAAATTTCAAATGGGCCAGTCAGGCCACGCCACACTATCATCTCCTACCTCCCTCTGTTGCTAAAAGTCTGGAGACTTTTACCTACGGACAAAAAGCGTAGGTACAGCCCCTGCATATTTCTAGAATTTCATACAGGCTCAATAAATAAAAACTAATGGTGCAGATCAATTCGTCTTGACCTTGTGAACACCATAGTACTCCTCTTTTGGGCCAATTTTACCTGCAATCAAAACCCCTAAAAATGAACCCTAAACCCTAACAATGGTGGATCTTGATATAGCTTCCAAAAATGAAATTAAATGGTACTGTTAGCTTGCAAAAATGATAAGGATTACAAATATGTCATTGAAACATGATAAAGATGCAATAATAAAGGAATACGATTTTGAAAAAAATGTCAAACCATGAGGGTCGTGGGGATGGATTCTAGGGAAATCAAGGCTTGATTATGATCAGGTTAGCTTCAGGGGATGGCTGGGAATCGATTGCTAGCCTTGGAATGGTGTAAATCTTCCTCTAACATGTAATTTGATTCAACACTTTTTGGTGATTTTTTCAAGTTCTTTCTTAGCTTCTCACGTCTCCAACCCTTGTGTTTTTTATCTGCCTTTGTCCACTATATACCAAGGATCGAATTAGGGTTACAAATATGCCTTTAATCTTTATCAATTATGGTCTTTGATCATGATTTGATTTCCATGAAAATCTTTCCAAAAATTAGCCAAAACTAATATTTTTATGCACAACCATGCCTTGCATGATTTTATTTTTTTGCTAGCTGTATAAGGGACCTGAAACATGCATCAAATCTTAAGACTTAAATGATTTTGATATTTCCATGATTTATTTTGATTTAATTTGATTTAATTGAAATAAAAAATCAAAATAAATGGAAAAAATAAAATAAAGGAAAGTGGAAAGATCTAGGTCTCATGGACCATGCTACAAACTCAAAACAAGTGCAAAAAGTTAGGCCCATTTGACAAAAATTGCAATTTGAGGCACTTTTGACTTTTGGCAATTTTGTAAAAAGGTCAACTTCACCAATACATAACTTCTTCAATTTTGACTCTTTGAAGGTGTTCTTGGACTTTTTAGAAATCTTGAGATTTCCTCTAAGCAACCCTTTTGGTCTCATCTCAATTTAGTCTTCCATGTTCATGTATGAAGCTTTGACAAAAAGGGTGTTTTTGTTAACTTTTCAAAATGACCTATAATGTCCAAATTCATAACTTCTTGTGAGTGCATATTTTTAACTTGGGATATGAAGATGAATTGTAGGTAATTGCATTCTTTTCAAAATGAGATTTGGATGGGCCATTTATCATAAAGTATGAGAAAGTTATGCTTGGTCAAAGTTGAGTTGACTTTTCCTACAAAACCCTAATTTAGCAACTTTTGGGTTTTTATGAATTGTGAGAAATCCTTGATGAATCATGATCAACCCTTGATCAAATGATTAATAATACTTCAAAATGATAATTTTGACCAAAAATCTTGAAGTTTGACTGTATGTGGGCCACAGTTGACTTTTGCCCTAGCACAGTCGATTTTCAGGCCTTTGAGCAATTGACTGAGCAAACTTCCTCTACAAGGCTTGAAACTTGACATGGATGATCTTGAGAACATATTAGGACAATGATGATCATTTGGGATCCCTTGGACCCAAGCATCTTTATGCAACATGAAACCCTAATTTGAGGTAGACTGCCATAGGAGAGAGTTTGTATGGTCAACCCTTGGACTTCCTTGAGCAACTTGAGGACCTCACTTGAAATGTATTGATAAATATGGGAGGGAAAATTTTGGGGTACAACAGCTGCCCCTGTTCAATCTTCTTAAACCTGAGGATGTAGATTGGCTTGTCTGCCTTTCGTAATCCGAGGGTTGAAGATGATTGAGCACTAGAGTGCCCAGAAATTTGCACTCGCGTGAAGTGGTACTTGTCTTATGATGTCGGGAATGGGCTTATAGATGCCATTTGGAAGTTTGATGTTGGAAGATGGGCTTAAAGATGCCATCAGAAGGAGTTTCGATCGCATAAGAGATTCCTTAGCGAGAACTTGTATACCTGTTGTTGAGGAGGATTCTGCTGGGGAATGTTGGTCTCTGTCGTGAGAAAAGTTGAATTTTAGGAGCTTCGATCGTCCGTTATTCTACTGGGGAATAGTCTCTTGGTTGAAGAGGTGAAAATGAACTATTATATGGTCTTGATCCAGGCTTCATAGTGATAAGATCGACTGTTATCTGGTCGTAAAACAGGATTTACAGTGATCTACTGGGGAGATGAGATTAAACTTGATATCTGGTCGTAATCCGAGCTTTGCAATTTCTCAATTCTTATTTGGTCGTAATCCAGGCTTCCGAAGGAATTAAGTTGTTTTTCGGTCGCATCTGGGCTTCAACTTCACTTTAGGGCATACTAATATTCGGTCGACTTCGGGCTTCTTAGTAATTGTCTAGGTAAAACTGTTATTTGGTCAAAATCCAAGCTTCGTAGTGTCTTGTACTGCTTTCTGGTCATAATCCAGGCTTCACGATGTAATATACCATTATCTGGTTGAATCCAGGCTTCATGGTGTTTGGGGAAATCAAGGTATTATCCGGTCGAATCCGGGCTTCATAACTTGCATTAAAGATATACCACTATCTGGTCGTAATCCAGGCTTCGTAGTATTCTTGGCTACTATCTGGTCGTAATCCAGGATTCACAATGTCTTCTACCATTATTTGGTCGAGTCCAGGCTTCATGGTGTCTTGTATTGCTATCTGGTCGTAATCCAGGCTTCACAATAACTTGTTAAGCTGTTATCTGGTCGACTTCGGGCTTCATGGCTTGTGTTTATGATATACCACTATCTGGTCGTAATCCAGGCTTCATGGTATATTTGTATTGCTATCTGGTCGTAATCCAGATTTCACAATAACTTGCTGGGGATTAAACTATTATTCGGTCGAATCTGGGCTTCATAGTTTGTGATAAACCACTATCTGGTCGTAATCTAGGCTTTGCGGTATTCTGATACTGTTATCCAGTTGATCTTCGGGCTTCACAATATGATGGAGGAATCAAGATATTATCCGGTCGTACCCGGGCTTCATAGCTTGAACTTTGTGAGAATTTGATTGTATCTTTTCCTGAAAGGTAAAAGGGTTAGCCGTATGTAATTTCATGATGTATGAAATGTATTGAGCAATGATGTTCTCAAAATAAATAAGATTATGTTGTATGACGCATACGCGCATGCCATGATGTATGGGTATGCAATGCTCTTGTGATGTTCTCTAGCTGGGGAAAATAAATCTCGGACTGCTGCTGGAGAATAAAAGGAGTTTCGCTCGCTGAGGATAACGACCAAAGATGATTTGAGAATACATTGGCAGGAGAATCACTCTGCTGGAGCATAAACTGGCGAGAAGGTGACTCTGTGGGGAAGAGAGATTCTCTGTCAGAATGTCTGCTGATTTGGAGAAATAATCTCGGCTAGAGATGAATTAATGTTGCTGGTAATGATGAACTCTGTCGGGGATAAAATTCCTGTTTGTGAAAGAAATAAACTCCACTGGGGATAATCATCTAGTGCTGGTGATAGAAAAAATCTGCTTGGGGAGAATTTTGCCGACTCATTCGCGATTATGAACTTCGGCAGGGGAGAGCTTACACCACTGTCTTTGGATATCTTTTAACTATGTGGGGAGTGTATTTACCTTTAGTCATATTCTCAAGCTGTATTTGTCCCTGTACCTGGTGGATAGAGCAACTGTAAGGTTTGGACATTTCTTGTTTGCCCCTGTTCCTGAAATTAACGGTAATCGTCTTTTGTTTCGCATGTAAATATTTATGAGCAGCAGTTATTGTCAAATGCATATACCAAAAATGAATCATTGGACGCTCTTGCAAAACAAAACAGAAAAAGAAAACATGAATTTGAAATTTCTTTGTGAAAATGAATTGTATTGATTTTGAAGTTGGCCTGTAATAGGCGTTTTGTACAAGAGGCTGACGTCCTAGTAAGAGAATGTCGCCGAAATGATAGAATTTATACAATTTGTGAAAAACAAGGAAAAACAGCTATGTGAACAATCCCACTGGGTTCTAACTCTGCTATTGCCTTT